>VYXF01011773.1:156379-201324 GCA_013397295.1 Polioptila caerulea | reverse complement strand
CCAACCCCGCCACATCTCCTGGCATCACCGCGGGGAAGCAGCCTTGGTGCTTTTCCTCTGTCAGGACACACACAGAGCTCCCTGCAGGCAGCAGGAGGGGGGCTGAGCTCTGCCCAGGAGTGCACTCCCTTCCCTACACAAGGACCTGCTGTAATGCCCTGCCCTGCACCACCTGCCTCTCACACCCTCGCTGGCTCCTCATTCACATCTCACATGAAAAGGAACCTGAAAGACTTCACCAAATCCAAGCATCCAAGCCCCTGAGCCAGCTCCCAGCTCTGCTCCCGAGCACCGTGGGGTTTTTCAAAATATATTGAGTGCACCTTTGCTGTGCTCTTGTATGTCCCAGATCCACTCTGCAATCATGAGAAGTAAAAGGACTTATCCCTTCCAACCCAAAAATTCCAGCTGCTGGTGCAGCCTGAAAGCAGACAGTCCCTATACGACGATCAGGCATGGGTAATTCTTTTCATTCCCACTGAAGTGCTGAAAATGGGTGGTGTGGCACAGCTCTCCTGCTTACCCTGGGACTCTGGAGTCCAATTTTGGAACTGACAAGTGATCATAAAAGAAAACTGACCGAAAAACAGCTGTATCAAGCAGACACTTGAATTCTGAAGGATATAATCTGTTCTATCCAAGGAAACATGAAAATTATTCTGAATATTTTCACAAGGAAAAAAATATATTATTGAGACAAGGCAGACACAAGAACTAACATTAAATACACTCACTGTTGGTCATTTCCCAGAATCTCCAGGGGAAGAGAGCATCTGCCCAGGGCAGATGAAGGCCTGGCTGGGGCTGCTTGGGGCTTTTCCCACTGTGATGGTTCTGGGGGACTGGGAAATGTTTTCCTGCCTCAAAACCTTTGTTTTGGTGAGTTTGTCCAGCATAACCAAAGAAGCACAATCCAAGGGAGACCATGCAATCCTCAAGAACAGCTTGGATAAAGAAGAGGGCAGGGTTTGAGTGTGTCACCAAAGTGCCAGTAAGGAGCAGAGAGCTCTGTGGGTGCCTGATGAGCCCAGTCCAAGCCAAGGGATGGCTTTGGTGTGGCCTGGGGTCACCCACTGGGTGTCCCTGGGTATGAGCTCTCCTCCCAGCCCCGGGTGTTTTCTCCTGCTCTGCTTTAAATGATGGAGGGGCTGGGGGCTCTCCCCAGCAAGAGATGGCACTGCAGAGCCCTTGCCCTCCCCATTAGGACATTTGTCCTCCTGATCCCTGCATCCTGCTGTCCCTGGGGAGCTGCCCTGAACACTTGTGCCCTTCACATCCTCGGGATGGTGATCACCAGCACCAAGACAAGCTATAAATATTCCTCCCAACCTTCCCCCATCACTCAATCCCCTGGCACCCCAGCAGTGGCCACAGCCCCTGTGGAGCAGCCCAGAGCCCCAGGCTGGCGTGGGGGCACCAGCTGCTTCCCCCTCGCAGCCCCAGGGCTGGCGGGGCATCCCACAGGCTCTCCCAGAGGCACCGGCAGATTAGCGGCTCTGCTTTTCAAGCTGATCCTCTCCCACCCCCTCCAGCTTCATTCAGCTTACAAGAATTTAAGAGAACTTGGCAGGACAGGCAGGATCTAAATATAAACCCCGGTGGCCATTTCGTCAAACAAGCCCCGATGAGCAAATGGCCTCTGTACCTGGAATGCGGGTTCATGGAAGTGACAGGTCAGCAAAGCAGCTGCCTCTTTCCTCCCAGCACAATGGGGATAGCAGAGATGCCATCAGCACGAGTTTTTTCCTACCCTGCTGTGCACTAAAAAAATTATTCTTGGAACATTGCGGAGCAGGGGAGTAAAAATAGATATGCAGGTTCAGCATATGGCTCTCTTCACTCCTTGTGATTGCACCTTGTTTTGCAGAGAATAGAAGGAAAAACAGTTGTGCCACCTTGTTAAACTCTGCTTGCTCAGCAGCTCCTGACAATGACGCTGCTTTCTAGGCTTCAGAAATCCTTCCAGCAACCTGGGTGTCTCTGTGGTGTCAATTAAACCAGAAAAGATGAGACTTTAACCAGACCAGCCTGGGTGGGAAAGGCCAAAAACTTGCTGCAACCTTCTCTGGTGAAGCTCAGATTTGCTTGTCACTGTTGGCAGCAACAAATAGTCACCACGTGGAAAAGGAAGGTGGAAGCAATGTTTGCTTTGCTCCAAAATCTCCTCTTAGAGAGCCCTCTCTGAGCCCCACATGTGTCCCCATATCAAGGCTGGGAGGCAGCTCCCACAGCTGCTCACCAAAGATTTTTTGGGCCAGTGAGGCTCAGCAGAGACCAAACCAGCTGGAGCTTCTGTTATGCATCAAAAGCCCTGGGGCTGCTCTGCCCATGCAATGTGCCCATCACAGAGGGTTGTGATGACCAACGTTGTCTGGTCTCCAGAGAAGTGACAGTGCTTAAACAATCCCAGTGTTAATGCTGGAGGAGTCATTTCAGAGATGCAGTCTGGGAGGGGCCATGCTGGCCCTCGGAGCATCTCCCACCCTCTGAGCCGCCTCCCGTGGCTTCTTCAGGTCCTTGGGGACAGGCGAGTGTGCTCATGGCCAGCAGCCCCCAGGCTCTCCTCTGGGTTCCTNTCTGGGAGGGGCCATGCTGGCCCTCAGAGCATCTCCCACCCTCTGAGCTGCCTCCCGTGGCTTTTTCAGGTCCTTGGGGACAGGCGAATGTGCTCATGGCCAGCTCAGAGGGGGCTGAGGGATGGCCCCAGGCTCTCCTCTGGGTTCCCTGAAGGAGGAGGACGAGGCTCCAGGATGGGTCACCACAATGGGACCATGGTGGGGGGTGAGGGCCAAGCAGGCAAGGATCACAGGGAGGCACAGGCAGCTGATTCACAGAGGGTGACAGAGCAGAGGGGCTGGTGTCCCCTCCCAACCCACAGCAGGGATGGTGCCCCCTGCTTTTGAATGGGCACTTTGCTTTCACGTTGGCAAAACACCACCATTTCAAGGGACAACCCAACAAATCCTTCCTCACCTTGCTCCCTCCTCCCTTCCCCTCCCCTCTCAGCCACCTTCCTCCTTCCCTGGGGAATGGAAGGGCTGGGCAATTGTTGTGCCTTGGTGATCTTTAGCCTCCTGCTTTCTAGGCTTCCCTCCAGCTGCAGCATCCTCCAGCAGTTCTGTGGCTGCTCCAGAACCAGCCTGGCTGTGTCAGAGCCCAGCCTGGCCAGAAAAAGCCCCTCTGTAGCACCTGGATCCTGAAGATTCCAGCAATCACTGAAAGCCCCTGGCATTTGGGCTCCTAAACACTTTTGGAGCTACAGGATGCCACCAGGAAAGGGGACTGACCCTCACCTGCTCATGCCCTTTATTATCACTCCAAGCCCCAGGGCTGGAAGAGGACAACAAAGAGTTTTTAAATTCACCAAATTACCAACAAAACTTCATGTGTTTTTCCAGGTAACATCCACTGGACCCTGCTTTTTTCCAGCTTTTTCAGCCATGCACATTCCCTCTGCAGCACAGAAAGGGGCTTCAATCCTCAGTTTCCCAAGAGGTCTTTTAACAGTAAGCTGGAGGGAGTGGAAAAATGACAAGGAATTTTAATAGAAGGCAAATTAAGCTCATATAAGTCACTTCCAAATTGATTCATATAGCCAAGGCTGGTCCACTATTCTTTCACAGTGGAAAAATCCCTTAAGAAAACACCTTCAAAAGACTGATCCAACTCTCCTTGAAGCCAGGAGAGGCAAATCATGCAAGCCAAAACTGGGGCTAAAACATGCACAAAATCCACAAAACACTCAAAATCACCGTTCAATAGATTTTTCCACAGTCCTCTGAATTCCAGATGCTGGAGCCTAATGGATAATGCTGAGCTATCAAAACATGAATGTACGTGGAGTTTCTTTATTCTCAGCATTACGACTAAATTTCTCAGCATTAACGTTCATTTCAAAGCAAGGAATTTTGCTTGGCCTCCCCTGGGACCTCTAAAACCCTGGTGTTTGTGTTCCAGCCCTGCAGCAGGAGCACGGGGTGGCAGGGAAGTGCTAAAGCCAAATGTTTCCCCCTTTGCAGCGCGCTGGAGAATGTGCGGCGACACCTCTGCTCAAAGGGAATGGCCTTGTTTAGACAAGCCATGGCAAACACGAGGCACAGCCCCTGTAGGAAAAGCTTCAGGGGCTGGAAAAAGGTGGAATATTGACTTTCAGTATTTGTGGGTGGAAAAAAAAAAAATCTGTTCACGGTTTCCATGCAGTGTCAGCCTGAGGCTTTGCGTCCCCTGGGGAAATGTCATTCCTTGGGTTGTGACCCACCAGACTGAACTGACTGACTAAGGGATGGCAAGACAGACATCTCTGGCTACCCAGGTCAAGACAATGTCTCTCCACCATGATCAGAGTAATCTCCCCTTGGAAAAGGACCAGATGAATGTTCCTGCTGCTCAGATGATTCCAGGATGTACGACTTGTAAACAGCAATGGAAACTGTGCCAGCAAACACCCAAAGGAAAACTGTACCATTTCAAAAATTGGTGAGCTGGGTCCAGCAGGGACACTCTGATGAGCACCTACTTGTGGGATGGTGTCCCTTGAGACATGGGCCTTTCTCCCTAACCCCATCTGGAGATCACTTGTACACAAGGCCTTGTTGCCCTTGATGGTATCACTGGTTGTGTAACAGCTGAGGCTGCTCGTGCTCATCCCACCTCAAGTCCTTGGGAAGTGCTGGGGTGACAACCCCAAAGTGCCATGGGAATGGCTCCTTTTGCACTTCACTGGTGTCTGTGCCCACCAAACCCAAAGCAGGCCAATCTAATGGGACTGGGTTAATGAATAAATATGAAATCATGTAAGAAAAGGACTCTTAGCTCTCCACTTAGTGCCTGCCATGTTGTAGTCCATGAGCAGGACCTCACTGTGCTGCACTGCTCCCCAGAAGAGCACACAGCCAGGAGGGATAAGAGAACCAACATTCTGAAGATGCAGTAATTTGGGGGCATAAATTCCCCATTACTGTTGATATAAATGTGTGCAGTGACCCTGCCCTCAAACATGATGATAACATCTAAAGGGCAGTGAAGGCCATAACCCCTGCTGCACCTGGGCAGAGAAGGGACTGTGGGAGTGTTGAATCTCCAGTCCTTACTAGTGACCTCAGCTCTCCCTGTCTGAGCAAAGCCACCTCCAGACAGATCTTCCATCTGCACCTCTCACCCACCACATGGGATTTAACCTCAGGGTGAGGAGCCTCCTATGACCACACAAGAAGCAGCAACTGAAATGCACCAAGAGGAGGAGGTTGGGGTTATTCCAGAAGTCTGCCCCAGTGCCATGCACACATGGGTTGGCAGGGATCCCCTTGGCACAGCTCTCTGTACCCATCAATGTGCAGCTGGTTCTGCTCACTGCTTTGGCTCAAAGGATCAAATACTGATTGTTATATTTGGGGAAAGAGAAGTGGACTGTAGCAGTGTGAACTGAGATGTGAATAAACCCCATGCATTCACTCATCTTTCTCTTTAACAAGGGTGGAAGTTGTTCAACAAAACCAGGAGCAAAACATTAAAGGTGAGTCCCACAAGCCATCCCAGTGCCAGACCTGTAGGAAGCTGTAAAACAGAGGCTCTTTAACCCCTTCCTACAGGAGATTTACAGCCACGAGCTGCACAAACCCAGCTGAGGAAATGCGACACTATAGCCCCAATTTCAGTCCAAAGCACAGTGAAGCATGACCAGAGGTGAGAATAAGGCCTGAGATTTTCAAGGCCCTCAACTCCAGCCCCACAGATTTCTGTGCTGTCATAACCACATCCCAAATCTTTTCTCCATCCCTGTGTGTAAATCCCACTATCAAGTGGAGGGTGAAGAGAAGGGGCTCCCAGGAGCTCTGTGGTGCAGTGAGTTGGGCTCCTGAGGCAACAGACTGGAACAGCCATCCCCAGCCTCCAGGGCTCCTTAACTCCCCTTGGCCAGACCTGTGATTTCTGATCTGATGATGCTCCATGATGCATGGAGCAGGAATTCCCACCCTGTCTCCAGGAAAGTAGTCCTGCACCCTGGGCTGATCAGCCACCACACCAACTTCCCCGCTCATCGCAGATACGCGGTGACTTCGATCAAATCGTGCCTGAAATCTGAAATGGAAATCAGGTGGGGAAGGCATTAATGGCAGCAATGTAAAGGGTCGGTGCAAACCTTCCCAGGATGAGCTGTCCTGACCTTGGCCAGGCTGACAATGAACGTGTGACATCATGTGCAAACGAGCTCTAAATTCAAACCAGGTGCCGGGGGCTGCCTGGCGTCGAGCGGCTGCGGCGCAAAGCTGAGGTGTGAGCAGGGATGGTGGGGGCAGGAGAGGGGCTGAGCACAGACAGGACACACTCAGCATCAAAACAGGACACGATTCTGCACTGCTTTGAAAATGCTGGGATTTGTGCTCTTGGGCGCCAGTTCCACTCGGGGCAAACACTGTTAAGTAAACAAAGCTGCTGATACTCATTTCCACGGCTGTGAACTTTCCTACAGCTCTGGAATCAAGCCAGCAGCACAACCATGAGGGTTTTCTCCATGTTTGCTGATACTCAGGACTCCCTTGGACCTTGCAAAGTGCTTGGAGCTGCACTCACAGGGCACAGCTATTGGAGAGCACAATACACTAACAATGCAATAATTGTGACTTACAGCCAAAAAGCACACCCGTGCTTCAGAGCCCCTCCTGGCCTCTGCTGCTGTCCCCCAAGGAAAAGGCTGTTCCCCATGGCTGACCCTCACCTTGCTCAACAAGAAGGCCCTTCCAAAGGGTCTCCACGAGCAGTTTTTCACCCCATTATGCACTGCCAGGCCAGCTGCTCACCCTTTCCCCACATCCCAGAGGCAGTGCTGGCACAGAGCTGTGCAGCCACAGCCTGTGAGATAAATTCTGCTGCCTCCAGTTCACAGGGGGGACCAGACCAGTGCAGAAGAGGCAGGTTTGCTGTCCAGGAACCAATATCTGGGAGGACAATAACTGCAGTTCTCACTGGACAAGTCATTTTTTGCATCCTGGTGCTTTGGAGAGCACAGTTCAAAGAGTAAAATCCATCACTGGGAGCAGATTGGTGTGGGAGGGGTAGCACAGTTGGGAACATTTCAGGATGTGCTGCAGAACATCTGCACAACAGAGTGGGGATCACACACAGCTGTGTAGAGTGTAAACTGTTCTTTATTTTTTGCTGGTCAGTTTTTGGAACATGCCCTGGCTGTTCCACAGTGACCCTGAGGGCAAAGAGAACTCAAACCAGAAAATCTGTTGTACAACACACAGGTTTGACATGAGCTGGGCAATTTTTGCATCCAGATCATTATTAATTTCTTTTGGGAATTCTATTTCCACATGAAACATGGCTGGATGAACACTACAGAAGCACACAGATACCAAGACCATCAACACAAAACTGCAGAAATTACACAGCACTTTTATAATACTGAAAATTCTCTCCCACTGGCAGTAAGAGTAAACATGTCCAAAGGTCTCTTTGTATGGAGAGCAGCTACAATGAATGGTTTCAACATCAAAATCAAATGGAAAACAACAATTTCAGGTAAACTGTTAAATCTAACTAGGAAAGGAGTTCTACAAGAACCCTGGTTTTGAGCACTGTTGTTTGGCAGTCTCCTTCCTACCAGGCTGGTTACAAAAACCACTCTTCACACCCAGCTTACCACAGTCCAGCTGAAACTTGAGCAGCCTCCAAATGGACAAGGAATGGAAATAGGAGAAAAAGAGAAAATAAATCAAAGGCAACCAATTAATTTTCATCTCTCACATTGTTCTTCCTGCTCAACTGGGGAAAGGGAACCTTTCCAAGTAAGTTCAGAAATGCTGTGGGTCCCTTCATCCATTCCTGTCAAGTCTTCAGGGAAGAAGGTTGGAAAATGCTGATGACAAGCAATAAAGTAGAATCACTGAAATTCATAAATCTGGAAATTTGGAAGAAAAAATATCTCTATGCAAGAATAATGAAGAAAATATTTGTCAGCATTTAAATGAACTGAGAGTTCCAGACTGGAGGCCACTTTTGCTCAAAAACTCCATGAAGTGCACAATTGTAGAAAAACCCTTGAGAGACACAATGCACAGCACAGCCGTGGGAGATGAGAAGGATAAATTACTCTGGTTCTTCATTGTGGACAACAGACATACCTTCTAAATTTGGGAACAGAAATTTTCTGCCCCTCTCTCCCTCCCTCCATATTTTAAGCTACAAACTACAGAAACTCAGAAGTAACAGCATTTCTAGCTCTTTTTCAGGTGGAAGGTAACAGGCATTCTGTAAACCCCTGTGCTCTCCTGCCCCACAGCCAAAGGGTAATGATAGAGCTCAGCAGAGCTGTGATTGCTTCCATTCATCCTCATCAAGTATTAACTTCATACACTGGAATTCATCATTCCAAAGCCTTCCTATCAGGGCAGTCAGTCAATAGCCAGGCTAGGTAGGATAACACCCAAGGATTAAAAACAATACTGTAGTGATTCCTGCAGCACTACAGGAATCCACTGTAAAATCAACACTGTATTTCAGGTATTTTCTCAGATACATTTTCAAGATGATGCACACAAAACAAACTGCTCGAGGGCAACAGAGCATTACAGTGCATGGTAAGACTCAGCTTTTTCAGGGAGAGGAGGGAAGAGCAAAAGCTTAGCAAAATTTTGCCAACTTTCTGTCCCCTCACAGATAATCTCAGTATTCAGGCTTAAGCATTATTGGTTAGAGTTTAAAATAAAAGTGATTGCAGTAAAGACCTACCAGTACTACTCAACAGTATGCTACAAGAGCAGAAAATAAATGAGAAACATTTTCCATAAAATTTCTAATAAATACACTCCCTAAATTCTAGTGTCTGACAAAAATCCCTGAGTTAATTCTCATCAATGTAAGGCCTCCTGTTTTCCAAAGAAGTTTTGGTTCAGAAAATCACTTCCTGGTGTACAGCTGTCAGTGCTGACTCAAGGTAGACTTTTACAAGGTATATATTTAGTTTTCTACAGGAGAGCCAGAGATTCCATGAGCATCTGAGTCCCTGCAGTGTAACAATACCTGTCAGACTCAGCTATCAGAGGGCACCTACACCTGGTTGGCAGGAGTTTAGGTCGGAAAAAAATGAAGGCAAGTTCATTTTTTAGGCAGATAAATCACATCTCATGGCCACCTTGGTTTTCTGCTGGGTAAACACGCTGACAGGAGTCACTGCCAGTGCCACAGGAGGAGCTGGGAACTCCTGGCCAAGAGTGGATGTGCTGTAGCTGGTAAACTACTAATAGTACTGCCAAACTATTACATGGCTCATTTGGAGTCAAGAAACCTCTGCTAGAAACTTTGTTATAAAAATAACTGCAGTCTTTTCCAGGGATCTTTTTCTTTGGGATCCTACCAGAATTTCTGAGTTAGTTCCCCGCTCTCACCACGTGTGTGTATTTCTAAATTAAACTCCTAGGTAGAAGGATAGTCCCAAGCAAAAAGGATTTCTGAGGCAGTACTGACCTGCACCACCTGGGTGCCTTCAGACCATCCATCAAAAATGAAAAGAAACTTCTGGACCCTGAGAGAGCCAAGTGATCTGTTGGCAGGAGAAATCCTCATCTGTCAGTTCAGGAACAGAGAAGGTGATTCCAGCTCTGCTGTTTGCTGTTCCTCCCCATTGGACAGGAGAGGATCAAGCACATTCAATCATCCTTAGGGCATGAAATCCTGAATTCAGAGATAAGGTCACTTTAGGGCCATCAGACCCCACCTGATAGAAGCAAATTGCTAAAAACCTCACCATGGTCTCAGCCACTGCTTTCAATCTACTAAAATGAGGAACTTTTCTTGTAGGTACCCAATACCATTTCCAACAAAGCCCAGCTGATGTTGAAATTGTGTTCACATTCGGGGGGCTAAAAAATAAGGAATTATAAAAACCTACATGGAAGTTCATAGACATCTGAGGTAAAATTAGGGTTCCATTAAATTCCCCTTTGTCTTCAACAGACACAGATTTTCATCTTTTAAGCCCAAATCTTCTCTGACACACAAAAGAAGATAAAATATAGGAATACTTTAGTTCAAACCTGAAACATCTGTAAAAATGGGAATAGGAGAGAAAAAGAGAACTTGGAGAAATACTGAGGTACTCTGAGTACTACTCAAAAGTAGATATTAATTGGAAAATGTCTATTATTAACTGCTAAATGAAAACACTGAAACCAAATGCTACTAAAAGCTATTATGCTTGATGGGCAAAGCCTGCTAATTTAAAAATTACATCAGGATGATTCAAGTGTGCTGACATAGAAAAACTGTATTTTAAAAAACAATTAACCAATACTATCATGACATGCCCATTAAACTGAGCTAAGGCAGTTGGTCTCTGGATCCATCTTAGGATAAATTAGGGTAAACACCTGGAATCAACAAGTTCTTAATGTGAACTGGCTGAAATGTTGGAAATTAGTCAAGCAATAGAAGTCTTTCAAGGATTAGGACAATGTGCATTATCCTATGTGCATATATCACATTATGCACAAAAAAACTGATGTAATTTCTATTCACCTTGTTGTCTTGAAAGGACAACTTATTTCTAATTTCTGTTTTGTTCACCATGTGCCTCAAACCATTTTTGCATTGCAGAAATTCTCAAGACCTTTTTACCAGCCATTACTACCTCCCCAAAAACTCTTATTTTAGAATGGCAAAGAGGAATTGTGCAGCAGCTGAAGAGAGTGACTCAAGATTAAAGAAGGGCCATCAGTAATGGAGCTGAAAGGAGCATTACTTCTTCCACTGGCAGCTTTGGTGAGTGCTCCTTCAGGATGCTCAGCACTCACTGCAGTGGTGGCACCTCCCTGGTGCTTGCTGTCCTCCTGAAGCTCAGCTCAGACAGGGTCAAGAGGCTGTTATTGATCAACCCAATTAAAAATTATTAGAACCAAACTGAGGAGGCCAACACAAATGCCAAAAATAACCAAGGCACATGCCTGTGAAGAAAGAAAAGCAGAAATTAATGTTTTGCTGAAAGAAGCATTTTACATGTCCAAGGCTTATCAAAGTCCACAAGAATAGGTACAAATAGTCTCTTTTAAAATAATCTGCAATGTTTCAAATTACTCAAAGTATCTGCTTAGTGGGAAACTGAACCAAGCCTGGGATAATTTCACTGGGAAGTCCTGGAGTTCCTGGAACCCAGCTCACACCTCCAGCTGAACAAAAAATAATTTGCCCTTTACAACTCTAAACAAATCAAAAAACTGATTTGTATTTTACTCAAAAAAACAATTAAAATTATGATCGATTTTTTAACATTTTTGAATAGCCAGATGATAAAACCACAGTTCAAGAGAATGAAAATTGCTGATTTATAACAAACCCCCAAATCTGCTAGAACTAGTCATGACTGTAGATGGTCAGAGGGCATCATTATCAGATTTTCTTTCAGACTCCCTGTTTTGTCAATACAAAAGCAGCCCCAGGAATCAGGAGAATGGCAGAAAGACCATGTATAAACAGTTTGCCAGCATTTTGGCCACTGCCATGAAGTTGCTCTGCTGAGCAGTGGTTAAAATGAAGACAGTTACAGTGCAAAAAGCAGGCTCCTGCACAAATTCCTACCCAGAACTTAACCTACTACAACAAAAGAGAAACCACAAAGAGAAGAAAAAAAAAACCAAAAAGGAAGAGAACCAAAAAAAAAGGATGTTTTTGCAGTCTTTTATAGCAAACAAGCACAGAAACTGTTTAACTTAAATGCAGTTTAGCTTTGTCCCAACTGCTCAGACAACAGAGTAACAGGTAAAAACTGAGAAGAAACTGGATTAAAAGTTAAGATCTGAAAACTACAGGGAAAAGCACACACTCAGATCAGTGGTCCTGTACATGGACACACTGCTTGCCAAAAACCTCTGGTGAAGGAGGAGATTCAGAAGGACCAGAGCTACCAGGAAGGATGAAAGAGAATGCTCAGAGATTTTGTGAGTTGCAAAGAAAACAAGAGCTTTGCCTCTCGGATTGTGTGCTCCATTGTGCATTAAAATACATTTAAAATGAGCCTGTTCAAATATTATTAGTGCAGATGAAAAAACAGAAAACATACCCCAAGTTTCTGTGGTGATATAAAGTCCTCTCTGTTAAGTTTAAGATAAAATAGTCCAGGATATACAAAAAGCAAACATGTTGATGTGGTTGAACCTTTAAAAAACAGAAAGTAAGATTTTGTTTAGAGAAGACTGAAGCACATTGCAGAATAATACACTGAATTTCTTGGAAGTTAAAATAAAAGCCAAGAAAACCAACCACCACAAGAACTTACCAACTACTCCAAACACATTTTTGATGTCTGGCACATACATTGCAAACAGAACAACAACTGCATTCAGTGTCAGGGTGACCAGGATATGGCAAATCCACGACCCAGGAAGATGAGAGAAAAACACCATCAGCACAGCTTTCCTTGCCTACACAACACAAAGACACTCTGTGTGGGTAAATACATACATACACACACATATTTCTGGATCTTATCTCAATTTCATAACCTTAAGAATTACACCATTCCAGATGTGAAAGAACATTTTAAAAATCAAAATGCCAGAAGCTTAGTAATAATTTAATGCTTTGTCTCTCTGTAGTGTAGAATGTAATTTATTACTGTATTAAAGCAAGATTTATCACATGGCCATTAGTCTTAAGAAATTACTGGCTCTTCCCTTTTTTGGAGGGACAAAAGAAGGCCTGGGGGATAGTGCTTTGTGTCTTTGAAAATGCCTGGTAGCAAATGTCAGCATGTTGCCAACTGATACATAATCTATACAGTGCTTCCATATGCAGAGTTTTGCTGCACAATTGTTTTTGGCCCTAAATGAATAAATTTTCAATTCTACCACAGTATTGATAAGCTAAACTAGGAATTTTTTTGGTGACATAGGTCTATATGTGTTTTTAATTTACAATTAAATTGAATTTCAAGTATAAGTGTGTTTGTGTGTGGGTGCGTGCATGTAGAAAGGAAAAACCAAGTCAGCAAAACTCAATTTAAGAGAAAAAAAAAAAATCAAACTAAATAAACTTTAGAAGTTCTGAATTCTCTAAATTAAAAACAATGCTGTGGGCTAGTTTTAATCTGAAATCTGTCTCAAGAGCACAAATTAGCTTAGTGGTTACTTGTTATTTTTGAGTTTTCATGGAACATATGCAAATATGTGGGCTTTGATCAATCACTTGACAAGTGAATAAGATACACAAGCCTAGATGTGACTCAAGAACTGCAGTCTGTAAAACATTAGTGACCAGTGCTCCCTGCCAGCCCCAGAGCTGCCAGGAATACTCACTGGGAAGTGGATGAGAGGGACTGTGAGGAGCACAGCCAACAGAATGGCTGCTCTGACAGTCACAATGATGGTATCGTGGGGCAGGTACCTGGAGTAACCTTGGAGCAGTTCAGAGTCCACTTTGTCTGAAAACAGGACAAATTAATTGCTTTGTTAATCACTGGAGATCTAAGGTAATTAGCATGGCACATTAAGGTGACATTCAAATGGATCCATCTGCTTGGGGCATGCAGATACACTCTGGCATTACTGATACACTAGGATGCAAAATCTTCAGGGAAATGAAAAATTTCAGGAGGCAAGGCCAGGCAGAGACTCTGCTGGAGCCAAAGATGCCTGAACAAAAGACACAAAACTGAAGTAGACAGCATAAAAAAAAAGAGGGGAAATATAACAGCAAGAGTCAGAGCACTAAGAGTGGTCTGCTACTCTGATTTATTTTTTTTTAATCTTAACTCTGCTTTTTTGGACTTCAGAATGGACTGAAAATTTCAAAGTCTGGTCACTCTGTGAAGTTTCAAATTCACAGAAAACAGAAGAAACATCTGAACCACAGAGAGATGAAACACGCCTCATTTCAAAGAGGGAACTCTTCTTTTGTTTTCAATTTAAAATAAAATGTTTTACATTTTCTCAGACTGGTGTTTTAAGGAACAGGGAACAGACTTTCTCTGTTTAAAGAAGTAAGTTAATTAAACAAGACAACCAAAAAGTGAAAAGGAGAAGAAGCTTGCAAGGGGAAAAAACCAAACCAAACAAACAAAACAACTCTCTTACAGACATCCACTCTTGATTCCAGCATTTCAGGCTCCTGAGTCTTAGAGTTACTAGAAGAAATCAAGCCAGCAGAAAACCAAAACCATTCACAGTGAAACAGACTGAAAGGCTGCAGTCAAGAGAGGGTCTGGTCCCAGAGAAATCATGGCAGTAAAGGTACCAGGAACTGGATGGCTTCCAGGACTATTTTGTTTTCCTGTTTTTTTGGGTTTTTTTCCCTCTCCTTATTAAGATTTCATCTGGACAGATGATTACTCTGCACTGCCTACTGAACATCTCTGAGCTGCACTTAAATTTATATTCTCCAGCAAACCTCATGGAGACAGTCAGGAAACAGCAATAGTGCCCAATAAGCTATTAAGGCCTTCAAGACTCCCCATATAATTTTTCTAAGGTTTCTGGATTTCTAAAGAATATTTTCAGACGTGCTTACACTTGGGGGTAAAAGCTACAAAAGTCCCTCAAAGTCTGGAATTATTAGATGCTGAAAGCAAATATTCTTGGTGCTTTGTCAGACACCATCTCATGCCCACAATCAAGAATTATAAAACACTTGAAAGGAGAGGAAATCCCAATCAGAACTTTTCTCTAACTGCCTTACAGTCTCCTGTAAGAATTTGTATTCATTCCAGTTAATGAAGATTAGCACGTGATCATCACAAAAAGAGTTTTCAGAAGACATCACCAGGATCCTCATGGGTGACTGTGATGAATTTATGTGACACCACTGGTATGAAACACCAACAGCACCAGCAAGTAGAGGAAATTCCATGAACTAGTTGTGTTATCATTGCTGTAAGAAATAGACACTCACCTACATCTGCCAGGACTGTGATGGACCTTCAGAAAAAGGCCACTGTGTAGATCAGGGGTCTGAAATCTTTCTGTGCACTTGGGAAGAATGCCAGACAGAAGAAGTCATCTATGTTTAGGCTCTGCTAAAAATCTGTATCCAGAAGTATTTAGAAGTCCAAATGTAGGGTAATTAAATTGGCACTGCAGCACACTGTCACCTAAACTCTGCAGCAAATGAAAATGTCTGTAGGATTTGGCAGGGCAAGTGTGATACCCTACCCACTCCTCTGACTGGCAATAAGAAGGTACAGTGAGTTCATCAAATGTCAAGAACATTTCTAAGAAATGTGCACTTCTTGGTTCAGTTCATGTATCAAACAGATGAATTTCTGGCTCAGGAACTGCAGGCAAGACCAGAAGGATGTGCTGGAAAACCCAGCTCAAAGCCTATCCTCTTGAATTTTTAAAATCTGAGGGTTCAAGTGTACTAATGCCTGAAGCATCCCAGGCAGAAGACATTTCTCATTTACCATTAAGCTTTGTTCTAAGGAATACTCGAGGAATACACTTACCATAAAATGTCAAGTACCCAAAGAGAGCAGACAGGAAGTAAATTAGGAAACTCAGACCAATTCCTGTGACAGTTACATTCTGCATTCTCCTTTTGGATGGACTAAAAGGGAAAAAGAAAAGGCAGCCAGTGTTGTTTTATCTGTATTGAGGATGATTAAACACAGCACAATCTGTATAGTACCCTGCCTTTCATAAGGAAGTACTGGCCTAATTTAAGGCCACTGAGTATTTGCTGAGTATGTGCTGTCACTGATATTTAGGGGGTTTAAAAGTATTTTTCATCTGGTAATTAAAAGGGCACTTTTCAAGCAGACAGCTAACACTGTCTCCATCTTGTATGGCATTTAGACAGGCCAGTGTCTCTTTTAAATGAAAACTGGGATTTACAATTACAATCCTAAATGTTTTCATTTTAGGATTATACCTATTCAGAGCCAGGAACAGAATCTATGTCAAAAACCCTCACTAGATGAGATATGGCCAAATGCAGAATCAGTCACAGCCACAAAACCTGACTATTAAAGTACTTTAGCAAATGACCTTTCTTTTCTCCTGATTGTCCAGGGCAGGACAGTATCCTGACATTGATGATGGAACTGTATTTGTTACTTTCCTCTCCTCTAAGAGAGAAAAATCCAGTACAGACTAAACGTGTACTTTTCCCAAAACCATGAAAGCTCCTTATTCTGCAGTGTTTGATGGCACAGACTTAAAAATAAAAATTATTCGGATTAATTTAGGGGAAGTATTACAAAAAAGGTTATAATGATATTTTAGTATTGCATGTGTTCATACATTACCTTTGGAGCTCACAATAGATTGGCAAGACTGAGGTATGGCACAGGAAAGAGAAGGCCATAGTTGGTATTGCATAAGCACTCTGAGATAGAAAGAAAACATCTCATAAGTTGTTTGCTGCTCCTGCTGCTTGGAAAAATACCTGTGTGAACTCAGAATTCAGTTCAAGTGTTGGAAGTCAGTGGAAATATCTCCAGATAGATGCTTTGAGAGGAATCTCCACAAGATAGAAACGGTGTCTCTAAATCAGTCCACAAAAATTCCACCTTTTTAAGTCATGTCAGTTCAAGTGGACATAGCTCAGGCTCATCACCAGGAGAAGCCATGCTGCCTGTAAGCCAAAAACTGGAAGATTCTTTTCTGACCATACTGAAGCCAAGCACTTATGCAGAAAGAGCAGGATGTGTCCCAGAGCCAGTGTATCATTTGTGAAATTCTCTAAGAAGTTTCCCAAATTCTGATATCCATGGCTACCTGTCAAATTACTGATTCCTTCACCTTGACCTCACTATTTTATTACTCCTTCAGAAAAAAATGGATAAAACAGAAAATATAACAGGAAATATTAACAGGAAATGATCATCACTTTGGCATCTAAAATTTTAAGACAGTTATGTAATTAAAGATGCAACCACACAATTAGTGGTGTATTAATCCAAAACCTGTAATAAAAGAGATGAATCATCTAGTACTGCAACTGCTAAGCAGAATAAGCTGAAGTATAACAAACACTTTTGTGGTGACATAATCAGGCCTGTACTGGTAAAGATATGTCACTTTCTATTGATAAAACTAATTTTAAAAAAGAAGTAGAGATGAGTCCCAAGACTCTTCAAAGCACAAAAGGCCAGAATCTCACAGTGGATGTTTCTGGTCAAAGAATCATTTCTTCTTTGATCTACAAATAACATTTGTCTGATGTTTGCATGGCCCAAGCCTTTTTTTTTTCCCTTCCCTTTTTCTTGGGAGGGTAGGGTGGACTTAATGCTTTTTTCAGAGAAATGCAGCCACATCCCTCCTAAATCCCACTACAGGGCTATCCCAGATTTACCTTTTTCCCTTCCTCTGCACCCCACAGAGACCAGGGTCCTACATGACACTTCCTCTCCTGCAAGCCTTGATGGGTGGTTACATGACTTAAATGCCACATTAATTAACAAATACCAGAGCTGGCTCCCAATGAGATGCACAATATTGCATCAGGCCTGAAGAATCAGCTTCAGGCAAGGAAAATCTAAGGTTAGCTCCAGGCAGTGTGAAGAAACCTGCTCTACCCTGCCAGGAACTAAGAGCACACAGCCAAGCAGCACCAACTTCCAGCTGAGGGCACGTTAAGCTGGCTTGATCTGATTGCACTGCTTCATCTCTTATCCTTTCTTCTTTGGTCAACTTTCCAAAATATTTTCATAAATGCTAACTTGGACACTCAGCCTTCATGCAAAAAAAAAAAAGTGAGACTGGATAGCCCTTGGCAGCAGGTACAGAAAATATTTCAGCAGCCCATAACGAGTTTTACACAAGGACAGCTTACCCTGGGTGAGGTTTAAACCCCAATTTTCTAAAAACCACCACCCCCCTTTAAGTTTGTGTATTGTTAATAGAGATTACCTCTTTTGAAAGATGAAAGAGCTTTGCTTTACAATCCCCAGTAGAATTTGAAACCTGTAAAACATAAATGCAAAAAAAAAAGAAAAGGCATAATGAAAGAATAAGCCCAAACCACAGACATGAAACTTTTCAGATTCTGTGATGATTAATAAAAGAAGGAATTTAAATTGCAAGCCATTCTGAAAGTGCTAATGTAAAAAAAGCATTGAAGTTTACTAGTAAAATTAGAACTTCAAACCAGCATGCACTTTACCTGCAAAGTCTCTGTGGCACTACTCAGAGGTAGAGGACAAGGGATCGACCATTTTTTAATCATAACCTGCAGAGACAGCACATTTCATGTATGAATGATATCCTAAAAATCAGTTTTCAATTTAGATACACATAGCTGAAGTATCAGTCTGCTGGAACACACAGCAGGGAGCTGCACCCCCAGTAAATTACCAGGCCTGCCTGGCAGACAGGCCACCAGAAGGAGACTTGACAGAGAAGCCTGTCAGTGCCATTGCATCCAGCTGCTCACCCGGCACAGCTGGCAGCCTCATGGCCCAGGGATCTGTCTGGAGCTGGGGCACTGCACTGGGCTCTGCCACGAGCTGAAATACAACCAGCATTCCCCAGCCCCTCTCCCTGGGCTCCACACCAGGGGCCCCCCGGCCGCAATTGCGGCTGCGTTAGCGAGCCCAGGCTCGCGCCCGGAGCGCAGCAGCCCTCACTCAACACAGATAGAGCACAGCCCAGGGCTAATCTTAAAAGGCAGAGACATATGGTTTGGACTAGAAAGCAAAGGAAAAACAATAAATGCAATTATTGTCCCAGAATGTCATTGGGCCTTCAGCTACACCCTGCTGGTTTAGGGACTGCCAAGTAACAGGGCTGAAAATCAAAGGGAAATTAAAATTAGAAATGTTACCTCCTTTTTCAGGAGCCCAGTTTAAAATGATAGTTGCATTGCTCTCCTCACCCTAATTAATTTCCTATTGTAGTTGCCTGGCTTTAGAGGTTATAATTCTTTTGAAGCCTAGAGCAAATAATTAAAAACTTAATTAAAGACTCAGATTCACGAGAAGAATAACATGCAAGGGAGCTCTTCTGGCTCAGATAGCTGTGCTTTGCCGGCTGCCAAGTGGGGTTTCCCAGAGGATTAGATGCTCCCTCTTGTCACCAGCACCAGGAGAGGCAAACAAATGTTACCTCTGGCCAAAATGTGGGGAAAGAAAACTGTGGGTACACAGCAGGCTGAGTGCATTGTAACACATTTTAAAGTGCACAAGAACAACTCGCTCAAGGTATGGAACGAGGCGGGAGCCTGCTCAACAGCAGCCTGCAAACACCAAACACTCAAATGTCATTTGGGCCTGGGTTGTATTTAAAGGCACCCAGACAGGGGAAGGCTTTGAAGGCTCCAAAGCAGGCAGCTTTGTGGGAACTCCCCCACTGCAGGCTAAAGCTGGAACAGGCACTGGAAAGGGGCATGGAGCTGAAGGGCAAGGTTTGGGGAAAGCAAAATGCGCCTGGCAGTGGTGAGGGGAAGATTTCCTGCAAGCTAAAGAGCAAAGATATATATAAACATTGCAGGGGGAGGACCAGACAAGCCCAACCTAAAAGGCTGGAGAACATTTTTCTAAAATAAATGTAATGCAGATTAAGGGTAGACTGAAGTGGAAACGAAAGAAGACAAAATAAAATGTACTAGGCACATTTAAAAAAAAATCTGTATTTATATTTGCCCACTTGCTTAATTATTCAAACGTGTTTGGGTTTCCAATTGTAGTCTAATGAGTTTCCCCAACAGGAAAGGATTTTTAAGCTGGCAGCACAGCCCAGTTAGCTGAGCAGTCACGCTGGCACCACAGCCCTCCTCTAAAACTTCAAGCTTAGTTCATATAAACACTCTTTTGTACAACAAAAGTTTGGTTTTAAGTGAAAAAAAAAACAAACTTAAAAATCGAGAGAGATTCTAGTGGAAAAAAGGTATTTTAAGCCCACACCAAAAACGTTGCTAAAGAATAAAGTTAGAGGCTCAGTGTTCTGATAGTCTCAGTGATTTTCTGTATCCTGCAGAGGCAAACAGGAATCCCTTTATTCCAGCAGTACTGACAGCACTCACTGAGGGGGCTGTCTGTGCATAACACCACTCATTGCATAGGGCAGGTTCCCAATCTGCAACATGTTTTGTTCTGGGAACATAAACAGGAGATTTAGACAAACACCATCAGCAATCATTAACACCTTTGCTGAACAAGCTACCAATAATGCTGTCTCCACACACACACAAAAAAAATACAAGTCTGCCTTTACGCTTCACCAATATTTAACACAGAGAGAGGGGAGGCAATAACAAAAGAGTTTAACAACCACAATTTCTTTTCCCTGAGGATTCAAGTCAGGGAAGTATTCAACAACAGAGCAACAGAAGTGCTCAGGACCTCACAGAACCTGGTTTTGAATTGATAGTTACACGCATTGTTTTTCTCCTAGATCAGCTCATCTCAGTGTTTGCAATATTTTTGCAAGTAAAGCCTAGAACCAGTTTTCTGGCTTTAAAGGAAGAGATACTGAGGCACAGAGAGGACATTTGAGATCCAGGACAAAGAAGTCTCCAGCCCTTTGCTCAGTGCACTCCCTGACCAAGGGACTGACTCCAGACTGACCAAGATGTCTTTTTTCTGCAGGCTGCAGTAAAATTGTGGCTTGCTGGCTAAAAGCTGAACAGATGGTGTGCACTTGAAAAGGCACAGAATTACTGTATATGCAAAATATAATGATATCACTTCCATATGACTAGCACAGTTCTCTTCTGGAACAAATTAAAACATATCTGCCACACAGAAATTAACAGTGTGCAAACTAAAACACCATTTCAACAGCACATATCACCCACTTCAAAGCAATTAGATATGAAAACTAAACCACATTTAATGCCTTTGACTTTCAGGGCCTGAGCAAGACAGAAAGAATATTCTGTCAAGAGTATTGGTTTTCTGGAAATATCTGTAATGGCTTTTAAAAGTTTTGACCTCAGTTAGATTTACTGTGGCTGCTGCTTTGCCATTTAACAAGAAAGAGTAAGCACACAAACTTAACCCTTTCATTAAAAATCCAGCAGTCTGCACCTCTTCATTAGCACTTTCTACCCACTTTTTTGAGAGAGCATCACAAACCAGAACCTAGTTGAACTCATCCCAGCCCTGCATGGCTGCACACAACTCTTCCTTACACATCTGCTTTTTCAGGGACTGATGTTGTTTTCAAATACATCCACCCATTATAACAGCTTTCCTCAGAGATCCATACACATTTCCTTTGAAATCCAGGAGCTGAACTGGTTTTAAAACACTTACAACTTGTTTCAGCCAAAGGCCTATGTCAGCATCACAGTTAGTGCTTTTTCTTCCCTTTTTTTTTTCCATTTTTTTTTCTTTTAAAGATAGATTTTAGAAGAGAGGTCAAAAGTTAAGGTAATTTATAAATATTACAAATGAATTTCCATTAACTATGGAGAGGCTGTGGCTGCTTCTCAATGTTCAGCTTAAGAAGAATACTTCCCAAGGTCCTACAAACATTGCAGCTCTCCAGGGATGCCCTGGGGAGATGTTTTGACAGCTTTGAAGTTTGGTTTTATCACATGGTTTAGTTCCTAATGGATTGCCTTCGTCTCCTGGATGGCATGTTTGTTCAACTTGCCTTCAACTCTGTTTATCCCTTTGTAAAACAGGTATTAAATGCAAGTCAGTGCAAGCCAGAATGACAGGGCAGAGGGGGAACATTTTTGCCAGGCTCCCAAATGAGATTCAAATAGATGACAGAGTGAGAGTAGCTCAGTTGTACCACATATTACACATGTGCATTAACACACTTTTTCCCTGTAAAAAGAAAAAAAGTGCAACTTAAAGGCACATTTTCTCTCTTAGATCTGCCTAGCAGGTCTCACTTTTGATATTTGGAAACATCTACCTCACAGGGGCCTTGAGAGGGTGAACATCAGGGTCAAAAACCCCCATATGGCTCAGAGAAAAGAACTTTTCCTTTCAGCTGGGAAGGAGAATAAGGTCATTGACGTATTAATGAATCTTGTAAACTGCCTTAATGAAGTTCTAGTTTTCTTTGCCTTTTTCTGAACTCTGTCACTCCATTATACATGTAAATTTAATTTATTTCGGAGTATATTAAATTTTCTGCTGCACTAGTTGCAGTAAGTAATAGTTAGAAGTTAAGAAAACAGAATTCCATTCCTCTGCTAGTAGAGAAACAAAAATATATGTGCCAGCTCCCTTTGCTGCACCATCAGCAAAAAAAAAAAAAAAAAAAAAAAGAATTTAACTCCTAAAAAAATTTTCANTGCCAGCCCCCTTTGGCGACCAATAAAAAAAAAAAAAAAAAAAAAAAGAATTGTTATATTTACCAGCCCAAAATATAATTATTTTAAATCTTTTCACATGCTTGGAAGTTCATTCACATTTCCCAGCCTCAGCAAAACAAATATAATCTGTCCAAGTAAGCACATGCTGAACTTGAAGAAAATTCTAAATTTCGCATTAAAAATTAAGGAGGAGGGAAAGACAATTAATTTCAAAACAAGCTTATGAAAACAATCAAACAATAATGAAAAAAAAAAAAAAAAGCTGTGCAGAGATTTTTAACTTACCACGAGAGTAAAGTACACCGTAAAGAAAAATGATAAACTACTTGTGTAGCCAAGAAAGCCTGTAAAATAACAGTAAAAATAAAAGAGAATTTATAAGGAAAGTGATCCTAATGTACAGCTAAAGCTTTACATTTTAGGCATGTTTTCTATTACAGTGCTTGGTATCTGGGGTTTAGGACTCAGAATAACAACATTCCAACTGCCTGTCACAGATCATTTATGTAGTTTTGTAGGGCAGAATTAGAACTGGCTTACCACTAATGGCATGCTGTAAGTAAATGCAGCTCTTTAATGTTCTGCTGTAAAGATTTTATTTTAGTATTGCAGACAAAATACTACTGCAACCCAAGTAATAGGTTAACTAGGCAGGGCTGGAAGGCAGAACACACTACAGCAACTCAAGTAATCACCACCACCAGCAGCCCCCCGCCAGTTTAAATAAATAAATAACCCATTAAGGTTTTAAAGTCTTCAACTGTAATTGCTACTAAAGTAGAATAATATTCGCTTCTCTCCTTTAATTACTCACCAATTTTAGGAAGAAGGGCAAGAGGAAAAACAATGCAGACTGAAGTAAGCAGCAGCAGCAGTCTCCCATCGAGGTACCAGGACCTGTTGGAAAATTGATTTAGGATATTGCTACAAAGCTCAGGAGTCCTAAAAATATGTTTAATTTAGAACTGTGATCTTAAGACAAAGCAACCACTAGGACAAGAAAAAAACCCAAACTTCCTATCTCACATGCTATTTCCATGAATTTGTACTCCTGATATAAAACAGAGCTCCCAGATCATGATGGAGGAGAGCATCATTCTGTATTAACAATAATGAACAAGCAGTGCTCCACAGGCAAGTGTCTGCATGGATCAGGGGGCTGATGTGTGCCAATTCATATTTCTCATCAGCACAATCTGCAAATCCCTGCCTCGATCCACAGCAATGGTCAGAGGGAAGGGTATTTCATACTCTGCCAGCAGAAGCACTCACATTGCACAGTGTGTATCTAAAACTGGGTTACAAGAGCTGCATATTTACACACCTGAAGAAACAGCAACATCAGTTCCCACTCACTGCTGAGCTTCCCCTCCTAGCACACATCCATGAAAGATGTAAAGGCCAGGAGGGATAAAAACTGTGCTGATGAAATCTGGCACGATGTTTAAACATAAAACCACACATATTAAAAAAGCATTGCAGAGGCACATGAAGTCCTCACACATTTAAAATCTATTTGAAACAGCAAAATCCCATCTCTGAAGTGAGGAAAGCACAGATGGATAAGCTGTTAAGTAACAGAAACATCTTGAGGGTGGCTGCCCTGATGTAGCAATAACCATATCCTGTACTGATAAACATCTTGCACATCAGCCTCCAACTTTACCACCTATAAACACCTTGACTTTTGACCTTCCAGTTTATTTAGTCCAGGATATGGTTAGCACCTAATAAACAGGCAGCACCTCAAGTTATCATGAGGGAAGTACCATAACACTTGTGTTAAAGGAGAATTATCATACAGGTATATTCACTACTGCTACACATCAAGGACAGCCATTCGTGTTACTTGTTTGAAAAGAAGATGCAATGTAAGTGAACAGAGAAATTTAAAAGTTGAGGGCATCGTCCCTGCATCAAACCCAAGGCAACCATTAGGTGACAATGTCTGTATTACAAACAAGTCAAAATACATGGTTCTTCCAAAAGTGTAGTATTAGCTATGCCTGCTACTGCTACAGTGAAGAAGCAACTTTGCCAAGATCAGCTTCTTGCTGTAGCATTTATTCTTCACGTTGTTAATATTCAGCATTCATGTATTTTTAAACCTTTTCTTTCTTTCTTTCCAGGCTGGTGGCTGTGCAGGTCAGGAGGAACAGCATCATGGCAGAGAACATAAGGATCATGCACTGTTGTGTAGATGTGGGACCTCTGTTTAAATCACCTGATTCTAAACATGCAGCAAACCCACAGCTGCCACCGAGGTTCACAAGCTCAGCAGAACAGACAGAAAATTATTTTGGTTACTTTATGGTAAATGAAGAAATGTTTGAGGGCAGTGGGGGGGAACAGAAAGGAAAACAGCAGTGAGGAAATGAAGGAGACAAAGTAATTCTGTACCCTGCTTCATTTTGGAATACCAATTCTAATACTTAAAAAGACCCCCCAAAAAAACTGCATAGTGGACTGGTTATTGGAAAATGTGTCCATTATCTCCTCAAAG
The DNA here is from genome assembly GCA_013397295.1 of Polioptila caerulea. NCBI lineage: Eukaryota > Metazoa > Chordata > Aves > Passeriformes > Certhiidae > Polioptila > Polioptila caerulea. The sequence goes on along the minus strand of VYXF01011773.1, from coordinate 176,618 downwards.
TACTGTTGTAAAGATACACTTATTTTCCAAAGGCAGAATAAATGTTTTGATAATGCCTTTAAAATCAATCTGATCTGTAAATTTAATCCTATATGATAAAAGCATTCAAAATATGAAATACAGAATATAAATCCTTGACTCTGCTGAAAAAGCTTTGGCATGCAGATGTTTCTCCTCCCTCCCCCACATTTTAACCAAAAGCAGACATTTATAAATCGCTTTAATTTCATTCCTGAATTCAACAGAACAAGATATTCATATGTTCTAAATTAGGATCTTACTCTCAGTTCATATCAATTATACAACACACAAGCAAGACAACTTAATTGCATCAATCACATCCTCTGACAGGGTCATTAAATGTGAACAGAGGGCTCACAAATTACAACTTTTTAACACAACCCTCATTTGAAACTATGTTCATGTCATCAAAACTATGTGGAATTCTTGTCATGCAGACAGAAACATTTTCACTCAGTGTTAGTAAGTGTTCATACTGTATGGTTTTGTTTTTTAAAAAGACATGAGGATGTGTTGGACTGGCTCTGAGCCTCCCAAACTCACACACACCTGCTAACCTCTATCTATAAAAATCATTTAATGCACAGAACATTCTTTAAATGGCTTTCCCAAATGTGCAGCTCGGGAGGGTTTCTGCATATAAAATCCTTTCACAGATAGTTTAACTGACACTTTTGATACATCCTAACTACAGTTAAGATAAATTCTGCACCAAGTGAAAGCATCTAATGCTATAATGACCTAACAAAACCAGAACAGTTGTGCAATCCCATCTGGAAACAAGTGGTCCAGGTAAAGCATTTGGATCAAACTATTCAATATTTATGCCCTTTGCATAAATAAGTTGCTTCTTAGGCTTGGAATTTGATTAGCTATTTTTGTTGAACAATTTCCTACAATTTAAAATGTCTGCTAGTAAAAATGTATACTTAACATCTGATCTACCATGGCCATTAATATGGCAAAAGAAATGAAATATAGATGTGGGCACACATATGTGCATGTTCCTGGAATAATGCTTGACCACTGCACTTGAACAATTTGCTTGGACAAACACCAGAGGAGGGAAATTGTGTTAAATAAACTTTGATTGATGCAAGAACTCCAATTTACAGAGGCAGAAACTGCATGAGACCAGGCTGCCAATCACCTGAGGCCTGGAGCTGTGGTTAGGATTCCTATGGACAACCTCAGCTCTTTCTAAACACAAAGCTGCACTTCATTCCCATCTCCAGCTGTAGTTTCAGCTAAGGAAGAAGTGTGGGGTTGGCAGAGCTGACAGATCTCTGAGGATTTCAACAGCTCAGGTGATTTGCAATAAACAGTTCAACACTGTGACCTGAGTGCTCACATCCAGGAGATCTGAGGCAGGACCTGCACACACAAAGCTGTTGGCAGCATTATCCCACAGGCACCTTAATGAAGAACTTTTCACAGTGCCCTTTTCAGACAGAACAACCCTTTGAGCAGCACAGGGTACTCTGCAGGCTCTACCTACAAGTTTTCCTAAGCTGCTTGTTTCAAAGTGTATCTTTGCTGAAAGAAAAATCACTTTGCATAAACAGAGCTCACATAAAATTAAAACCAGTAGTAAGAGATGTTAGGTGCTAAATTTGGGGCTGGACAGATTGGAATACAGGCAGCAGATACAGCAGCAGCTCAACACCACTGTGTATGGAGAGGGAGGCTGAAGTGTGAGCTTGAAGGAGAAGGTTACAGCACCCAAATGAAAAGCTGATGATGACCACAGCTGGAAGAGATACATTAGAAGACTAAAAATAACACATATATGTAAAATGTTTATGTAATAGTTTAGAAAAAACAGAAAACTGACAAAAAACTTTACTAAAACTGTGAGGGCCTGGAGAGCAGAAAGACAGAAAGCAAGATTGCAGCCACAATTAATTTTTCAAATTCATTATAAAATCCAGAAGTTTTAAGTGATAAAATAAAAAATCAACTAAAGTACCTTTTAACAAACTGTTTTCCCACTCAAAATTCACCCATAGCATCCAGGAATAATACAAGCCTCACACAGCCTTGAGACCATTTCACCACGTTTCAATCCAGAGCAAATTTTGAGCTCAAAACATCTGAAAATAGCAGTTTGGAAAAACAGCCCTGAGGCACTCCAAGATACACTGTCCTGAATGACAGCAGCACTGGAACAACTCAAACAAGGTATTTCAGGGCTGAAGCTGCAGTGTTTGCCTTAAGATTTCTTGCCACAGTTCCAATGGAAACGTGAGGGACACAGTCCTTACAAACAACTTTACAGCTCAACTGCAAAAAAAAAATTCTTTACTGGGAGCCAAGTTTAGGAATTATAAACCAAGTCTGGAAACCTGGCATTTTTCCCAAGACAAGTCCGATTACTAAAGCACGACAACAAAATATTTCAGTATAAATGCCTGCCATTTTTTGTACTGTGATTTTGAATTATGTGAAGAGATAACATGACAGCAGTGGAAATGTTTCTTCTCCTCTCCCTCCTAGTACCTTCCTGCTTCCCCTTTTAAAACATGACAAAAAGGAGATTCCTGGAGATGGGAGTTTTGCCACTGACTTTCAGGTCGTAGAATGGGAAGCTGCCATGAGGAAAGAATCACGCTCTGTGTGTGTGTGCTGCAAAAGACTTGCACTTGCCAAATACATTTCATATTCACAACTACTCATGGAAATGACTATTTATTCTCACATGTGAGATCAGAGAAGTGTCAGTAGCCACGTCTTACAGCAGAGCTGAAGCCCTTTTCTTTTCAAGACAAACACAGAATGCATGAAGCATTTTTCCTTACCCACTCTCGGCTCCGCTCACAAGCCCAGCCACAGCCCCAGGAAGTTCAGCCTTCACAATGAACAGATAAGATGACATGGCTGCAAACAGAAGCAGGACAGATTTAGCAGAGGAACAGCAGCATCTCAGCCAGCACGGCTGCACCGGCGGGGTTATGCCTGGAACATCTCAGCTCTGGGTGAGACACCGCGGCACCAGAACCAGAATTTATTTTGTCATGGACTTCCTTTAAAAATAGCTGCAAGTATTACACTGATGTCAGCTAATGCCTCCAAAGAGACTCTAACAATGTGAGTCTTGAAACAAGGAAAACATAGTCCAAAGGACTAAAAGGCAAAATAATATAATATAATATACAGGCCTGCCCTTCTACCTGGGAATACAGACCTACAGGCTAGAGACAGACTGTAAGGCTGCAGCACTCCTCCCTCCTCTTTTATTCATTACATTATTCATGAGGAGAGCAAATAATATTTGTTCCTCTCAATACAATAGGGTTTTTTAAAAGACTCAGTTTTCATAGTTGTTCTGTTGTACTAAATAAATATAAGACAGAAATTCAAACACAAGTATAGGACCTGAAAAGGTTTTTTTATATACTGCAAGGTTTGGTCCTCAGAGCTAAGAGGATTATCAGTGACAGATCCCAGGTCCTCAGGACAAATCCATCACCAACAAGATCCCAACAGTAACATAAAGTGCAGAGCTGTACAGGAACTGTGAAGCAGAAGAGAAATTATTAGCTACTCTTACAGGAGTACTGACTTGAAATGAAGTGTTTTTAATTCTATCCAGCAGAAAGCAATCCCAAAGCTCCTTCACAGCATCACTTTCCTCCTTCACTAAATACTGTGATCAAAGGAATGAAAGAGAGGGTTTTAAAATCCTAATTTATACTAGTCTGATACCTTCACATACTGTTCATGTTGCTTTTTTTATGTAACCAGCAGAGAATTACTCAAAAAATCAAGCTTTACAAACAGATTGAACGAGCATCAAAGCCTACGTGAATCTAATTTCCATCCTGCAGCAGCAAGTAATTTTAGTAATGTGTCAGTAAAAGCTTAGTTACATTCAATCCCTGACAAAAACTCATCTGTTGTTGAGTAAAACTCAAATTTTACTGCTCTGTATTTAGTAATTCTTTAAAATTTTGCCACAGTGTATTTATTCATGCTTTAAAATTAAAACATCCATTTTGAAAAGGCAAACTAGCAAGCTTTCATAAACTGATATTTGAGTAAGTTTGTGTGGGTTTTTTTATTTAAGGAATTTTTTGAACCTTAAAAGAAAAGATGTGTGGACTCAGACACTGCTGTACTCCAGCAGTTACTGGTAAATTTTGAAGAAAGGGTAAGGTGATCCCTATAAAGAAAGAGAATTCTATTAATACAAAGTGACACCTACCTACCACAAGGTTAAATTAAAACCATTTGGCAAGTCACTAAATAATAATATTCACTTCTTCATATATAAAAGCTCTGTTTCTTTCCAATATGTATGTGTATTTAGTGACATGTAGCTGTTGATTTTGTGCTGAGGTATTTATCTGCTGTCCTGATTTACTTTCCTACAACAGAACACAGGTTTAACCAGAGAGAATTACAACATGCATATTTCTAAGTCACTAGAATTTGTAAGTAAATTAACCCAATTTTTCATGCTAAGCTGCAGACAGTTGCATATTTCATTCTGATTTTAAAAAAAAAAATAAGTGGGGGAGGAGGGAAAATTCCTCTAAATAGCAATTCAGCCTTATTTATCCATCAGCCTTCTCTCCTGTATGATACAATACTTCACACACAAGCAAGTCAGAATTTTCATATCCTTATGTCCTTCAGAAAGATTTCAAAACTAGTTCTTTTGCAGTCTCCACGGCAGAAACCTTCAAATTAATTTCCAGATCAGATTTCCTCCAATATGCAATCTGTCACTCTGCCCTTGCATTCCTATTAGCCTCTGCCTAACCACTTGATCACTTATCCTTTGTTGCTCACTCTTTGTTTTTGAGAGGAGTCCTATTTCACCGAATTCCACTCCTAAGGAGGGAGCCAGTCCTGCACCAAGAAATTTGTGCATGCTGAACATTTGATGCATCTTTCTTTCTCTGGGCATATGGGAAACAATCTCATAGTAGGATTTTTTTATATCCTCTAGTCTGTTATACAAGACTTTGAATGAATATGAAATAGTTTCACTTATATCCTGATGCTTAAACAAGACCTGAATCTTGTGCATGAATCTGAGCAGGATGCCCATATTTAACACAGTTTAAAAAGCCAAATTCTGCTTTTAGTTTATTTGCAAACACAGTTTTGACTCTCCTCAGGAGAAACAACTCCTTGTAGCTTTACTTGGGATGAAAAGACAAACTGCAACACACTAGAGAGTGAGCAAAGAACATGGTTGGTTTGATCACTTTTTTAAAGATGAAACTAAAACAAGAAAAACTAAAACAACGTGACAGTTTTTTTCTGCTTGAGGAATGGCGAGCACAGAATGTGGCAGACAAAAATCAGGTGTCCTCTGCTCCAAGTAATCTGTACCTCCCCTCCCTGACACCCCCACGGCCGAGGCCACTCAGGTTGTGCTGCACAAATGAAATTTCAGCTCCCCTTGGCAGCCCCAATGTGCAAGGGAAGGAGGAGATTACAGAGCCACGAGCCCAGGCTGTGACACAGGAGTGCACAACAAAAAGCAAACCCTGTGCTGTGATTCACCCACTGTGAAACACTGACACAGGACAGCCCCTGCAGCTGTGAGGGACACAGGACAAACCCTGTGCAATGTGCTACTCGAGGCTGCAGCAAGGGGGGGGTGCCACAAGGGCTCAGCTGGAACTACCTGAGCAACCTTCACATGGCCACTCCCAAACTGCCAGGCTGGGAATTTGCAGGGGTTATGTTAGTTCTAGGTAGTTTTCAGTGTGCACCAAGAGCTACTTGATGGAGAACAGCTCTGAACTTCTCAACAGGCCTTGACACGCTAGAACTCAGCAGAAATCACAATTATGTTATTATTTTATTATTCTGTAGACTTACACCGTGTTGAAAGCAGTAAGAAACATTGCTCTTAAAACACCTATCACTCTGCCATGATCTGAAAACTTGGTATTAGCTCTCTGACAGAAAAAACCAAAAGTTTACCAAAATACAAAAGAGTAAATGCTTTACACTTCCATTACTACAGCCTGCAGTGCCAGCATGAGCTGTGGCTCTATAAATACACACAGCATGCATACATTATTCAGAATGTGCTGTGCTCCCAATATTGCTTAACACTGAGCATATGCACCCCTATCTGAAAAAACAGTTGCTAAAGAAAAGGGTGGTTTTTAAACAGTCCTCAAAATTCCTCTTCTGAGGTAGCTCAAACATCAAATATGTGGGTTGGCTGTTTGGTTAGCAGAAAAAATGTGAAACCTTTTCTTATTATCCTACCCAAAAAGAGACCAAGTGCTGACGTCCAAAGCAAGGATGTCAGAGAATGTACAATAAACTTATAAGTAAACACAGAATTTATGGTGATAAACCCCTTCAAATAATTTCATTGAAGGGACTGACTCTTCTGGCTGGCATTTCCTCATCTGCCACTGTAGATGATCTCATTAGAGCCCTATAAAGATGTCTTACAGTTCTAAGCACTGTGCAAAGATGGAAACAAGCTCCCCTCCAAACTTCCCACAGGAGAAGAGAGGGCAGGTACTGGTTTTAATATTTCCTCTAAGTGGAAGCTTAAAAAAAGAACGTTGGGATAATTTATTTGGTTTTAAATGTAGATGTAGAATGGAGAGTGGGACAGAAGATGTAATCCTGGTTCAGATGGAGAAATTCCAAGAACTGAAATAAGCTGTCAATTTTTTTGCTTGTCCTTCTATCATGGAGACTTTTTTTGATGAATTTCTGTTCTCCTGCTTCCTTTTCCTTCTATCTTTAGTTTCTACCTGAATTAGTCTGGAACTCACTTATGGCAAGTTTAAAAAACAAACAAAAAAATCTTATTGTACACAGAACACAAAGGCAGCAGATTTACTCTGGTAAAACTTCATTAGTTGTAAGTGTACATTTATGCTAAAAGAAAAGTTTCCTACATAGCTCAGCACATATTCCATTCTGTAGTACAGCTGCAGGCTGGTATTTCTGTAATTTTTTTTCTATTATTTAAAGCAAACTTAATATTCTTTACAATATCAAACCTTCCAAGAACTTTCCATTCACTGCAATAGGAAAACACAGGAGCATGGGTTATCAATTGTTAAATTAGCACAGGAGCTGACAAACCTGCCCTTAATTAAGGCAGCTCTGCACTGGAAATCCTCACTTTGAGTCAGTCAGGATAATTAGGCTTTCAGGTCAAAAATAAACCACGCTGTGAAAACAAACATTCCAGTTTGTTTGAAAACAGAATTAAATTTCCCATACTTAAAGGAAGCTCAGTAATTTCTTAAGGTATTAAGGATGCAGGTCTCAGCATGTAAGAAGCTGTATTTTATTTTACTCCTCCATGATTTGCACCATTCATTCATTTTCAAAGTTTCAGGAGTATTGTTCTCGCTGATTACACAAAGGTTATTCCCACTGCCTCAGTCTGAAAAAATGTTTGCTTTATTTGATACAAATTTTGCAAACACTAAATGAATGAAGAATGGATGAACTTGGGGGAGATAGGGAAAAAAAAAAAAAGAAAAACACAAAAAATAATTTGCAATTAAAAGATGCCCAATTAGCTTGATAAAAGAGGGTTTTTTTAGTGTCTGCACAGCACCTGTAAGCAGGCACTCACAGAAAGCACACATATATACATTTACATGGCGGGGGGGAGGTGAGTTAAACATTTCACTGTTCATTTCAGAAAAACAAAGGGGAGGGGATGTGGAACACAGCAGGAGAAGCAGGAGGCGGCCGAGGCACCGGGCTGCCGGCAGCTCTCCCGGGAAGGCGTGCGGGGCCGGGCCGGGCCAGCAGAGGGTGGTGCTGCTTCTTGGAAATATCTGCTTTGCACAGGGGCTACGCCTCTCCGCTGGCTCCGGGAAGCTTGAAAACTGCGAACCACGCGATTGTAAATACTGATTTAGGGTGTCTGCCACTCACAGCAGGGTCTCTGTGCGTTGTCTGTCACCTTGACTGTATTAACAGGCCATAAAATCTGCAGAGCAGCATCACCCGTTGGAAGGAATCCTGTTGCTTCCTGCAGCATTCAGGCAGCACTGAGGATAAAAATCACTCCAGGGACACAGAATGAGATTTTTTCCTTCATTACTGATTCTTACAAAGAAGAAAAGCGTGTATCTTTGAGGACATATTATCTCCAGAATATGGAAATAAAAAATGAAAATATGGAAACAAAAATCAAAAAGTACCAGCTATAGAAATTACACTGAATTAATTGCATTTATATGAGAAAACAAGTAATTCTCTGTAAAATTAAGATAGCTGTCTGTAAAGTTTAGTTCCAAAGAATGACTGCAATGGCAACCTGGGTATAAGCCAGGACAGGTTATCTGAAGAAAATAAAAAAGGAAAAATTGCAAAAATCCTCACCGAGGCCACCTAGGCCACCTAGGCGACACAGTGCTACCGCAGGTTCTACTGCAGCATTTAACCCCACTGCTAATGAATTTTAAATGATTAAACTCCTGTTCTCAGCAGTCTGGACTGATGTTTGTGTGCATCACAGCCACCAGGCCCTCTGGGCCCAGCCATCTCCCAGCCAGCAGTGACCTTCAGCCCTGGGAAGCACGCTGGAGAACTCCGCATGCTTCCTGCTGGACCTCAGTGCTGGGATTTGTTAGTGTTGGCAACGGGCTGAGAGCGGCTCTTGTGCAATCCCTTATTGTGTTTGTCTCCGTTTTTCCACCAGCCCTGCTAAAAATCAGCCCTTCTCTAACTTCATTATGTATGCCTTAGGAGTCCTAAAGGTTTTCTCTCGGGCACACGGCTGTGGACTGTCCTCCTTCTCAGTCACATCCACAGAAAGGACAGTTCTAGAAGGAGAAATTGCTGTCCTCCTTCCTCCCTCGCTCCAGAAAGCACCCAGGAAGCTCACAGAACTTCCCTGGCAGGGGAGAGGGAAAGGCTGTGTGATCCCCAGCCTCATCCATCACTTCCTCGAAGCACATCACCATTAAAACAATAGCAGGGAATGCATCCAACCCCAGCTGCTCCTGGGAAGGATGACAGGAAGAGCCAGCAGAGCCATGGAACTCAGCATTTCCCACAGCAGCCTCCCCCTCTTCCTGCGTGCCTCCAGGCCTGCAACTCCTCAAGGGCTCTCTCCCTTCTTTGGGCACCTGACACGATCTGGGACCCTTCAAGATCCTCTTCTTCACAGCAGGTGAGAAATGGATATGGGGAAAATCACCCCAGAGAAAGATGTGTGTGACAGGAAAGGGCTGGGAGGAGCAGATGAATGAACCCGAACAGCCTGGGAAGTGCAATTTCCCTTTTTCCTGTGCTCTTGGCACCCACACACACCACCCAGCCCTTTCAGGAACAAGGCAGTTCACAAGGAACTCAGCACTGGTTGTGTACAATAAAGGGCTGCTGGATTGGGTCAAAAAAATGGGAAATGGAATGTGAAAATTAGCAGCACTGGCCATCCCATTCAACCTTTTGTTTTCCCTCATGAACAAACACCTGTATTGCAAGATCATACTCGTTGTAAGGAAAGCAAGGCAAAGGTTCTCCAAGTTTAGTCACTCTAAGCTGTGCACATTCTATGAAGTCTTTTGAGTTATGGTATTAAAGTGACTCTAATTTACATCTGGATTTTGAAAAGTTAAGTCAGTATCCTGCTGCATCCTTAGTTAATCTTGGTACTTTAATGGATTTTGGTATTTGATTTGTGTTAGGTGAATTAATTAAATGCCTTCCAAGAGACAATTAAAAAATCTGCAGGATAAGCTGAATACTCATGTTAGAGATGCATGTTGAAATTCCAAACAATGTACTTGAAATCGATTCTTTTAACCTTAATTTGACCAATCAGGGCTTTCCTGCAGCTGTACAAAAATGTTTGTTTTTCTCCTTGGGTATCCTGGTAATAGAAAAAGTCAATTCCCCCATCTACCCAAATCCCTAAGTGTATGCAATTAGAATGTCAAATTCAAATTTGCACATTAAGCTTTCTTTTAAAAAAACACAAAGATGACAAATTGGAAAGCAGAGCTATTAAAATTACTACTCAAGGGCTCTCTCCACCGCAAATTAATGTAAATCACTTCTGCACTTAGACTATTTTTAGAAGGGATCAGAGCAAACTTTAAAAAAAGCCCAGACTAGATGCAGATAGTGACAATAACCCTGGTAAAGTTGCTTAATCATAAGGCATCTTTCATTATCTCATGCTCTCTAATCACCTCTGAAATAAGATACTGTGTGATGCAATGCACCCAGGTCTGATGATGGAAGAGGTAACACAAAACAATTTTATTTTTAGCCTCCCTCTGAAATCAAAGATGTTGACAGAGCCTGGATGTCTGCCCAACAGGCACTGTGCTCCTGGTTCCTTCAGCCAGACAGAAAACCAGAAAGGGGGGAATGCTCCAAACCAGCACGACAGGCAGAGCCCAGGTTTTACACTTAACCCCAGCATGGATCCCATTCAGGACTAACTACACTCCACAGTTTTCCCATGTAAAATCTGCAGAAGGATCAGAAAGACAAGGAAAATTCTTTTCTTTCCATGCAGTTCTTTAAGAGTCAAGGCTGTGTGAGAAGTGAACTGTTCATATCTTATTTTTTTAGGAGCCTGTCATCCTGCAGTACAGTCACCTTCAGAGCTGACATGGGGGACCTGGACTGCAGCACCCAGCTCTGGTTTGGGGCTCTGGAGTTACTGAGCTGAATTTTATTAAGAATGGCACAGAGGAGGTTATGAACTGTGATGAGGAAGAAATGAGAGTAGTTGACTTTGTCAACAGAGTCTTGTACATGATTCCAGAATCTCCAGAACCTGCTCTGTGTATCCCTCTTTCTCTCATACTGTTTATTTAGAGGTTCACTCAAACGGGAAAGGAAATTAAAAGATTTGTTCATTGCTACAGAAAATCCTCTAAAACCTGTGTGAATAAATAGTCCTTAATCTTGGAATTGCTCTGGGCACTCCTGCCTAAAATTAATGCCTGGATTTTTACAGCCATTTCATTTGGGCAGCTTTTATTATATTGGAACTTTTAGTATAAGAAAATATTCCAAGTTTATCATGAAAGCACAGTTATTTTGTCTAGTTCTAGGAGTTTACACAGTGACAAAAACCAGCAATCATTGAATTATCTGGACTTGACAGGTAATCTTAAAGGAAGGAACAGGACTGGAATGCTGTTTCCTTCTGTTGATATATGTGAACATGGGATCTGCTTGGTGGTAGGGAACAGAGGAGAGAGCTTTCAGATTATTCTCTGAAAGCATCCAAAACATTTTCAACAAAAGAAAAAGTAAAATTCTTCTGTTAGACTTCAGATTGTTCTGTCTACTTTCAGACAAATAATTTCTAAATACTTAGTGACTGTCAAGTATGTGAGCATACCTAAGGAAGAGTCCAAGTACAAAAACAGGGAGTGTTATTTTATTATGCCATGTGCCAAGGAAGACAAAATATGAACAGTGGAAATGGACAGCCCACATGACATAAGTCAGGAAGATAAACAACTCCCCCCAAAAACAAGTTACTGGGCTAAAAAAAGCTCCCATTAATTCAGAACATATGAAACATCATAGTTAAGTAAACATTCACTTGCTGCACAAGTCACTAAGATGCATAAGCAGGTTCCAAGAGCAAAACCCAAAACACATGATCTGATAAAATGCAGCTACCAGATACAAATGTAGAGAACAGCAGAGAGGAGATGCTGCTTCCTGAGCCCCTTCCCACGAGCAGTGCAGCTCCAAAGGATGTGCTCCAACATCCTGGGGTGCAGCAACAGGCAGAGAATCCAGCCCTCAGAACTGCCCATCTATCCCCCAACCACAGCCCTTCTGCTCAGCACCATCACAAAAGCCTCTCCCTTAAGTTTGCTGTCCTTTTAATCAGTTTCTTAAAAACACTTTAATTATTGCCTTTGGTGCTCGTGGAGCTTTGAAGCATGTCACAATTAATATTGAGCATATGAAGTCTCTTACCTCCAATATTCTGGATAATTATTGTAGTTGCAACAAGGACCTATAAAAGAAATTGATTTCTTTAGCAAGGCTAAGGATAACTAAGATCATATGTCTATTAAAGCACATGTGTATTATCTTAAACACACCAGATGGAGCAGTGATAACCAGTCCTGAAAGGAAGGGAATCTTCTCCTTACTGAGGAGTCTAATAAATGGAAACCAGCACAATTTAAAACAAACATGGAAACAAAAATTCCTCCTGAAAATATCACATTTTTGTTCTGAGACAAAGCAAGAGTAATTATACAGTGAATCCCATTGTGCAGAAGAAAAGGTTTCTAAATCACTGAAAACATGTGCATTCTAACTGATATCAGGTGAATACAAATGAAAATTATAATTTATCTCTAAAAGACAGCAGAGATTTGTACAAGCTCAAGTGTACTTCCTTACTCCTGAATATTTTGGACTGTCAGGAGTGTCATTGTTTTTTTAATTTGTAAACCAGATAGACTTTTCCTAATTTATAGACTTGTGATTATTCATAGTGGACTGATACGGAAGCAAAAATGATCACAGTTATAAAATACTTGTCTGAGTTAAAAAAAAAAAAAAATCCAACTGAAAAAAAACACCAAACTAAAAGGGGCTATAAAATTTTCCCCATGTTTTCTTTTGAGTTCAGTTCTAAAATACCATGATCACCAGGTTCAGTTTTCCTTCCACCCACTGCTCTTCCTGATATAGGACATTTCTTCAATGAGTGCTGCCATTAAGTCAACTTGGAAAAAAAAAATTAAGCTACAGTGAGGAGAAGTACAAATTTATTTTTTTGAAAAAAAATCGTTTCAGATTTTAAATTAATTCAAAGTCAGTTCAAAACTCACCAAGGAAAGGAAGAAAAAAAAAATGCTGGAATTTGCCATAGATGGAAACAAATAGTTCACACCTTTGGAAAGGGAGAATCAGCAATCTTCCAACAGCAGAGTTATTTCCACTTCTACAAATCTCAGAAAAATACATTTGAAAGGAAATCACCAGGCTGAGTAATTGCTCTACTTCAAGAGTAGTTAACCAGCAGTTTACTCAAACTAAGCTGCCAGCTCAAGCAAGGTTCTACACTGGCCTGGCAGTATCATCCCCTGTGTGTGAGGGAGAAGTAAGTACTGCTGCAGAGAAAAAACAGCAAAAAAAAAAAAAGTCATCTGTGCCTGACTGAAGCAAGAAGTATTCAGGGACAGATGAGAACTCAGAATGGTCATGGTGAAGTAGAAAAGCCTAAAAACCAACAAGATCAGTTAAAGCAAGGCATTCAGGAAGCAGACCTCAAATACATGACTTAAGAATTACTGGATTGCAAAGAGAAAACAGCCAGAGATAAGACAATCAGAAGCAGCAAAGCATGTCTTGCAAGTTTTGAGAAAATATTGAGTAAATATCAAAGATGCTTCAAGCAACAAAGACAAGTGTTCCAGAAAACATCAGTTCACCAGGAAAGCTTGGTGAACTTTTGATTATTTTATCAGAAGAACAGCTTCCCAACACAGAAATATTCCAGTGCTCTCCAGGCACAGTGAAAACAAAAGGCCAGATCATTTTCAGCACGGATTACTTAAACTGCAAATGATGAAACAATATATTAAGAAGAATTTTTTAAAAAAAACACATGTTGACTATGATGTGGAGCTGTGAAATCTCCTTCACTTAAGCTTTTAAATAACAGATTAGACAAGCATCTGCCAAGAATGGTTTATGTATGGTCAGCCCTGCTTCAGGGCAAAGGCAGAGTCACATTTTAGTTTCTTTTTAAGCCCTACACTTCTATGACTTTTTCAAGTGATGCCTCATGGTTAGTGTGTACAGAACAGCTCCTGTAAAAAATAACTGTCTTACACCTTGCTATTATCAAGGTTTATTATCTCTTGAGGTTTATCACTTCTTAGTTTGATCAATAAATATTGATCCTCAGACTACACTCACCTGCTTATTAATGCCAATGGAGCCTGAGAGCTCAGGTTTAATTCTCACTGACATTTAGATATAAGAAAGCAGTCTCTGGCCTGTTAAGCCAAACTAATTTTTAAAAATTTGCATTGATTCAGTAAAACATGAAAATCACACTTGTGTGTGGTAAAAACCTGTTTTCAGCAAGGTGTAACTGGAACACAGAGCACAGAATCCATCAGATGAAATGTGCAGTATTCCCAGGCAGTATTTCCTGAGCACTCACTGTTACTGTCTAACATCACTATCAGGAAGAAGAGATTCAGAGCACACTACAAAAAATACCAGCTAACATTTTGATTACTCTTATATTTGGTTGCTTTTGTTTGTTGGTTTGGTTTTTGGGGAGTTTTGTGGGTTTTTTTTTTTTTTAATCATGAGAAAAAACAAGAAACATTCATGTGAAGAGCTTATTAAACAAAAGGAAACAAATAACATTTATCAGAAATACTCTTAGTTGGTCCTATTGTGGAAATGACATGAAAAGCCATCCTTTATCTTAGATCCATATTAAATGCTGAAACACCCACAGCAAATCCATCACTTTCCTGTCTCCAAACACTTTTACAACAGAGGCAGGACTGGATCAAATCTGAGGCTTGAGCCAACCTGACAACAATGCCAGGATTTGTACAGACAACTAGAAGTGAACACTGACTGGAAAGCAGCACAAAATCCTGCACTTCAGGAGTGTAAATTTAACTGAAATTGGGCTTCCAGAGAGCAGACACACGAACTGAAACCAACTGAAAAGCTTCAGGCTGGGAAGGATTTTGCAGCATACCGTGGTGTCAGTAATATAGTATTAATTTCATTTATATCTCTTTACTGTGCAAAGAACATTTGCATATCAGAAGCACAAGACCAAGAAAAAAAAAGAAACAGAGATAAAAATGAATACTCACCCTTCCAGTTGATCCAAATGCAAACAGGCCAAGATCTTCATAAGAAGTGACAGCTGTTGGTAAGAGGAAAAAAGAAAAGAGCTAAAATAGCTCTACCTTGAAAAGCCTGCAAGCCCTATTTTTGGCCCTTTTCCCCTCTTTTTAATTTAATAAAATTCAGAATTAAAATAATATTTTACAGTATTTTTTTTACTTACAAAATAGCTTTTATATCCACCTGTACTCCTGCTACAAAACACAGCTCTATGCTCAAACATTTAGAGACTCTTCAGAAACTCAATTTAGTATTTGCAATTTCAATTTAAAATTGCAAATTGCAATTGCAGTTTAAAATATAATGGTAGTACATCAATGGCAAATTGCCTTCTCCCAAAGATTTTCTTTGTGGGTGAAGAATTATGAAGTTAGCATGAGCAGTTGGATATATCTCAGTATTTTATTTCTTAAGACAGCAGGTTTTTAAAGTTAGGATGACAACAGAGGATATGTTTTCATCTTTCTACAAATATAAAGATTTCCATCCTTCCAGCTTTTAAGAACCAGGCCCTATCTATTTTCAAGAGGGCTGATGGTAAACACCTTCTTTGGTTGAAATCTATTAGGAAAAAAATCCAAAGCAAAACAAAAATCCTGCCCTTACCTGCACCTGACTTACATAATTACATTAAAGCAGCCTGTGGTTTCCTGTGTCATTTTGCTGGGTTCAGCTGAAGCTCACTTCTATTATTACTGGTAACTCAAAACAATCCCTTCTCAGAGAGAAGGAAGTCCTATTAAAGCCTCTCATTGTTACTCTGTATTTTGTTATTTGTTATTAGAAACTCCAGCAGTATCAAAAAGATGGAAGTTTTCTGAGAAGCACCACTCACTTTCTTGGGATCTAATAAAACAGCTGTGAATGCCTCAGAGGGTAAAATTCACCCCAAATAATTCACCCACATAATTCTGTTGTCAGGACACTTGGTTTCTGCTCCTTGGCTCTGTCTGGTACAACACTGCTCCTGCTCCTGTCACAACCTAATTGAGGGCCCAGCTTTGCAAGCTGAGCTTTCCACACCTGAGTGAAGCCCCATTCCCTGGAGTAAATGACACAGGAACCTCACAGAGATCAGATCACAGCACTGGAGCCTCAGACCTGCCCAGGCTTGGTTTTATTTCACTGAAGTTCTGCACACAACCAGATCAGTGCTCCAGAGGGGCAAAGAACAAAACAAAACCAAAACCAAACCCAACAAAGCTTCTTAAATTTTCTCATATGATTTTCTCAAGGGCAATGTTTCCCATTCTGCTCTACTACAGACACCAGCACACTAGGGCAATATAAATGAATATAAATATAAATGAAATAACAAAACAAAGGGAGCCAGAGCCAGTGCTCAGCAAAAACCTGGACTATCTCTAACAGATATAATTAAACAAAAAATATGTCTTACTAGAGTTTACCTTGTGTTTTTCCTAATTTCCATTTATAAAGTAGCTGATCACAAGTGAAAAAAAAAGCATTTTAAGTAGCCATCTTCACTGCCATTAAAAAAAAAATCAGTAAGATAGTAAACATATTTAAGAGTTGTTTTTACCACATAGTAATAAATATACAGCACACATGTATGAAGAGTTATCAGCAAAGAGAACAAAACTTTCCACACAATTCCAAAAGAGCAATATGAAACCTTACAGTATTTTCTGTAGTAACTGTTTCTGTAATCAGTTTAGTCCTGTTCCTTGAAGCCCTATTACCTGATCACATTACTTCTGTACTTTCAAGAATATATGGAACAAAATATTTTAGTGCAATTTATATAAAGATAAATAAGTTTTGCCTGATTAGCTTAATTTTTATCACATTATTATCACTCCATGGAAATTATCCCTTTAAATGTGAAGGGGAAAGTACAGTACCAGCAATATTTGTGACTAACTCCTAAAATGAAAAGAAAAAAAAAAAACAGCCACAAAACTTCAAAGTGCATCACACCTAAATTCCCAATTCCTCTGCTTTACAGAGTGAGCTCAGCCTTCATCAGCCCCAAACAACACAGGTCATCCTGAACTACCACCAGGACAAACACTGACTAAACCAACCCCAACACTTGACACTTGGGAGTATTTTTTTTGCTAAGCCTTTTGGTCTGCACAAATCACTTGATTATGTCAAAGTCCACACAACATAACAGAGTAACTGAGGACACTTCTTTATTTTTGAACTGCAGCTAAAATGCCTGTGCTTAATAAAACCTGGCCTCTGTTTAAAATGGAATTAATATTAATGCTTTTGTTTCAGAAGATGTTTTATAGGTCATCTCTTTCCTAAATAAGTTTACAAACACTTTCAACAGTTTCTCTTCACCACACTTTAAATTTTTCTAGCTTGTTTTTAATATAAAAATACAAAAACTTCCTTCCATTTTTTCCCATGGATTAAGTTTAACACTGTAACACTGTTTACAAATTAACATAGACTTTTTTAAAGAAAAAGTTTAATTACTTACTTTGGAATCAAATTCATACATTTTACTTTGTCAAGGTGTAACAGGTTGCATTTCCAACTTTTTAAAGACAGTGCTCCAAGGAAAAACTTGGAATGCTATCTAACATTTAATTATTTCAAGAGCTGACAGGAACTATAGGAAATATAATCTCAACTCTTATTTTAAAATATCAAAACACAAAAGGTCCTTAATCCAGCAAACTTATCCAGACATGGTTCTGGTGCAAGTCCTACCTGCCAGCATTAGATGATAACTAATTAGTTTCAGACAAGAGAAATTCTCCATCCTCACACCTCAGCTGTATGCATTTCAAACATGCTTTCCTGAGGGGGACTGCTGCCTTTGGACAAGAGCTCAGGAGTGAAACCCTTCTTGCATATCAGGCCCCTGAGTTCAGAACATCCAAACTCCTCTTACTTCAAGAGACTTAAATCCTTAGTTCTCCCCTTTATCATAATTCTTTTGCAAGAATCTCTTTAATTATTTTTGTACTAGACAACAGCTTAATACCACTTAATGCCCATAAAACACAGAACTTTTCAGCCTGGGTAAGAGGTTAAAAAGGCCATTAAAATTACCATAAGTCTCCCTTTTTTTTTTTTTTTTGCTTCTCTTGTACCTCTCTAGCTAGGTGTTTCAGGTTCTGATTCCTTTCTAATAAAGAAATTTTCCAAAAGGAGAAAAAGATTACCAAAGACTTAATCCCAAATCATCAAGCAGCCAACAATACCAACCATAAGAGTAACCCTACCTCTGAGGGGTGTTTTTCAAGAATGTGTGAAGAAGATCACTGAACAGGTGAGGACAGGAGCAGCAGATCTAAGGAGAATCAGGAAGCAATCATCTGAAAGACCAAAGGCAGCTAAGGAAAACAAAGACAAGGAGGAAAGAAGCAGAAGCTTTCTCCCACCACCTCTGAAAAGAGAGGAAAACAGATGAGAGGGAAACAATAAGCAGGGAGACTTCCTGCTGTAACATGATCTCTGTGTGGGAGAAGTCAAGGAACAACTCAGTTATTTCAGCAGCAATTAAAAGAAGCAGGAATTAAAACATGAGCAGATTTAGCTGCAGGTATCAGAATGGATTGTTTGAACTGTCTCAAAGCAGTGCAGTTTCCATGGACTTCTCATTCAGCATCAAAACTGCTCTATAAGCTGCATCTATCAAACATCAGAGAATAGAAAAGAGAGGCATTTGGAAAAATAAATTTAAAAATTTAGAAACCAGTCAGTTTGGAATTGGCTTTGCACAAAAAGACTCAAAATCCTGTTTATATATGGCAGATATTAATTGTTAAAAACATGAAATATTTCAAGGTCAGTCAATCAGACACCACTGTTAACAAGATGTAAACCACAATCTTTATACTGGGTCATGTCTCTGTGACAAAACTGAGGAAATGTTTCAGAGCTCATTGTTAGATAAATCCTTTTCACTTACCAGTCTGAGTGCACATACTCAGCAGCAGAAACACAGAGTAAGAAGCAAGGCCAGCAACAATCAGCAGCAAGACACTAAAAACCACAAAATATTCACAATTAAGCACTTTCACAGTACAATGCACTTTCAAGCTTTAAGAAGAAGTTCTCTTGCAAGAGCTAAGCTACAAGATTTCCTCATTTTATGGTTTGTATCTGCTGACTATGGTTCACGTGGTCTCTGATTTTCCCAATACTTGCCAAGTTGCCCTGACCTATGGATTACAGAATGGTCATAACCATGGGAGTCTGTGTGTGCACATATACACAAACACAGATCCTCCAGTGAAGTGAAACCAGTGCTTAGGAAATGGTCAAAGTGACAATTCCAGTGACTTTGGCCCCATGCCCATCATGCCCCACAGGTTAGCATTTGCAACAAGCAAATGCACAAACAAAAGCAGCTGATTCAGTTTTCAGCCACTTATCCATCCTATTCCACGAGGCCCATTCCTGCAACTGAAGGAGATCACAGTTTTGGAAGGAAATTACCAATCTGTCAGGAGTAATGGCCAAGAAATTGCCACCCTGTGGCAATTTAATGCAACATCTGGGTAGGACTAATGTTAGGCCAGATCTGAATGACTAAATCAAAAGGGGGAAGATCTTAACAATTCTGAAAGGCACAAGCTATTTATTTCTTCCTCGGATTTGCACAGGAGTCTCAGTAACCAAGTTTTGTTCAATTTAAACCTACAAGACAAGTTTAAAAATTACTGTATGTAAAAACTGAAAACTTACCTAAACCCCATGATCCCTGTGTTGGCCATGGCATAGGATAAGCCGAGTATCCCACTGCCCATGATTGCATTCATTAAGTTGAACACTGAGAAAGCAAAGGAAGAACCACGACTTGAAGAACTCTGTGAAAAAGACAGAAAAAAAAATACAATTAACAGAAGAAGTGTTTTGATCTTTCCTAAAATTAAATTCAAGGGAGGGGGCAACAGTCAACTTTTCCTTCTTTAATCTAAAATCTCACTTCTCACTCTAGCACGACGCAAATCCTTCTGCACACACGATGCCGCCCCGTAAGCATCTCAAGACGCCCACAGCCTCGGCACAGTGCAAGCAGAGCGCAGAACGAGCACAGCAAGATTTACGGCTGGAGCAGGCTGTCCCTGCGTGCTCGCCACGGGGCACATGGCAGCGCTTCCAAGCGCTCAGCAAGCAGGGAATCGGAGGGATCAGGAGCAGCCATGGCACCAGAGACTCATCTCCCTCTCCAGGTGGTTTTCCGTGCCCGGTGCTGTCACCCCGGAGCCGGCCCGCACAGCCCCGGCCCGCCCGTCCTTTGAACCCGCGCTCCCCGAGCTTCTCCTCAGCACCCAGCGCAGCCCCCTCAGGGCGCTCCCCGCCCGCCGCCCCTCACACGCACGCTGCCCGGCGGCGGCGGCAGCAGCGGCGCGCTCTCCCCGTTCTCCTCCTCCTCCTCCTCTTCGTC
>VYXF01011773.1:142056-156343 GCA_013397295.1 Polioptila caerulea | reverse complement strand
GGGGGGCGTGGTCAATTGAGGGGCGTGGTCATCAGTGAGGGGCGGGGTCAGCGTGCCCGCGCCCGCCCCGCTGAGGGGCCGTGGAGGGGCGGGGATTGTGGGCGTGGTCACCGCCCGGCCCCGCCCACCCCGGCGCAGCGGCGATGACGCGCGCGCGCGGCGCGCGGGGCCCGGCATGAGGTGAGGGCGGGTGCGGGGGGGGCTGAGCGGGGCAGAATTCCCTGAGGGGAGGACGGGACAAACGGGATCGAGCCGTGAGGGAAGGGCCCTGTCTGTCCATAGGCGCCTTGGGGAGGTGGCGGCAGTGGCCTCCAGCCAGATCCGGCGTTGCGGGCGGCTTCATCTTGTGGGTTTAAGCCAGTGCAGAGAAGCGACAGGATGAGAGGACACGGCCCCAGGCTGCGCCAGGGGAGGCTTAGTTTGGACATTAGGAAGAATTTCTTCCCAGAAAGGGTGATCGGACATTGGAACGATGTCCAGCAAAGTGGTGGAGCCACTGTCCTGGAGGTGTTTGAGGAAAGCTGGGGCGAGGCACGCCGTGCCATGGTGGTGGGTGTTCGGTCACAGCTGGACTCGGTGATCCCGGGAGTCCTTTGCAGCCCGTTCGATTCCCTGATTCCCACAACCACGGCCGGGAAAATGCCCCCGGCAAAGCAGGGCGCTGCTCGGGCCTCTGGCGGGGGATTTCTCCCGAGCAGCAGACGTGAGGAATGCGGGGTGTCTTTGGGAAGGAGGCGTGTTCTGCCACAGCCCCGGCTTAGGGAAGGGGCTCCCTGGGAAGAGTGCGAGTCCCGGCGAGGGATCCCGGCTGGGATTTGGGCGGGACAGGGGACGGGAGCAGGAGCAGCTTTGGCTGCTTTTTTGGGTTTGGGCACCGCAGGCTTGGGAAGGAGAGCGCACGGCCTGTTGTTACCCTGGAGAAGAGCAGGGCTGAGGGAGGCAATTTCCTTGCAGAGCCTCTCTCTCAAAACAAGCTTTTTAAAAAGTCAGGAGAAATGCCGGCCTCCAGCATCACCTAAACCATTGGCTCCAGCCTTGGAGCAGCCAGTGCCAAGGCAGACAATTGGGGCCTTTTGGTCTGTGGAGGAAACTGTGAAGCCACTTTTCAAGTTCCCATCCCGTGGCTCAGTGGCAGGAACAATTACTGATGGCCCTTTGGACCTTAAGGGGGACATTGCATTTAATTAATGACCTTCCTGGCATGCACTTCATGGAGCAAAGATCTTACAGAGCATAGAACCCCAAACACTGGGGCACGGGAGGCAGAAATCACCAAAGAGTGATCATGACCACTGTTGCTAATTACTGTTTTCTAGCAACCCCTGCTTGGTAATGAATTTTACCAGACACAGGAGGGATCCAACAGGAGTAGGATCAAGACAGTAGAAATCTTTCCATTTGGCTTACTGAGATTAATATCACATTTATTAGAACAAAGAGAGGTCATTGTTTTTTGGCAGGAGGGGATTATCTTGCTGCTTGAAGTCAGTTAACGTTTGAGTCTAAAAGTACATTTGCAAAATAACAGAAATTTGCAGCATATATTTAATAATAAAGAGCTTTACTAAGCTATTGTGGATTGTTTGGTACAGATGGAAATTCTGGTTTAAGAGAACAGCAAATCCATGTGATTTGCAGCCTTTTAAATGGAATGATTACATAATGTCTATAAAATGAATAATTTCTCTTCTAGGACTTTGTGGAGATTGGGATACTGTGCCAGACTACTGAAAACTAATCATTTTAGGACAGCTGCATCAAATACATCATTTCCAGCAGTTTGGATGCTATTGGCACAACATTCTGGCAGAATACCTGGGCTCTTTGTAGTAGTTAAAAAAAACACTTTCTTCACAATGCCTGAAACTGTGGAGGATCAAACTAATCCAGAACTGTATTTGCCACATCCTGGAGTGCGTGGGATGACACTGCTCAACAGAGAGGCTTTCAAAAGGACAGTGGTTGTTCCAGCTCTTAAAGTCAGGAAAGAAATCGTGCATAGTGTGCTGAAGTCCCTGAAACAATCAGTACTGCAGCGTCCCGGCCTCAAGCGGGTGGTGGAGGATCCAGAGGATGAGGACAGTAGATTTGTTCTCCTGGATCCTCATAAAGTACCGGAGTTCTCATTAGGAGAGTCAGAGCAACAGCTCCTGACCCAGCTCGGTGTCCATCCGGAGGTGTCCAGGTACCCCCTGGAGCTGACCTATGAGAATTTCAAGTCGGAGGAGATCCTGCGAGCCGTCCTTCCCCAAGGTCAGGAGGTCACCTCTGGGTTCAGCCGTGTTGGCCACATTGCTCATTTGAATCTCAGGGATCACCAGCTGCCCTACAGGCACTTGATTGGTAGGTGAAACAGCTCCTCTCGGGAAGGTATTTGTGTCATATTGCTAAAAAGTTACTGTACAGAGGGGCCCAGTTCCCTCCCAGCGGTGCTCTCCCTGCTCTGAGCCCTGGGCCAGGGTGAAGAGTGTGCCTTGGAAAGGTCACAGCTGCAGCCCCGAGTCACTGGAGGGAGGTTGTCCCAACACACACTTTTGTTAATTTAGCTGTAAACAGCAGGTTGGTTCTGGCTGTTGTAGATCATTAAAAGGTCCCTTAACCGTAATTATCTCTCACCTCTCTTTCAGGCCAGGTTATAATGGACAAGAATCCAGGAATCACCTGTGTGGTGAATAAAACCAATATTATCGACAGCACATACAGGAATTTTGAAATGGAAGTGCTTGCTGGAGAGAACAACCTGGTGACCAAGGTACAGGCCTTTTCCCCCTGGTATTTTAAATTTAATGTGCTAAAGCCCAAAGGCATCCCCTGGAGAGATGTGATGCAGGGATGCTGCTGAGACCAATCCTTTGCACAGTGCCCTTCCCGACACCTGTCTGAGCATAAGGGTTGGCTGTTGCTTCTGCATTCCTTTGTCCTGGTCTGCCAAGGGCAAACTCAGCCATAGGGATCAGGAAGGCATGTATTCATCCAAGTTCACAGCCTAGATTAAATGATGTGGATTTGTTCTAAGAAATTCCCATTTCCTAGTCTCACCAAGCCCTGTACAGTGTCTGGTACAGAAATTTCAATCTCATCAGCTTTGCAACTTAGGCAACATTTTGCCTTTGCCTTTTTCCTCTCCTGTAAGCAGCAGACAAACCTCCTGTCTCCTCTGCTCTGACATTTATCAGGTGTAACCACTGTGTAACTGCCAAGTGTTCTTCACATAGGGTTTCTTGTCTGTAGCTAGAAACTTGGCCACTGCTTCCACAAAAATACTTGGTCTTATCTGTTAGCAGCTTTATACTTCCAAAGGAGAAAACATGAGATTACCAAATAAAAGGTTGATTAGCTTGGTGGAACATCCTGTTCATGCAGAGACACTGTTGGATTGTCAAGTGACAATTGAATATTATGCAGATGGTGTCACCACCCACCTGGCACACCCTGGAGCTGCATCCAGGAGTGCAGAGACACTTGAGGGTGTTTCTTGCTGGCAAAGGATGTGGTGATCTGGATCTGAAGTCACTGTACTTTGGAACCAGACAATTCCACATGCTGGTGCAAAGACAGTATTATCTTGCATCCCATTCTCATCTGAATAAATACTGTTCCTTTTCAGGTCTGTTCTTAAGATAGTGGTGATCCCAAAGCTTGGGTTTGGATCAGTTTCCAGACTCTGTCACCTTGGGAGATGAAATACAGTATTTTTCAAGCTGCAGAACTGGCTCCCAGTGGCTTTGAATTTGGCTGACGGTTCCTGTTCTTGGGCCTATCATTCTCAGACGCTTATTTACTGTGTGCACTCCACAAAGGAGGGCTGGAGGCACCTTTCCAAGGTCTGCTTTCAATAAAGGAGCTGTCAGCCAGCCACAAAGCTCTTGAAAACACTCAGGTTTTTTTAGGGTCATTTTGAGTTGCTGCTTTATTTCCACCCGGTGATGGAGACCTGCAGGAAGCCAGCCATCGGGATTGACACTGGGGACGTGGCCATTTCTCATGAGTTGATCTGTGGATTTAAGACCTGTTTATCTGATTGCTTAGCTGAGGTGTTTATTTAAGATTCACGTGTGCTACCAGTGAGACAATGCTGGTGTTACCTTTCGATGAGGCACCTTGGTTTGTGATTTCCTTAATTAGTGATAATGCTTCAATCTGCCTGGCATTTGAACACAGAGGCTTAAGCAAACGTTTTGGACTTCCAGGTCAAAGAAAATAACATTTCCTATGAGCTGGACTTTTCCAAAGTGTACTGGAACCCACGCCTGGGCACGGAGCACGGCCGCGTGGTGCAGCTGCTGCAGGCCGGCGATGTCCTCTTCGACGTCTTCGCCGGCATCGGGCCCTTCGCCATCCCCGCGGCCAAGAGGAGGTGCCGAGTGTTTGCCAACGACCTCAACCCCGAGTCCTACACCTGGCTCCTGCACAACTGCAGGCTCAACAAAGTGGACACCAGGGTAAAGGCGTTCAACATGGACGGCAGGGACTTCCTGCGGGGGCCGGTGAGGGAGGAGCTCAGCAGAGCGCTCCCGCTCCTCGAGGAAGAACACAAAACCGCCTTCCACATCGTGATGAATTTGCCAGCTCTGGCTGTGGAGTTTCTGGATGTTTTCAGGCATCTCTTGGTCGGGGAGCCCTGCAGCCCTGCTGGCCTTCCCACTGTGCACTGCTACGGGTTCTCCAAACACAGCAACCCGGCCAGAGACATTCAGGAGCGAGCGGAAGCCACGCTGGGAACCTCCTTGGCTGGACGCTGTTCCACTGTCCTGGTCAGGAACGTGGCGCCCAACAAGGAGATGCTGTGCCTCAGTTTCCAGATCCCAGCAGATGTGCTCTACAAGAGGCCTTGCCCTGATGAAGGTAAGGAGCAAACCTCCCCTGTGGCGTTGGGATTTCGGGCTGCCCCTTGTGGTGCCTCAGGCTGGTCCCACCTGGTCGGCCCCGTGGGCCACTCCAGACGTGTGACAGCGGTGTGGGTGTGGGGCTGAGTGCAGAGGTGGCCAGCAGGACCCAGTGCCTGCACGTGTGCAGCAGCTGCAGGCCTTCCTTGCTTTGGTAACAGCAGCCTGCTCCTCTGATCCCAGCATGAGCCTCCCCAGAAAAATGGTGGACTGGACAGGATCACCCCACAGGCCATAAACCAGACCTTTATGCCTCAGGTTGTGCACTGGGGGAGGATGGGGACTCAGTGATCCTCGTGGGCCCTTCCAGTGCAGGATGTTCAGTGGCTCTGTGATCTAATGCCAAGCACACGACTCTGTCAGCTCAGTCCTTCACAACTGGAGCTGTGTTTTGGCCCAGATGAGTGCACTTCCAAGGGACTGGTCCCAGCTCTGAGCTCCTCCTTGTGCTCACAGACTCAGTGAGGTCTGGAGTCACCCACCCCATCAGCAGAATCAGGTTCTGTACCTGATTCAATTTAATTGAGACATAGATACCCTAAGACATCTTCAGTGCTGAATTTGGTTGTTTTGTGGTTTGAGGTTTTTTTGTTTGTTTATAAGTGTTCATTTGTTCTTGAAGTACTTGAAACTAGTTGGTTTCAATGATCTTGGGGTTTGCACTACATGACAAAGGAGCTCTCAGTCTGCAGTTACATGAACTGGAGGAAAGGAGGTTTTTTAAAACTTTAATGCCATGAAACTTGTTTTTATTCTGTTGTTGGGTAGCACTGAAATGTAGGTCAAAATGTAGCTGCATACAGGTTTTTTTTAAGATTATTTTGGCATTCAGTAATGACCTCCCCCCATTATTGCTCTAAGAGTTTTCATTTGTGTCTGTTAATCCTGATTTTAACTCTCATCTCTTCCTGTTAAATCCCTTAACAGAGCTCCCTGTTCCAGAGCCTGTGGTTAGGTCAGTCTGTTTACTGTACATTAAATAACTTTTCCTTACCTTTTCCAGCAAAACCAGCCTCGAAACGTCTCTGTACCAGCCAAGATTCTTCAGAAGAGAAGGTCCTGAGTTGAACACCAGGGCTATGGTGACCACCTTGGTTTGTGCAGAGGATATTTGGGGTGTCTCTGTTTTACCCCTTGGGTTATGAGGAGCAGACCTGTGCTCCCATCCAGTTGCAGCTTTCCTTTGGGAGCCCTGCTTCCCACAGTCACCTTTTCTTCTCATTGTGGGATCGACTGAAATTGTTGTTACTACAAAAATTAAAACTTTATTGTCTT
Source organism: Polioptila caerulea (assembly GCA_013397295.1). Taxonomy (NCBI): domain Eukaryota; kingdom Metazoa; phylum Chordata; class Aves; order Passeriformes; family Certhiidae; genus Polioptila; species Polioptila caerulea. The sequence goes on along the minus strand of VYXF01011773.1, from coordinate 150,182 downwards.
GTAATAAATGTGTTTTGGTACTTCCCTGCTCTCTGTTTTTCTATTTTCATGCCCTGTGCTAACTCAGTGGCAGGGCCTGGGGTAGTTTTCTGCTCTAGCATTTTGATAATGTGCAAGTTGTGGGGAGAACAGATTTTTATGTCTTGTTTGGTCTAGGAAGGTGACTGATGTAACCCCTGCACTGGATTCTCCCTGGCAGATGTTTTGGTTAGCAGATGCACAAGCAACTCTCATGTAAGCAAGGTAACTTCTCAAAAGCTTAACCTGAGATACCAAAAGGGCCAAATAGCCCAATGTCCTGAGGTTTTGAGTAAAAATACTTTTTAATACCAAAATTTAGTTAGGCATTAGTTGACTCCTAACTTTGTGTTTGCCCATGGTTAGAGCCAGAAAGACTTTAATGTCTTTTGCACATTTGCAGATGAAGTTCATGCTTGCATTGCAGTTCCAGGCTGAAACCAGCACCTGAGAAACAGTTCTGTCCTCCTGAAACCCTGTCCTCCTGAAACCCTGTCCTCCTGAAACCCTGTCCTCCTGTGGCTTTTGTGCCTCTGCCCTCGCCCAGCTCTCCCCACCTCTGCCTGCTCCCCTGCTGCAGTCCCTGGATGATCTTTCTGGCTGGCTGCTTGTATTCTGCAGGGATTTGAAAAGCCTCTGCTTTTGATTTCCTTTTCTTACCCATCCAAACTATTGTTGGGCAACATCAACCACAAATAGTTTATTTGGCCAGAGAACTCGGCTCGCCCTCTCAGTTTCAGATATTTTCCCTCAGCCCAAGCTCCGAGCTCACGCCCAGCAACCAAATGTCTGTCACCCCCTGGCCCTGCTGCTGTGGCTCCAGCCCTGAGCCTGCAGCCTGCTGCATTTTTGGTTCTCACCCAAACACCACCAAGGGCCACGGATTTGTTTTGCTGGTGGCTCCATGTGACGGCCTTGCCTTGCCTTGGCTGTGCAGCCGGTGTTTGCAGCCTGGTTCCTGCACATTTATCCATCCCCGGGGAGGCTGTTCTGCCTCACCCTGGCCTGGCTCCTCCTTGCAGCCTGGTTCCTGCACATTTATCCATCCCCAGGGAGGCTGTCCTGCCTCACCCTGGCCCGGCTCCTCCCTGGCCTGCACTGAGCCCGGGCACTCCTGCTCAGCCCTCTCACAGCAGTCCCTGCAGCTCCAGCCTGAGTGCTCTCCTGCCTCGTGCCCCAGCCTGGCTGCTGCTCTGCTGCCTGTCCCATTTGCTGACACCTCTGCTGCTCTCCAGCTGCTGCCCTCTGCCTTTCCTCTGCCTTCCGTGACATCTGAAGGCAGCTCCTGTCCTCCAGGGCCCCCACAAGCACTCCACCACTCTGGAGTGGTGCAGCCACGCTGGGATCACTGCCTGACACACACTGCAACTTCACCTTGCTTCACAGCCCGTTTAGGGCTTGGCACTGCTGCACCAACAGAAACCAGGCTTTGATCACCATTTCTGGGCCAAGCCTGTACAATATGTAACTCTGCTTTTCACGAAAGCGTCCCAGGACAGGGAAGGATTGGAACTGGTAAAAGTTTTTTTCCCTTAAGGACAGAATGCCTGTGTTATTCCAGCAGCATCACTCCAGTTCAGGTGCCAGTCTAGCAGATGCATCACTGTACTCATAATTAGGGGTTTTCCAGCTTTCTGTGCAGTTCTGTGTACAAGAAATGACATAACAAATAATAGCAAGGCTACACACAAGTTAATGAGTGTATTGAAATTGTAAATATGAATGTGCAGTTCTGCATTCATCAGAGCAGGACCTGGGGCTTTACAAAGTGAGTATCTAAAGAGATCATTGGTGAGGTGCATCTTTGCCAGTCTGGGGGAGCCTGGGAGAGGGGACAGAGGAGAGGAGGGATGGATCTGATCCCTTCCTCACCTCTACCTTTAACTTTCCTTGTCAGCAGCTGTTCTGGGCACAACCAAGGGGATTTCAAAGAGCAATGGACATTTTGCCATCTCTCCCCATTTCGTTTAATAAGAAAACACCTAGTCTGGAATAGATCTCATCCTTCTCTTTATTACAGCATAGAAAAAATACATCCATCTAGTGCACTGCTCAGAGCAGGATCCAACAGCTGAGCAGGTGGCCCTGTAAAACACGGCCCAAGGTGGCTGTCCTGAGCAGCTGGCCAACATTCCATACAAGGAGCAGGCAAGGAATACAAAAGGGATCACATCAGGTGGCAGGGATCATCCCCACAGCCCAAGGGATGTTCCCTCCTAAAGAAGCTCCTTAGTTTATGACAGGAAAGTTGCAAATGGAGATAAACAGGAAAATGCAAACATACAGAAAAGCAAACCAAACAAACCCCAAAAGGGAACTCCACAATTTTGAGTACTTCAGTGACTTCACCTTGTATTGAGGAGTTTTAGATTGCTTCTAGAGCACCTCAGCTGAAAGACCTTGAGCTAAAGCTTTGTTTTCCAAGCAAAGGTAAGAACCAAGTGACACACGGAGGAAGGATCCCACACAAGAGTTGTGTCAGCATATTTCCAGAGTTTCTCATCTCATCCAGCTGGCAGGAGGAAAAACCCACTTGTCTAAACTGGGGAAACTAGTTTTATGGGAAGAAAATGTAGGCTTGAATATTGACACTAAATGTTATAATCAAAATGGCATTTAAATGCTTGTGCAAATAAAACCCTGCAATAAGAGTAAAACCACAAACTTTATTAAAGTCTGGCTTTATTTAAAAAAAATTTACAAGTGTATTTCTTTAAGCCTCAAACGTACACAGCTGAGTTATTCACATCTTCCATTCGATGTGGCTTATTGCTTCAGCCTCCCTCAGCACAGTGCCACATGACTAACGAGTTCCCCCTCCACAAGAATGTCTCTACCATTTTACAAAGCTCTCGTGCAGACTGGGTTTGTGTTTCCCTGTAGCACGTGAAGGCAGCTGGGTTTGCACCAGAGGGGTGCACAGGGCAGTGAGCGCGGCCCGGCGGCGATCCTGCCCCACCTTGGCTGCCTCGGGTGGCTCCGGGCCCCGCTGGCTGTCCCTTGGTCACAGCCAGGTGTCCCTGGCTAGCTGGGGTGCCAGAAGAGCCCGCTGAAAGCGTCCTGCAGGGCCCGGTGACAAGCCAGGGAGGACGTGTAGCCCCCAGCCAGGTCCTGCGGAGAGGCGGCGCGAACGTGGGTCAGGTACCTGCGGCAAAGAGCGGCGTTATTGCAGAGCACAGAACACATCAAACACCCCGCAGTTCACAGGACAGCGAGGCTGAGCCACGCTTTAGGAGAAAGCAAGGAGCTGGAGCTGCCCAGCTGGACATGTCAGGATAAAACCTCCATGAGTTAAAGCCATGAGGAGCCTTCAGCCAGGCTGCCCCAACAGCGCTCTGGTGGCACAGGGTTAAGGGCACCCAGGGGCTCTCTGTGCTCACTCTGGGGTGCTTCATTTCCCCACTCCCACAGGTCCTGCCAAGACAAGGACAGCACCAGAGGCTTTCCTGCTCTCCCACAGGAACAGGAGGGTTTCAGCTCTGCCATCTCATGTCAGACACTCCCCCAAGCTGACTGTGCTGGTTGCTCTGATGACCACAGGGCTGAGCTTCCTTTGCTTGTTACCTGTGCCTGGAGCCCACTGACCTGGGCAATTACATCTGTGGGAGGCCACCATCATTTTGGCTAAAGAAGGTTCTAAACTTCCCCATTAATCAGGCATCACCACCCATTTGCAGAGCCATCTAATTCTACCCCAAACCTTCCACAGTGTTGAGCTGACATGGAAACAGGAGCTGACATGGAAACATGAGCTGACATGGAAACATGAGCTGACATGGAAACAGGAGTTGACATGGAAACATGAGCTGACATGGAAACAGGAGTTGACATGGAAACACAAACGCTGCCTTGTGCCACTCTTGGCTCCCCTTGGCTCCTTCCAAGGGCTCCACCCCATTCACACACACTGAGAGCTCCTGTGAAAGGATGGCTTCATCCCCCACTGTAACCCCACAGCTCTTGCACCCCGTGAGACAAGCACAGGACAGATTCTCCACTAGTTCTGCACCAAAACCCCATCCAACAGACAGATCCACAGCCCAGCAGGACCAGCACAAGAACCATCTCCAATCCTGACCACCAGACACAGCCCCATAAACACGAAATGCTTTCCACAGGGGCCGCGCTTCAGCCGCTGTTTTGATTCCTCACTTGGTACATGTTGCTCCTGGGAAGGTTGAGTCATTCCACCTCTGGCTTGGCAACCCAAGCACAAACTTGCAAAACGCACACAGCCTTTTATAATGTTATCCTGAGAAACCTAAAACAGCTGCACTTTTGGCAGGAAAATACAGGACCACCAGTAAAATAGCCAAAACAGTTGCATCTTTTAATTTATGACTGTACACTGTTTCCATAAAGAGTATATAAAACAGGTCAGATTTTATAGGTAAGACATAATAAACAGTCATGCCCATTGATGCCATAAAAGCATAGAAAAAGAGATTACTGAGAAATTATTAATTACAGTTTTAAAAACTGTATTTCTTGCACCTAATAACCACAATGCACAGACATGAGCAATGTTTCTGAGGGGTTCTTGGTGAGATGCTGAATTTGCCTCCTATGACTGAGTTGTTTTGTACCAAGCTGTGACAGAATCTGGCCCTCACTGCCAGACACTGGTTCACATCAGCACAGACATAGGCAGGAGAGCACAAAATAATAATAAAATAAACCTTTTAAACAGTGCTCAGCCCAAAAGAATCTACAAACACAGCAACAAAGCTGGTCCCATCTCTTAATTTGCAAGGGTAGATGGTCTGCAGAGAGCTCCTGGTTTGTGGCAGAACCCATTTTATGGGTTTCAATTTTTTTTTTAACATTCTTTTTACTTGTCCCTTAATATTTTAAGAGGAAGATCTCATCCTTCCCAAAGGACTTTTAAAACTGCTGTGGGAAACAGGAGCTCCTTTCCCCAGCCAGGAACAATGGGCACTGACAACAACAAATAATTTCCTTCAAAGTGCTGGTGTGAAACTACCTCTGCCCTCCAAAAAAAGGAGTCTTATAAAACAGTTCCCATCTTGGATTCCACTTCTATCACGTTTATTTCATTGCACAACTTCATTTTCCCCTCATGCATGAAACAGTCCAGTGAAAATGGGATTATTTTACATTTCAATATTAACAAACGTTGGTTGTGTCTTTCTCATTACTTTTCTTATCTTCTCTTACTTACAAATCAGTGAAAGAACAAAACCAGAGTCTATTGTCTCCCCTTTTTCTAAGATATCTGAAACTGGAGCATTGGTTTCATAAGACAACCTGACTTCCAGTCACTGCAGCACTCGTAGTTAGCTGGGAGGTGATCTCTACAAAATCACTGCCAGAAAGGCTCCCATTGACTTTTACGGCACAACCTGCCCTAATTCTCTTTACTCCTGTGAAACGAGCACGGCCCTGCTGTTGGCTGTCAAGTGAGGTCTTTATTTTCTTTTTAAGTATCTGAACTTACTGCTCTTGACCCATTTAATTACTGTGGTACACCAGGCAATTGCAAAGAATCTGCCACGCTGAAGCCACACAATGAGAAGTGAATGTTTTTTGCCGGCTTTTCCACACCGGTCCCCATTTGTGCTGCCTGATTCCAGCCATCCCCTCCACAGGAGAATCTCTCTGAACTGGATTCCTGGGGTTTCTGGCAGAGGTCAGCACATCTTTTCATGTACACCTTTACAACAGCAGCAGGAAGAAGCGCTTGCCAAGTTTTATTTCCAAAAAGCTGAGCTCCGTTAGGTCTTGGGACCTGGAGGTAATTGCTCTCACTAGTTAGCAAATTCCAGCACACTGGGTCTGTTTTTCATAGGTTTATTTTAAGTACCTGTAAATCTTATAAGCAGAAACCAGGAAAAAGAGGTTTGCTTTTTCTGGTGCAAGGTTTTTTAATGTAACTTGTTTTTACTGATGGCAGACTAAACTCTAAACTCTGAAGTTAAAAAAAACCTGCACTATTATTTTTGAGCAGGGTTAAAGGGCTGTGTGTTCCCTGGCCCACCATTTCACACTTCCCTTTCCCAGCAATGCCTATGCTCTGCTTCAGGCTCTGCCCAGACAAGCCCCCTTTCCTTGGCTGCCTTTGGATGTTGATCTTCCCCACTAACCTTTCCCATCAGTGAAATCACGCTGCATTCTGTTCTTCATGAGCCCTGGGGGGCTCATTCCTGACCTTCAGTTTCTCATCACCATGGAGGGGGTGGGAGGAAAAAAAAAAAATCCCTCCTGTTTTCAAGGAAAGAGGTGTAATTCACACTCGGTGTGGAGGCTCAGAATCAAGGTGGTTGTTCCTGGGAGAGAGTTTTCTTCATGTTTTCTCTTTTCCCAAGGCTGTGTCACAACCATTTCACCAGGAGAGGCCAGAAGTGTGGACAGCTACACAGGCTCAGCCTGGCAGTGGGTGTGATCTGCCTGTGCCTTCCCCACACAGCCCAGTCCCCCTGGCACTGCTGGAGCCAGAGCACCCAACAGCAGCTCAGCAACACCCAGTGCCACTGGCAAATATCCCCTCACTGCTCAGCAGGGTGGCCTTGTCCCAGAAAAATTTGGGAAAGGCGTCAGAAACAATTAGAGAGAATGGAGAAACAGCACAATCAAACCTGGCTAAAATAAACAGCCATCAAAAACCAACCAAAGCTAAAAACCCCCACCAAAACAAACCAAAAGTACCAAACTTACAAGCAGCAAGCCCAAACCACCCCAGAGTAGGTCCCTTCACCCACCCAACTGAAAGTACCATGCTAGGGATTATTTTCCATTCTCTTCCCTGCTACCCAAGATAAATGCACTCCCAGGGGTGTTTCTGCAGATGCACCACTCAAAGATACATATGGAATAACTGTGTATTTGGCATGCAGATTTTTTTTTTACCTATTAGGTATTTTATGGGAGTGAAGAAAAGAAAAATCATTCACAAGTTGTTTGACAGGGAGAAAAAAAAGAAATAATTTAATTCTGTTCCATAGAGTAGATTTACTGCTTATCTGATTATCTGCAGTATCCAAGACATAAAGTAATGGGACAGACATTAGATCTGGGAAATTTTCCAGATTCATCATTTAAATAATAAATAGTGGCTGCATAAAGCAAGCAAAATACTCCAGTCTGGAAAACTGTGTGAAGCACGAGCAAGGCAGTAGCACAGGCTGCTGCATTCCTGAGCCTTTCTGGAGAGAGCTTTTCCATCACATTCACCAATCCCAGGATGAGCTATTGCTGTATTCAGGGTGAGCTGCAGGGCTGGCTCTGCTCAGAGGAGAGAGGCATGTAAGGAACTGGAACTTGTGTCTGGCCTGGCTTCTGCTGAGGAATGTGTGCCTGGGTTACTCTCTAGGCCCTGAGCAGGTACAAACTGAGCTCCCCTGCTCAGCTCTGTTTCCCTTTGAGCCAGTCAGCTCCACCACAGTCAGTGAGTGCAGCCAAACAGAATTTGTTTATAAAATGAGCCGAGTTCATTGCTGCTCTCCAATAAACAGCCCCAGGAAATGCATTTGGGAACAGGCCTTCACTGGGGGTTATTCAAATATGGTGTGGTTCTCCCTCTCTCAGACTAATATGACCAGGGCAGGGCAAAAACACAAGGCACAGAGCTGGTGCTCAAATCCAGAATAGCAATTCATCGTTCCGGGGAGTAGCTACAACCCTCAAATTGAAAAAACCCAAACAAACATATTTTCATCCCTTTTAGCAGACACTGTTTGGGCAGTATGATTGAATTGATGTGTTAAACCCCCCAGCTGAGAGGGCTATCACAAGTTCCTGCTGAGCCCCAGCCAACACAGCCTGTTCTGACACAATTCGGGTTCAACGCAGCCACGAGCTCAGCAAGGGCTCCTCAGGAGCCCAACCCAATCCCCCCTTGCCCAAGGTCACACTGCCAGCCCTGATGGGCACCTGCCACCAGCCACTCCTGTCCTCCACCCTCTCAGGTTTCTGTGTTGCTGAAATGGCTCCCAAGGTATTAAAAAGTCTTTTTTCCCAGCCCCGAGACCGAAGAAGAAGTCGAGATTCCTCGGCTCTGGTTTGCAAGGTTGTTTATTTTTCCTTATCTCTTACATTCTTTCTCTGACCTGCTGAGGTTTGTCTGGCAGGTCAGTCCAAGGCCCACTGCC
>VYXF01011773.1:79869-141930 GCA_013397295.1 Polioptila caerulea | reverse complement strand
TGTCTTTGACTCTGTGCCAAGGTCTCTGAGCCCCTTGCCAGGGTCTAGAGTCCTTCAGGGCAGTCAGAGGAACGTCCTGGGTTCTGACACCACCCTCCAGATCACACAGACAAAATGGGAGAAAATCTATTTAATAGGTGCAATCACTGAAGGAGTTCTGTCATTTGGGGTTTTTTCAATGCTTCTCTGGATACAATTGCAGCAGTCAGTGTGGATGTCAAAACAGGGCTAAGTGTGATGAGGTCCAAATACGACAGATCTCAAGGCAGAGGAGATAAAAAGTTCATTTTCACCCAGATTATGGCACCTTATGGACTGAACACAGTCCATGGTGCAGGGGTACAAGGAAAAGTCACCCTAAATACAACAGAGTTTTAGTTACTAAAATAATGCCCTGCCTGAGACGAGTGATGCAGCACAGACACCACCCCTGCAGCCCCTGCAATCCCACCTGCAGACAGCAGTGCTGTGCACATTCAGCTCAGTAAGCCAGGCTGGTTTGTTTTTATTAATAACCCTGTGCTGCTTTCTGAGGGCTTAGTGAGCAGAAATTGCTCTCTGAGGTGTCAGATGAATGCCAGACCCTTCTCCATGCCACAGACTTGCTCAGCCCATTTCACTCTCCCACGCCCCAGGAACCATCACTTACTCATCACAATTCCAATTTCCAGCAAGGAAATTTAGTGCCTTCACCTTGCAATAAATTCTGCAAAAGCAGATGCCTTCTGCCTCTAATGGATCTCTTTTTCTTACAGTGAAGGACTAAGAAAAAAAACATAATTGAGAGTTTAAGCATCTAGAATTTTTATTTCTCCACTTTCGGTTTTCTGAGTGAAGAACTCTGTTCTACCAGAAATAAACTCTCCCAGTAGAAAAGACAGGAAATGCCCCAACCCAGCAAATCAACAGAAGAATATAGGGCTCCTAGTGATTCTTTTTACCTCTTCCATCTGCTCTTTCTAAACAGCAATTTGTTTCAAACACTGTCAGAGTTTTCTCAGGGCAGGAGTGTGTGTAAACTACGTGTGGTGAAACAAAGTACTTTAAAATTAAAACAAAACAGGTCTGCTACAGCACACCTCAGCTAAGATGGAACAGGACAGAGTTCTGCTACCAAAGAGGCAAAAAAAAGCATCAAAATGTGATATTAGCTATGAAACAGCTTTCACTGATAAAGCCAGTTCTGACTCCAAAGGTAGAAATTGGTGATGAGTTATTCCCCCTCTTTTTCTCCATCCTCTTCTCCCTTAAAATGTCCTTTAGATGAAGGGCAAACATTGATATGAATGAAACCCAAAGCCACCAGTGTGCTGCAGTCACAGAGACCCAGCAGCACCCTGGGGCTCAGTGCTCCCTCCCAGTCAGCTGCTGCAGTGACCAATCAAGGAATTTCCCAGGGTTTAACACAAAACCCACAGCACTTTTATTTGATGTTTCACATAAACTGCCACCTCTGTTAATGGTAAAACCCGTGCATGACCTGTAAGAGACACCTAAAGACCCATCTCAGAGAGTTTATTACAGATTACCTGTGAACTGCTGAGTGCAGTCATGAACCTTGGAGTACAAAAACCTTTAAATGCAAAGACCCAAAGTCACAGGAGCCCTCCTCGGTGGGGGAAGAGGATAGAATCAGATTTTCCCATACTACTTTTCCTAAAAACTTCCTCTTTTTGTCATGAAATCCAGAGTCTAGAGACCAAACATTTCCACTGAAAAGCTAATACACTGGGGAGTGGAATGGAGGGAAATATCCTTATGACAGCTACCTCAAAATATACCTCCAATGCTCCTTATAAAAACCCCAGCTCTTCTGCTGGCAAAAAAAGAATTTTAAAGGAAGAAAAGTTTTAGAGAGCAATTGGTTCTCCAGCATTTTCCCAGCACTGCAGTTCTACTGCTGCCCTGGTTTTTAAATAGATGAGAGACCAGAATCAGGTACTTGCATTTATTTAACACATAAACATTTGCTTTTGGAGTAACTGAGAAGCCAGTGCTGTTGCCTTGAGGTAAGATGAAAAGCTACAGAGAAATTGAGATCAAAGGAAAAGGAGAAATGCCTTCCGCCTCCCAGAAACTGATATAATTTTAAAAGAAGTGGATGTTTTAAAGTGTAAAGACAGGAAACTAACGATGAAAAAGGTTTTATAGAATAAAGGAAGCTTTGTACTCCTCTGCCTTGATATGCATTTTGCACGTTTCCTCTGCTGCAGGCTGGATGCAGCCCTGGGACAGGATCTGCAGGCACTGCCAAAAAAACAAGGTTTGGACAATTCCAGTCCCATTGCAGGGCCCTACCCAAGAAGGCACCACCTTGATACAACTATTTCATGTAGAGAATTCTACAAACTCCAAGCACAGTGGACTACAGGCTTTGAGACTATCAACTTAAAGCACTGTACACTGTAGATATAAAAACCCCTTTGAAATGGGATATAAACCCCTTAAATGGTGCAAGCTGACCCCTTCTCATCTTCAAGAGGAACTGCAAATCCAATTACACCTGGAGATGTTACAAATGTTAACAAGTTAAATAAACCTCCTCTTTTCACTGAGGAGTTATCCAAGCTAGAGATCCACATCCAACAAGAATTCCCACGTGTAAATCTTGTGCATGTTTGAGAAACACATTTTGCCCCTCACAAACCCACAGTTCTCAGTGGGTGTCTGCATCTTCCCTTTGATAATTAGCAAATCCTACATTTAATCAGCTTCTCTTAACATTTGATCAGGCAGCATCACTTCAGACTAGGTTTAACAGTTCCAGCCTTAGAAAATGTGAATACCCCCTGCAAGAGAGCAGCCAATGCTGTCTTTGGAGCACTCAGTGATTCTGAGCTAATGCAGGTAATTTTGAAAGTTTCAAAGTTAAAGTTTCAAGAGTTAAAGTGATGACAGAGGTCATCTGCTTTTGTTGGAGTTTTTTTAGTTGAAAAGAAAAACAAGCAGCCCTGAAGCTGCCAAAGTACATCACAACCCCACTCAGGAGCCCTTAGAGAAAGGAGGCATATCCTCAGCAGGTCTCAGGCAACGTGGGTTACAGGTTTCTGTGCTGTTGCAGGGTGGATTCAAGACAAGGATTATCTGAAAGTTCTCCTCATTTTAGCACACGACTGCCTATTTTAAAATAAAAACAGGAAATGGAAAGCAGAACCTGCAAATACACAAATCTTTTGCAAGCATAGGAAAACCAAAGGCGATGTAAGTTCTTTTTGGTCACGCGTTTCAACTCTATAAAAGATATTTTATACAAATTCTGTGCTGACTTCTCTTTCTTCAGTTGTTGGGAGGGTTCCTTGCATCTCACTTTCCTCCCAGTAAGATATTTCATTTTGGGGATGCAGTTTGCAAGTTGAGTCGAGTTGTTAACAAATAATCCATGGGGAATTTCAGCAGTTGTGGATGTCACTGCTCTGTAACAATTCTGTTGGTATTTTCTCTCCCAAGTGAAACTAAGGGGTTCTGCCTAACTCGGATGGCTCCAAGCACGTCAGAGTTTCTTCAGTTGTTGGGAGGGTTCCTCGCATCTCACTTTCCTCCCAGTAAGATATTTCATTGTTTGGATGGCTCCAAGCCCGTCAGAGAAGCGCCATCTCTGACTGTGCTGTACAGTTTGCCCCTCATTGCTCACCACGTGTCTCCACACCACACGTTTCTGCCAGCTCCAAAATACCCACAGGCACTGCCTTTTGGATTCAATTTTTTTTTCCTTTAAACTACAAGGATTTCTGCTTCAACTCCTTCCCAAAGAGCTGCTTGGATTCCTTACCCCCCTGCCCTAGCTGTAACAAGAGGTTAGTGTTTATTTCTGGAAGCCTTGCTCACAGGAAGCCTTCCCTCAGCGCCAGCGACTTCCGTAACTCCGGAGGGGCTGGGAGCGCCCTTGGATGAGCGGGGGCACCTGGTGCCCCATTTGTCACCTTCCCGAGGTCACCCGCCAGCTGTCTGTCCTCTCAACACCCCGCCTCAGCGCCCTGCTCAAGGCATTCTCCCTCGCTCGGGTTTCCAGGGCTGCACTTCCAGATACAGTAAATCAATCAGCCCCCCCAGAAAGAGCTCCAACAACTGCCAGGGAAGCATTTCAGCGGCGCTGGGCAGCCCCGCCGTGCACAAGGACACTGCAGTGCCCCCGGAGCCGGCACAGCGCGGCTCTGCAGGGCTGGCATGCATCGCTCGCGGGAGCACTGCACAACTGCAGCCACATTTCGTCCCTGACTAAATCAGGCTCTGCTCGTACTTGACCCCAGGAAGAATGTCATTGAACACAAGGGCCTTCTCTCAGCTGTGATACTGGATTTTTTTTTTTCTTTTTCGATGGCTAAGACAACCCATAAGCCACCATTTCTGTAATTGCAAAGCAGCTCTCTTTTTAACGTGTTGTGGAAATGTTTTGGCATAGACTGATCTCCAAATTCTGCATCTTTCCCTCCGTCCTCCAGCTCCACTCTTCCTCCCACATACTGTGTTTAGGACAAAGGGCACAAGAAGAACATGGATGTGTTTAAATATTTATTGTAACTCTGAGGAAGTTAACCACTGTTCTGTACCTAAGTCAAGACTATTTTCATAGGCTTATCTGCTCTGTGTAAGGCATGGGCAAGTTCAGTTTTACAGACACCACTGTGTCTTTCCCCTGGGCTGGACTCTGGGAACACAGCATCCCTTCTGCAGGCAAGTAGGGAGAACACAGCTTTTATTCTGAAAGACAGTTCTTTTGGACACACAAGCTCTTCTTTTAGGATAAAAATTCCCTCCTGTTCCTCCCACTCTGCCTTTTTTCCGTGTTCCACACACCCCACTGAGCACCATGAGTCCCCCAGTGCACAGCCAGAGATCCATATTGATGAACTGGGGCTTTGGGAGAGCTACATGAAAGAGACTCCTCCAGCACCAGCTTCCATGTAAATTATGCATCTGCAGGCAAAGGGAGCCCTTTCTGAACACAGCACTCAGCCAGGAACACCTACAGAGGAGGATGCAGATGCACAGACACTTTTTTCTCCCTCTTTTTAGCACATTTTGCTTGAGGCACAGTTCTGAGGACAATTGTGACTGCATCACAGAATCACAGAATGATTTGGGATGGAAGAGACATTAAAGATCATCCAGTTCCACCCCCCCTGCCATGGACACAGGGATGCCATCCACTAGCTCAGGACACAACTGCAGAGTCCAGGATGGCTCCAAGCAGAGAGGAGGCATTTTAGCCCCAGGAGCGCTGGTAAGGACCTTGATTTCAGGCCCAAGGCTGGAAAATGAAGTGGCAGAATGCTTTTAAAGTTTTTCTTGCATTTAAGGACTTGCTTTAGTCCCAGCAGGGAAGAACAGAGCCCCTGGGTGACTCACGGATCAGGCACGGGCAACAGGCTTTGCCCCCAAATCACTGCTAGCAGAAAAAAATCCTGTGAACACAGAAAAAGTGGTTACAACCTCAGCTTTGAAATAGTTTCCCCAGTCAGAAAGTCAGTTCTGTTTCACTGTGACACAGCATCCTCTGTTCTGAGTAGCAATGAATTCACATCATATGGCAATTCCAGTTTAATACGACTCAAAATAGCATAAGAATTTCTAGAGGGTTTTTAGCTGCTGATACTGATCAGATAAGTAAGCTGCCAAACCTAATAATCATCTCAAATGAAAAACTACAAACCCTTTGTTATTCATTTCAGATAACAAGAACCCAAAGTTATTTTCTTTAGGCAGAATGTGAAAAGTGTAATTGTTGAAAGCAAATACTGCAGTTTGAAGGACAGTATTTAAAGAAGATGAGACTGTTCAGGTCAAAAGAAGGTGAAAACCAGGTCGCCTTCTCTCACAGCTGACTCGTGCTCTAATGCACGAGCCCCTGGGCTGCCTCAGGTTCTGGTTGCTGGTCAGGTCAGCATTTCAGGCTGATGCTGAGGATCAGGTTTACAGCTCTCAGCCAGGCTGGCGTTTGCTCCTCAGGAAGGCCTGGAAGAGGCAGGAGGGAGCAGAGGGCAGGAGCTTGGAGTGAGGCTGCTCCTCAGCTCCAGGGATGGCTGAGGGATGGGAAGCATCTGCCCCAGGCAGGAGCAGCCTTTGGGCTGAGCTCTCAAACCTCCACTGCACAGCCCCACCCTGGCACAGGGCAGGCTCAGCTCCCACCCGTGGGGAAGGAGGGAAAAGTTGCCCTGTTCTCCTGAAAATAGTTTTTACAGGGGAATGAAGGGGAAAAAACCACTCCTGCAATCCTAGGCAACTTCCTCCTATCTGTCAGCATATGGTAGGAGCTATTATTGGCTTAAATAGAAAGCATCATTAAGACTATTTTCTGTTTTAACAGCTTAACAATTCTATTGTGAAATCTGGGTGAAATTCTCTGGATTTTATTGTCCTTCTCTATTGTGCCCTGGTAGAATTTCTAGAGGGAAAAAATGCAGTGATGATAGGAGATCTTCATTTTACTCTTCTAAAAAGACAATGAGTTAAGTGTCTAAATTGAATCATTCTTTATATGATTTCTGTTGAATTAATTTTAATTTTCTGTTGCCTTCGGTCTAATCCAAGATCCTGAAGCAGCAGAAGCACAGATATCAAACAGGAGTGTGCCGAGTTAGGCAGAACCCCTTAGTTTCACTTGGGAGAGAAAATACCAACAGAATTGTTACAGAGCAGTGACATCCACAACTGCTGAAATTCCCCATGGATTATTTGTTAACAACTCGACTCAACTTGCAAACTGCATCCCCAAAATCTGTCTCCAAAGAAGTTGTGCCTACTGACTGAACTGATTCTGAGACTGGTGCAGGAAGTGCCTTTTTAAACATTCACAGAAAGTGCCCAGAAACTAGTGGGGATTGCTAATAAAAGTTACATTTAATACATTCTCCTGCTGAGGAGAGCTCTCAGGAACACTAGGTGGCAGAAGGCTCTGTCACATTGAAGACACCTGCAGACAGATACACTCACAGAACTACTTGAGCTTGATTTTAGGAAAGCTAAAGGGAAAACAGTTGAAAGCAAAACAGTTCTAAGATCCCATTTTCCACCCACATCCAATTCTAATTCTGGCTCTGATATCCCTAGTGCTCATTATTTCACCATTTAAGCTACTCCAGAATGTGAATACACCTTCTAAACCTAAACCTTCAATCACATCTTACTCGATTCAGATGAAATTCAGTATGTGACAGGTGATTCTATTAGGCTTTTACGTAATTAAAAAAGAATTCAGTGTTTAAAGAAATAAATGGCCACCGGGACAAGCACACAATAAAAACCTACACTGTGAGTTAGCTTGAAGCAAACTTGAAACCCAGGCTGGAGTGCCATGTATTTCTGCAAACACACTTCTGCAGCTGAAGGAAAATCAACAACCTACAAGCACAAACTCATTCAAGACTGCTCAAGACTGAATGTGGAAAAGATCTGATGATGGCAGCTGCTCCCTCATGGGGGTGCATTTTCAGGAATACTTTTGTAACTACATACAAAATTCAACTGCTTGTTTCTAGTTTCACATATTTAACCCTTTAAAAAACCATCTACGCTTCGTTTTGCTTTATTCTGGCCACTCTCTTTTCAACTCCTCTACGTTTCTCTCCCATCCTGTATAAATCAAATATGTAAGGAGACAAAGAGGCGCCCTGCCCTGGTGCTGTTAGGAGGAAGCTGTAAGCACGGGGAGGGAAAGTGAAAGCCAAGCACTGTCTAAATGCTGAAAAGCAAAAGGCAGCAGGGGGAGAATGACACTCGTGTTTCCTTAGACACATAAGTGTGAGTTGACAGCAAAGATTTCTCTGAGATGCCCATGGCTGCACTGCTTTTCCACTTGCCAAGCAGCAGCACCCCAGACTTGCAGCACTTGAGGGGTCCTTCCCCAAGTGTGGCTGGTGCCAGCACAGGGCTCAGAGCACTGTGGAGGGTTATTCTGCACCTCTAGCCATGGAGGCTGCTTGTGTTTAAATATAGTCTATTTTATCATTCACAGTTGTCAGCAGTGGAAATTGTCATCTAAGCAGGAAAAGATGCTGTTGAAGAAACAGGAGGCTTGGGTTAGAAAGTAAAAATTCTTTTGGCCGTGACAAGTCCTCTCACTGCCCATTTTGAGGGTAAGGGATCACGCCACCCATTGCAAATTGCTGCCTCAGAGTCAGGAAAATCAATAGTAGGTAGGAAAGCCGACTTGCCAAGGCTACAGTCACTGCCAGCAGATTATTAATGCATCTGTCTGCATTCTTTAATGTTTCCTAAGAAGCAACGATGTTAACTGAAAAGGTGTGACATGTCACCAGCCCTTCTCTTCTCTCCTCTTCATTTTCTCTCTATATTAAAACCTTGGCTACCAAAGAAAACAATCATGTTTCACCTCATCTTTTCCCAGCTTTTCTGAAGTTCAGTTCCTGCTCTAGAGCAATATATACAGTCTAAGTACTACCCCTGACAAGCTGTTTGACAGCCCTAAGTTGCACATCTATTTTACTCCCAGGGCCTTGGAGTTGGTAGGGCTTAGATGGGAAATGGAGGCCAATTAAAATAAACACAGACAATATCAATGAATTCTTCAGAAAGGCACAAGACAAGCAAAATGAAACACTACTGGCTTTTGCTCACAGTTAGAATTCAGCTCATCTCACAGGCTGAACACTCTGGCTGAGGTCCAGAAAGACACTTAAGCACATGTCTTATTTTAAGCATGTGAGCAGCCTCATTGATTTTTCACTCTTGCCAGGAAGAATATTCAATGCGCTTAAAGTTAAGCACATTGTTAAGTGCCTTCCTGGACCAAGGCCAGGCTATTTAGCCCGTGCAAGAGTTAGTCTAGAGAACATTTACCATTATTTTAACTTCTCAAGACTTTCTTTGAGATAAAGTTTTATGGTGTATGAAAATATTTCATTCATATGAGCAGTGACTGGCTCACAGCAACCTTCAGGGACCAAATATTCTTCCCCTTCCCACATCTTCTAAAGCAGTAACTGGAAGGATTAAAGACACATAAGCAAATATACTGATAAAGAAAATTAGTTTTGAAAGGGAAGCCAGCAGTCTTACTGATCTGGAGAGCAAAATGATCCCCACACTGAAAAGCTGACAGACATACTGATTTTCAGTGAAAACTAATAAAGTCATTTGCCCATGTCCCATTCCAATACCAAGGCCAGTGCAGGAACTTTGAAAAGCAAGCTAATTGTTGACTGAAATTAATTATCACAATAAGCACACATTCAATTCCATTTTCCCTTCTTCTTTTACATCGAGTTAAATGCAAAATCCAAGGAAAGGCCTGTTAGTGCTTCCTCAAGATGAGCTCACCACATCAGAGCACTTTAGAGATCAAAGGCATGACAAACACTTTGCTCTTTGCTACAACAAAGTGATGCCATTTGCTAAGTTTGCTACAGACAATTGGATTTTTATCTGGTTGGCATTATCCAAGCTCAGTATCATACCCTGAGAAAGAGCTGGAGAAAGGTGTTTAACAGCACAGCTAAGGAGAGCTGGCCTGGGTCATTCAGTATGTGACTCCTCCCCAGCCATCCCTCTCCAGGAGCAGAAAAGGGAGTGCACAGGAGCCTGACCATTCCAGTGGGACCAGCAGGACACTGACAGTTTCCTCCTCTTTTATGAGCAGATGTACCTTTGTACTTCAGGATTTGTTTTTTCCTGGAGAGTTCAAACTCAGTGGTGAAAGTACACAATTGACAGGGGGATACATGAACAGAAAGGCAGTTTAACACTCAGTCACCCCTGAAATCTCAGGGTGACACAAATGCCCCACTCATCCTGTCTCACACCAATGCAGCTCCACTGATTTCATGCTACCAAGCCCACACCTGATGGCAACTCCAGCCTCAGCATCCACTTTAGAAACTGGTAGAGCAACCTCTGAGACCTCTAGAAAAAGGAACTAAGATGATGAAGGCAGCCTGCAGACAGAAAAGATACTTCCTAGTGAATTCTGCTCTAGAAGTCCTCAGTTTGAAATAAATATTTCTATTTTAAAATATCATTTTACAGATCTTGTTGCTGAGCTTATTTGGTGAAATTTTTTCACCTTGCCATGCAATCAGAGCAGGACAGTGACACTGAGAAGGTTGAGGCTGGAAGGCACAGGGGGAGCCCCCCTGGTCCAGCCTCAGCTCAGGCAGGTTGCTCAGGGCCTCTATCCAGTATGTTCCAAGAAGGGAAACTCCACAAACTACCTGGACAGCCTGTTCCAGTGTTTGACCTCCCTTGCAATGGAATTCCATGCATTTCCATTTGTATCCATGACATCTTGTCCTCTCTCTGGGAGCAGAGCCTGGCTCTGTCCCGTTCACTCCCTACCCTCCATCAGGTATTTACACAAACAAACAAGGTCCTTCCAAGCTTCTTCTCCAGACTGAAGGTCCCCTCAGTTCCACCTCACACGACAGACACCCCAATCCCTGCTTGCCCCCTGTGTGGCACCAGGGATGTCAGGACAGGAGCCAGCACTCAGATGTGTCCCTCACCAGTGCTGGGCACAGTGGAAGCATCCCCACTCCCTCGAGCTCCTGGTGACCCTGCCTGGCACTGCTGCTGCCCCTCCAGGCCAGGCTGCTGGCTCCTGCTCNCCCTCCATCAGGTATTTACACAAACAAACAAGGTCCTTCCAAGCTTCTTCTCCAGACTGAAGGTCCCCTCAGTTCCACCTCACACGACAGACACCCCAATCCCTGCTTGCCCCCTGTGTGGCCCCAGGGATGTCAGGACAGGAGCCAGCACTCAGATGTGTCCCTCACCAGTGCTGGGCACAGTGGAAGCATCCCCACTCCCTCGAGCTCCTGGTGACCCTGCCTGGTACTGCTGCTGCCCCTCCAGGCCAGGCTGCTGGCTCCTGCTCACCGTGGGGTGCTCCTGGCCCTTCCCCAGCAGCTCAGAGCCCCCAGCCCGTGCTGGCACATGGGGCTGTCCCAGCCCAGGTGCAGCACCCTGCATTTCTCTGAGACTGCTGTGACCCCGTGTCCCCTCCAGCCGAGGGCCCTCTGAAGGGCAGCACAAGCATCTGGTGCTCAGAGTGCTCCTGTGCACTCTGCATCACCTGCAAAGCTGCTGAGGGAGCAGCCCTGGCACAGCCAGGCAGGAGAGAAGAGGGGGCTGGTCCCACTATCAACCCCTGGGGTGAACCACTGCTCCCTCCTCTGCCTTCAAACCCACAAATTAACAGGAATTTTAACAACATTCGATTGTATTGGTTTATCCAGTTCTCATTTTTAAATTTAGGTGGTTACATGAGAGCAATACTTTCATATATGCAAGAATTGAGTCTGTTTCTGAACAGTATCTGCTGGTTCAACTTGTCCTTAAAAGTGAACTTCCTTCAAGAAAACTTCAAAAATCATTTATGACTTTAGAGAGAGAGAGACAGACTTCTCTTTTTGAGCTGCTTTAGTATGTAACTAGCCCAAAGGGTGGATTTCCTCAGAAAATCATTCCTACAGACAAAATTGCCCCTTCACTTGAAGAATCCAGAGCAACAAGAAAGCTGTATTCCAGAACTGGGATTACAGCCAGTTTATGATGGATAAACATTGAATGCTTATGGCATAATTATAATGTCATAGCATTTGCTGCCAGAATTACAAAAAATATTCTTAAAATTATGCCCTAAATAGAATGGTGTTTAGTTTAGCTAAACAGAAAGCACACTCCAAGAAATGTGAAAAAACAAACACCACGATTCCAAATCTCAATTATGCATACTAAGGGCTTGTTTTAATAAAAGTATGTTTAGTGGCTGAATAAAGTTTCTCAAAAAATAATTTTAAAGGTAATGAATTCCCAATGTCCAATAAAGTATCACATGCAATTTCATCACTGACTCATGTAAACTAACCTCAAATTTAACCAAATGCAACTGTGATCAATATTGTGTCAATCTGAAAGTATCTGGGGTTTAAGGCAACAAAACCAGATGCAAGGATGAGTAAAAATTTGGAACCCACAAACAGAACAGAGCTCTTGGCTACTGAAAGGTCTGGAACAGTTATACTGACAGGGAGAAGCCAAAAGAATGAGAAGTTTTGACAGTATTGCCACATTTAGCAGGAAGAGAGTCAAGTGCAGGAGGACTTAAAGGGAGATCATTTGCTCCCACTGCACATTATTTAACTTTTTTCTTTTAAAGATGGCATCCACTTGAGGCAGGGGCTGCTCCACACACCTCTGAACTGCTGTACAGTGTCTGGGGATGGACTTGCATTATGTCCCTAGGCACTTTTGTAAGGCAAAACCCAGCAATAAATAACCAAAAAACCCAACCACATAAAATATAAACACTGTCAGATTTACCAATACAACCTTGAAAAAGCTGTAACAGTTACTGAACAAGAAGGTCACTTATATATAGCAGATTTGGGCCACAAAAGAAAAGGGCATTTGAACTGATTCTACCTTCACTGTGAAGCAAAACTGAAGGGTTGTGCATGACCTGCCCACCAGTGCTCTGCTGTCCATCACAACCTCACAAGAAGGTGACAGAGAATAAAAAGTTGTCTACATTAATCCTTTTTTTACTATTTATTTTATTTATCCTCTCTTGGCAGTAACACTTATCACAAGTTGCAGTGGAAAAACCCATAAACTGAAAACAAAAATGGGGCTGAGAGGGGAAAAGGTGTCAGAGTGGAGAAAAGGGGAGTTTTATTTCTCCAAACAATAACCCCTACTATGACAGCCTTGCTGGCTCCTTCTCCACTGACAGGAAATTTCTGGAAAAGAATCATGTGGTGCTGGAACACAAAACTGCAGAGGTTCATATATGAGACAGGCTATAGGTCTGACATCAGGCAGCAAACAAAGTCAAAAGCCCAGGCCTCTCCTCTGCCTTTCAAACACTAACATTTTAGAATGTGACAGAAATCTGTTGACTCTGACAGAGTTTAAATTATGCCAATATGAAGCCAAAGAAGCAGAATGCCTAACACTGGTAGAAAAATAAGAAGCCCAGGAATTCCCTGCTTCAGAGTCTCCTGAAAGTTTTTATCTTCACAAAACCAGGCAGAAAATCCTAGAGGACCACAGAGGTGCAATGGATTTATGAGGTCTGAGAAGCCTCAGACCAAGAGGTAGTTGAGCAAGTCGATTTTATTATTTCATCCCTGAAAGCTTCAATATAAAAAAGTTAAAAATAAAACTAAAGCAGAGCAAGCACCTACTAGCAAAGCAGTGTCAGTACTGTCCTTTAGGCATGTTTCTCTCCACACCTCTGGAAAGTTGTCTGGCATTTGACATAATTGGGAGGAAGAATTTTCTCCCCTGGCAAAGTCAATTAACTTCACTGTATTTGTATCATCTGTCAGAGCCAAATCTGCTCCCTTCTTCAAATCTGACACAAGCTCCTACACCTACTTGACAGATCAAACAGCTTATACTGAAATTACTGTGCTTTAAAGGGAATGGCTATGTCAAGTCAAAAGCTGCAAGACAAGAGGTGAGTGATTATTCTATTAGTATACACTCCCCTGGAATATTAAAATACAGCCTAACTTTGTACTGAAGTTTAACCTCCTTTATGCAATTTGCTATTTCATTATGAAACTCCTTTAGTCTTCAATCATCAGAAACATCTGTAGAAAATTAAAGGTCTTTTTCCTGTTCTGTGTTCTTGAACTGCTTAATTTCTCATACTATTAAGACATATAAGCTCCTTGCTGTAACAAGAAATGTAAGAAACAGTGTGAGCCACTGCTTTAACATACAGCCATAAACAGGTATGTGCATGTTTATGCACTGAGTGTTATAACCAAGCTTTTTATCTTAAGGCTACAATAAAATATGAGTGCTCTGTGAAACACCATTCAATGTGATGTCACTACATTGCCTGACATGCCACTCTTTGGCATCATAACTCAATTGCCAGATCTCAGCACATTTTGTAGGCATTACAGCTCAGGCCCAAGCCCATTTCCCATTAGCTCCAGTTTAGTGTTTGCTGTACATCAATGTATAAACCTCGTAATTAAAGGCAGCAGAGGAGAGAAGGGTAACACACACAATGTGCTTAATGCAGTTCTCCAGCTAAAACATGAACACAAAGCTGCATGGTGGGAAACTCAGGAATGAAAACACTTCTCTGCTGAAATGCCTTTCCTCGTAATCAACTCCTAAAAGCAGCCAGACCAGAAATGCAGCTCTGCCAGGTGGCAGCCAGGAACTGGGAGCACTCACTGGATGCACAACTGGGAAACAACATCAAGGTCTCTGTGGACCCACACTCCACAGATTTTATGTCCTTGAGCAGCAATGAAAAGCACAACACAGAAGAAAATGCCCCTTCTATTTGGGCACAGACCTGTTCTCAAGTAAAACACCAAAGGCACTCAGACACCCTGCTGAGAACGGGCGCTTGGTCCAATAAAATCTCTTTGCTACCAGAATCAAGCTGGTGTTTGCCTTGAGCTGGTGGGGCAGTGCATCACCTCTGACAGGCTGCTGATGTGATTGAAGGGCAGGGAGCACAGGACTGTATTGATCTCTCAGCAGCAGGGGCAGCTCTCCACGGAGCTCACTTTGAAGCAGCCCCATACAAGCACTGCATTATCTGCCTCGCGAGTGCTGCACAGGTTTTCAAAGGCTTAAATAATATTATGGCACATAAATCTACTAAAGGCTAACCTGATGCCCTTTGTGAGTGAGAACGTCTTGTACTACAAAGGTTCTACCAGTTGGAGCCATGGAAGAGCAAAAACCACAGGGGAAGCAGAGCTGGCTCTTCCCAGACCACCTCTGTGCTACTCCAGCACAGGCTGGAGCACACGTGAGCCTGGGCTGCCATAAAAGCCATCTCAAATACAGCCCCACACACAAACTTTACCACCAGTTTTGTAGGATTTTCCTGTAGCTCTTTATGGAGTTAATGCCTCATTTTTTGTACAGAAAACATTCCATTTTTTCAAGGAAAATAACCTGGTAGTATTTCCAGAGCAGTCCTGTGGGTCATCTTTGAGTTTGCTGTCCTTCTGCATCAGAACTATTATCCCTCAACCCCCTGGAGTACAAAGCTTCCACTGTATGCCCTGTCCATTTAATGCACTGTTTTTGAAAATATTCTACACTGACCAATGGATTGAACAATACTGATCTCAAATTTCTTTACCCCAAGAACTAATACACTCCTCAGTGACACACCTCAATGAAAAGCTCAAGCTCACCTTTAGCTTTACCACAAAGGCAGACAGGAATTTATTTTTTTCAAGTATCATGTTCAAATTAGGTTTCATAGGTGCTATGCAAAAAAAACCAAAAATTTAATCATGATTTACATTGATAGATCTTAAGAAGTAAGTGTAAACTGGGATTCATCACCAAAGAGGTATCTTCCCTTCAGGGATCTCATTTTATCCTAGTGATACCCAACAACTTTCATCTATGATTTGAAAGAAAATATAAAAGTCACCCATTGCAGAATGTACATCTGTCAAAAAATCAGTGGAAAGCAAAATTTTTGGAAACAGGTCATTAAGAGAGAATCTAATCAATGAGTTTATGTATAGGCTGGAGAAAAGGTGAAGGGAATCAAGGAACATGCCTACTTATTTAGCTGTCACTTTCCTATTCAAGAATTCTGCTAAATTTAGCATGTCTTCTGAATGTTTTTGGGTTTTTTTGGGTTTGGGTTGTTTTTTTTTTTTTGTTTGGGTTTGGTTTTTATAAAAGTCACCCATTGCAGAATGTACATCTGTCAAAAAATCTGAAGGGGCTGGGGAGATGGATAAATGATTCAGACTAATCTGTGTAGCACTTATGAACATGGACTTGTTTTCCAGCTAGAGATGGCTTAATAGCAAAGGTCACACAGCCAGGAGCTGAGAACAGGTCACACAAACACAGCATCATAAATTAATTAATGCTGGAAACAACGCAGATAATGGTGGCTGATTTACAAAACCTGAGCTTTGGTTTCTTCTGGAGGTAAGGAGGTGGGTACAGGCACATTAGTATGGAGTAGGGGAATTCAGAATTCACCCTGGTTTTCTGCAGTGGGTTCTCTGAGTGTTACATTCTTTTCTGGGGCAAAACACTGAGCTTCAGCTGTAATTGCTGAAAAAAAATCACTGCACTGCAGACCTACAGAACACCTAATAACACAACAGCAATAACAGCAAGGAGCTAGCCTGCTGTAAATGTAAAATGATCCATAACAATACCTGCATACACAGACATATGTATCAATGAAATAATTCCAGCAGAAACGACGGCTTTCCTGGGTGCACAGATCATCCCCTCAAAGCAGTTATTCCTGGTGCCCTAAATTCCACCCTCTGCTTGGAAAAATTAATGGTGCCACTGCAGTTTCTTCATCATTTTGTCAGGAAGCAGAGTTTTGGGAACTCTCATCCTCCCCTATATCCACCCTCACCATGTGGCAGCTGTTCTTCTGGGAGCACCCAAGCCTTTCATCAGTGGAAGAGCAAAATTTTTGGAAACAGGTCATTAAGAGAGAATTTAATCAATGAGTTTATGTATAGGCTGGAGAAAAGGTGAAGGGAATCAAGGAACATGCCTACTTATTTAGCTGTCACTTTCCTATTCAAGAATTCTGCTAAATTTAGCATGTCTTCTGAATGTTTTTGGGTTGTTTTGGTTTGGGGATTTTTTATTTTTTTTTGTTTGGGTTTGGTTTTTTTCTCTACATCATAAGTATTTTAAAGCCTCTCCTTTATTTGTATTTCTTGCTTTTCATACTGTTTTTGCTTTCTCAAGGAAACTGGCAGCTGAAATGGTGTTCTAAAAACAAGTCACAAACATTTAGCAGTGTTGCCATTTCAAACACCAGGCTCAGCTGAAACTGCTGTGTGGTAAGACGATGCTGTTTCAGCTGCTGGAGCCCTCAAAGGACAAAACAAAAAATGCTGAATAAAACCAAAATATAAGTCATGAGTCAACAAAAACTCTGGGATTTGTTGCAAATAACATCCTTCAAAGCAGCCCAAAATAGAGGATGCACTGCTCTTTGCAGACACCAGGAGCCTGTAGTAGCACCTCCACCCAGCCACTCCAGTTTACTTGGCTCTCTCTACTGGAAGTTTTTTTTACTTCCCAGAACCTAATGCTGATATTTCAAATCAGATATTTCCATTTTTCAGATAATAAACCAAAGCATCAATGGGAGAAAGCAAAATACAGAAACAATGCACATGTTCATGAGGAAGGCATCAAACTGACCCACACACGAGCACTGACACCTCATCTATTGGCTAGACCCATTCACAGCCCTTTTCTAAGGAGATAAAAATAGCATTAAAAGAAAATACATTGATTTTCTTTTCTTTTTCTGGTCTTCAATTCCCAGGGCAGACAGCCTGTAAAACCTGCTGCTGTAGAGTACAGATGGGCAGCAGATCTGAGCAGAGAGCTCCAGGCAAGTTTTCAGCATTTGTTTCGTAACACAGGAAAATCAACCAGCAGCCAACAGCTCCCAGAAAAGCCAAATATCTACAAACTCAGGGATGGAGAGCCTGCAACCCCAGCACAGGGCTCCACTGCCCACCCTTTGTCCTACAGGTATCTGCATCCCTTTGCTCCACTTGCAAACATCCCTGAGCCATGTGAGCTCACTCCTCAATGATATGGAAGAGCCTGTGAGCACACACAGTTCATCCCCTGTGCTGCAGAAGAATGAACCCCCCCAGGCTGCCCAAGGGCAGGAACATTAAAGGCACTTCAGGAAGGTCTAATCCTGTCCCCACCAAAGCCACTCCAAATTCCTCTGCCAGGGCTGGGAGCAGAACTGGACCCGCACTGAGCTTTTCTTTCTTTTTAAACCTACCACTCTCAGCACCCAAACAAGTTCAATGGGAATTTTTCAGAATAGTGTTTTGACACCAGAGCCAAAAACGAGTCAGGGAACATGTGAACTTCCTACAGCTCTGTGGAGAAGGCAGGGAAGGAGTCTGGAGGTGTTAACTGTGAGAATGGTGAGGAGGGAGCTGGAGCTGCACTGAGCTACCCTTGCTGTCATCTCCAGGGTCTGCTCTGACCCTGTCAATTGCTCAGATGTTTGTGGAAATGCACAGCACCAATTCTCTATGTTCTTCTGCTAGTCCAAGCTTTTCCAAGGCCTGGCTAAATTGAGTAAATACAGCAGACCTAAAAAATCTATAGAGCACTTCTGAGTGAGCAAAAAGAGAGAGAGGCAACAAATACAAAATACAAAAATAACAACTTCAGTGACTGCTCTTAGACAAAAGCCAGAAGATCAAGAAGGATCCTATGGTCCAAACTGCTCAAGGCAAGGGACTGCTCAGTAACAGCAGACTCCTGAAAGCAAACTCCCCATTGCACTCACACCTTCACAACAATACTTGCCTTGCTTCTGGGGAGAAAAAGAGCAGGATGCACCTACATCACAGAACAAGGGAAAAAATAAAAAGGCAAGATATGGTTTCCATATTTCAGATTGTTTGCAGACTCTGTATCTGTGGGACTTTTCATTCCAAAATTAACTGTGTGCTGAAGAGAGTCTGGAACAGCAGAGCCTTTATGCTTCCAAGTTTTGAGATGGCTTCAGACTGCAAAAATCTCTTTTCTCTCATTTCTGGAATAGTTTTTGACAATTAGTAGAATCAATGACCACAGAGCAAGAAATCTGCCCAATCCATCAAGGCCTAAATGTGAAATGAGGGGGAAAAGAGAGAGAACCTTCTAATGACAGGAAGGGGAAAAGAGGTGTAGAATTTTTTTGGCTTTATTCAGGAGCATTTCCTCATGAATTCTGGAAGAGAGTCAGAAAATAAAGATAGCAGCCAGCACTCACCTCCTGCATCTTTTTAAGGGAGAACTACAGAACTAGACAAAGGCAGTAGTAGCAAATAAAAGAAACCATAAGCAGCCTTCTCTCTGTGCAAGGCAGACACTACCCCAGCAGAGACAGCTGGCACAAACCCAAGGTATAGAGGCTGCTTGGTAAATTCTCAATAAATATTAAAAACACAAGTATGCTGATATCTGCATTTTTTCCAAAGTTGATGGAAAAATTAAAGCATGGGTCGATGTTCCTGAGAACAGAGGAGTCAGTAAGATTCCCAGGTTTAGGGGAAAGAACAAATTGATGGAGAAACTATTATCTTGAATCTCAATTAATGTCGACAGATTGCGGAGATGAGAGAAAAGCGCCTGCACTGGAGCCAGGAGCACAGCACCTCTCCCACCCTTCCAGAAAGGCTCACCCAGCTCTCAGAAGTGGAGAGCAGAGATGCCTGGAATCCAGGCTAGTGGAACGATGCCAGCAAGACATGGGACCTCCTCTTTCTACAGGTTTCACCCCTTCTCTCTCCTCATCACAGGTATTTCCATCGTTCCTATTGAGCCTACAAGGACAGAGGAGAAGGAAAGCAAAGAGCCTACTTTGTTTTCCACAGAAGGCAGTCCTCATGCTCTGGGGTTATATGTATATATAATTTTTCTATATATATATTCCTCTGCAGAGGAAAAGTGGGGACCAAGTGTTTAATCATCACCAGATGTCAGCAGGATGTTAAAGAGCATGAGGAATTTGCTCACCTTTAGCATCACCTCAGAAGAAACACAACCAGGACAAGAGCTGACTTGATCCCTAAGCAAAAAAAAGCTGTATCTGCAAAAAATCTGGATTGGTGGGTCATTAAAAGCAATGACTAAGATACATTTTTATGTTTTTTGTGTTTTTTTTAAAGAAGTATTTAAAATACAGACCAACACAACCACTTCTAGGATGAAAGTAGCCAAGCATGATGTAGCAAGTGTATTACATCAACCTCCATAATAAATCTAAGCTGCTAATATTTTCAACGCTGTATTTGTTCTTGCACACTTTCAAATTACTCCAACACTATTTTAAACAAATCCTTTCACTGAAGAAAATGTCAATATATCAAAACTATTTTTTAAACTAATGAATTTCCTTTTTCACAAAGCAATTACTTTAAGTACTGTTAAGGTTTCCATGGCACCCTCCACTTTCAGCTGACAAATATCAGCAATAGCTGGATATAAAACAAACAAACTGAAACCCCCAAATCAGCAGCGTTTGACTCAAGGAAAAACATGAAATGTTTTCAAGCAGAAGCATTGAAAAACTTATTCTTACTGAAAGAAAAAAGTATGTACACACACCTGCTTTTCTATCAATCCAAGCAGGAAACCATTCCACTGCTGCATCATAAGTAGAAGAAAAGTGCTTATTAAAACATTAATCACAGTCCATTATATTCTGACTCCATGCCAGAAATTCCCATTACATCACTGAAAATACCTATTAACCAAAACCTGATTCTGACAAGTTACAGAAGTGTAGTGTTTAGGATTTAGTAATGTAAAAGTCAGTTTTAGAAGAACAGTTACACAATTGATTTTGCAGTGGCAAGCAACTATAATTAATTGTTTTTGTGACATTTATTACTGCAGTGGGGTTGATTTAACTGGTGTTTCTACTGTAAAATTATTAAAAAATTATTTCAAACTTCATCTACTTTTATTAAACACATTTATTGTGAAGGTATTTAATACCCGGGGCTGGCTAAACAATTTTAAAACGTGCTGGATATACCAGTACATGTAAAACTGCATTGTCTTGTGTAAATATGGGCCTTGTTTAGAACCACGTCTCACAGGAAATTATGCCAAATGAAAACCATCTCCCCTTCTCCTCTCCCACTGAAAAGGATTTATGTTTTTACATTTAATACCAGTTAAAGAAACAAAAATATGGTGGCGTTACCTTCAAGCCTGAGCAAAAGTTCAGCTGTGAAGTCCTATTATGTTCAAACCTCTGCTTTGTTATTAGAAACACAGCCCAACTCAAATGCTTCAGTTTGGAAGAGGGAGAAGTGAACAACTCAATTCTCTCTGGCAGCCTGGCACTACATGTCTTGTTTACCTAGAACAGTTTTCAAATGTAGCAAGGCTTTAAAACCAAAGCCATGAAATTGGTTCCTAAATGTGTGTACATAATCTCCAGCCAACCATTTTAATTGTGGGTACTTTCTTCAACCCCCTGTAAGCAGCACCTCTAACAAAAAAAAATTCAGAAATAGCTAGAATGCATGACAGGAAAGCCATATTATGTATTTTTCCCCCCTGACCCAACATAAATGAGTCTCTAACTTCAAAAGGCACCTGAGACAATAACCTTAAATCTGTCCTTGGACATCTTCAATTTCAAAGACCCAAAGAGCTTCAGTCAAGGTATTTTTAGGGTCTTCCCTCCATATCCAACCACTCCTTTCCATGCAGCAGCTCTGGCCTCAGTTGCCCCTAAAATCTCTGCTGTTCCACCAAGTGTGATAGGGGACAGATGCACAAACTGCTGGAATGGAAGGAGCCAGAAACTCTCATTCTTATGAAGACTTGGATGGTTTTGGGGTTTTTTTTAAGGAAATTGGGAAAAACAAGGACGTGAACACATCTGTGATGGGATACCAAAGTTCTCTGGCTCCACTTTTCCCTCCAGTGTGATCTAATCCGAGCAACCACAGGGTCAGTATCAAAATAAGAAAACAGAGACTGCCAGCTCAACCCTTGAAAATCTTGTCAGCCAGCATTATCAGGGTTGAGAGCAGTTACATACATAGGATAAAATTCATCAGTGGAATTACTGCCTTTGGCAACTGATCTGCTCCTCCAGGAAGAGATCCCTCATTCCTACCACTGAGGACCCTTTGGAGAAGCTTTAAGCATTAGAGACTCCTTCAACAAGCCATCTGAAGGGGGTTAAAGAATCACAAACTACTGCTTCAGAAGCTGGAGAAAGCTTCAAGCACCCCCTCCCCGTGCTTCCCTCTGCCATTTAAGGAAACTCATAACTCACCTTTTCAGCCATTTGATACCTGAACATTTTCATTCAGAAAATTTCATTCAGCTGCTTTACAACTGTATTTATCAGTGTCAGAGTCAAGATGATGCTTCATTTCTGGCTCTGTTTTCCTTTTTATGGGTCTATTTTGCTGGCTGTCTCTGGCTCAATATTTTCATTTCATGTAACCCCCTCCTCTTAAAACAACAGTTGAAGGGCTTGGGAAGCGCCTCTCTCCTTCTTTCCACACCTCCTTTCTGAATTTTTATTGCAATTAATTTTTACAAATGCTTCAGATGGCAAATTCAAATAGGATGCCTATCACCTTTCTACTTCAACTTTATTTAGTCTCAGATAAAGATTACTGCATCCAAACAGACTCTTCAGGAGAAAATGCCAGGGTTTTCTTAGACTGCCCCAGAGCAAGTCCTTGTGGTTCCATCTCTCCTGAGAGCCAAGCACAGAGCAGGAGCAGTGCCCAGACACTGATGAAGAGAAGCTCAGCAATGGCCTTCCATGAGCTCCCACACTCTCCACCAGGCAGACTTTGCTCCCCATGATTGTGTTCCTGCCTCTGTACACTGGGATTAAAGCATTTGGGGGCTCTGTCCCGGGAAGAGCTACAAAAACTGGAGGACACTGAGGCCCTGCTGTTGTTGAAGTGAGAGATAATCAGGACAGATCTCTCCTGCATGTATAAAACATTGTTTTTCTTGTGGCAACCACACAATTCCCAGTGCAATTATCCATCTGGCTGAGGAGCCAGAGAAAGACTCAAAAAGGTCAACCTGATGGAGTGCAGG
The DNA here is from genome assembly GCA_013397295.1 of Polioptila caerulea. Lineage (NCBI taxonomy): Eukaryota > Metazoa > Chordata > Aves > Passeriformes > Certhiidae > Polioptila > Polioptila caerulea. The sequence goes on along the minus strand of VYXF01011773.1, from coordinate 119,370 downwards.
AGAAGTAAGGAAGGAAAAATGTAAAGAAAAGGAAAATACTGAGCATAAAACCCACTGATCTCAAATTCACCACATAATTTCAGAGATTATTATTAGGACAACAGAAGTCCTAAAGGTTAACTCCTACCAAAATGCAGCAGCTAAGGAGGAAAGCCTGTGGACATACAAAGTCACAAGAGAACCAGACATCAATAGCAGTATCAATGCAGGGGTTGGAGGGAAGGATGAAAGCAAAGAAGGGCTTTCAATAACAGATAAGAACCATCAGAGACAATCAGGTCCTTTTAAGTGGCTGGTAGTAACAAGGCTTTGATTTGCTGAGACACAAAGAACACAGAAAATAGAGCATTTGGCCCTACAATTTCTGGATGCCTCCTGACACATGATAATCCATCAGCAGACAGCTTTGCCTGACACCTTTCAGCTGCCCACTTAGCAGCACTGCCTCCACACCTGCAGTGACAACTCAAGGTCTGCCTCCGACAGATTCTCAATAATAAAGCCAAAATTACCATCCTGATTTTTTGATGTAATTTTAAATATTTACTGCTTGCTCCCGTAGCACAGTTTGCAGACAAATCTCCATTCCGTTAAGGCTCTGATTTTTTTTTTTTCCCCTCTTCACATTGTAAGTATTTTAATAAACGTATGATTTAGTATTCAGCAAGCCCACACTACAGAAAGACTATTCTGGAATAAATGGTATAATTACATTTCCTACAGCGACCTTGTAATCTCACGAGTATTTATTCTAGACTAAACAGCCTTACTCAGCTGCCCTGTGTCTGATTGTCGGTGAAAGAAGCTTGTTTGACAACTGCTTCGAGCAGAAACATATTTTTTCCATGATTGCATGAAAAAGTAAAAAAACATTACCAGCCCAGTATTCTGAGCACAGAGACTCATGTTAGATCGATGAGTTAATTCTGAAGCCCAACGCCAACAAAAACAATCACCATGGACATTCTGCTGTCAGGGCCAGCTTCTGAGGTTAATTTAGTGGTACACACACAGCTACAGCCAGCTTTACATGTAAGAAACTGCGTGGTACATGCAGGCTTCCTTCTTTGTTTCTTTATATATTTTCCATATTCTCTGCTTTTATAACCCTCCTGAGACCTTTCACAGTTACAGAACCCACACTATACCCACAGGTGGGCGGGCAGGAAGCAAAACTCTCCATTTCATAAGCAGTCCACTTTTAATATATTCAATTGCTAATGACCTTGACAGAAGAGCTCCATGCAAAACACCATATTCTACAGGGTGTCATTTGAAATGTTCATAGACTATTTTGCCAGAAAGCTGATTCCTTAAGCAGCAAGATTTCAGACTTACAAAAGGCTGCACTCCTTGATTTCCATTCAGCTGGAAAAATTGGTGCTAATCTACCTCCCCTATATTAAATTTGCATCCTTCCAAAATGCTGAAATGAAGGCTGTAGGATTTCTGTGGAACACTAAAGCAATACCAGACAGCTTCTATATCAAACCACGTTAAGATGCTTTACAGGCAGCTCTGCTGCCTTGTTCCCTCCTGCCCTGAAAGAGAAAGCACACTTGGCCATATTCACAATTCCAGAAAAAAGGGCACCCACACAGTGCTTGTTTTGCCATTCACAGGTTTGTATTCAATTATTCATGATAAAGTGAACAAAAAATAAAAGGCTGTACGGAAACAGTATCTGAGTCTTTAAAGCAATAATCACTCCTTACCTGCCAATTCTCATTCATTAGGTGCCCATGCAAAATGCTTTGCAGCAGGCAGAAATCTCTACTGAGGATCAGGCCCTGCAACAGGAGACTCTGGGAAATTCAGACCATATGCCTTGGTAGCCAAGAGAATTCCTGCAAGAAGTGCAGCCCTCTACGTGCCCTCCAAAGCAAGACAAGCTTCCCTTGCTCTTACTCAATCTTTGACTACTGAGCTTATTGAGAGACTAGATTCCATAAAAAGGAGCAGAATGAATTCAGTGTTCAAAACCAATGGGCCAAAGCAGATCAAATCAGCCCCTCATTTGTGGCTTTTCTCCTTTTCCAAGATTCAAGAAATATCTGCATACCCCAGTGACAGAGCAGATGTGAAAAATCACCTGCTATGGACTTCTAATGCCCAGCGGTCCTGTCACCCATTCAAAATCAATTCTCAGTTATTTCACTGCCCTGAACCCTACACAGACACTGACAGGGCTCTAGCAGAAGCTAATCCAGCCAAAGACCAGCCCAGCTATGCTGTAAGAACAGTTTGGAGACCATCCTGACTACCTGCTCACTTAAAAAAAAAAAATAAAAAAAAAAATCACAATGACTGACAGCAAAGAAGTTACACGAGTCATTTCTAGATGAAGTGCCAGAACTCTACATGTGTTTCAAATTACACTACAACACTGTACAACAAAGAAATATGCAGAAATTTTCCACTTGAAGTGAAGGTTAAAAATTAAACACTAACAAAGCTCTAACAGAGATGAAACCCAACCTCATCTTAATGTGAAATTTAAAATGCCCGAGCTGTCCTGCACTAGGAAAAAAGGAATGAATCAATCCAGTTGTTCATAGGAAAAAGCAGTGAGCTAAAGCTAAACTAAACGTTCATTGTATGTACAGATTTTCACAGCACTCCCACTCTGCTTCAGTATTTACCTGCTCAACTCTTAAAATGACATTTTGTTTAGATTTAACTTCTAATTTATCAAAGTATATTACCTATCCTCATTAGATTAGTGCTCATTATTGAACTTCATTTTCTGCATCTTATTTAAACAAAACACTGACCACAGTGCTCCTAACAATGTGGTTATACATGAAAACAAGTTGATAGATCAAAGAAAAGTCTTATTTTTCCCTGAAGAAAAGATTTTTGGAGCAAATGTGATTTTTTATATACACACATATACATATATATTCAGTTTGGATCCCTCCAAAGCTAAGTAGGCAAAACCAATTTTATTTTAAGCAGCCCAGGCTTGACTTGATTACAAGGTCTGCTGCAAAGAGAAATTTTTAACCTGACTTGTAAATTACCTCAATTTTATGAGAATGGTGAGGATATGACTGGCACCGTGTTGAGTATGAGCCACTCTGGATTACAAGAGACTGGTTCTAAACCTCGAGTTATGAAGTTTGCATACCTTTACCCAAAATGCTGATCACATAAGCAGATTTTCAATTTATAGTCAGTTTTTAAGTGGCTTGTGTATGGCTCTTCACAGCTGTAAAACTTGGTGGCTGCTGTGTGGCCACTCCTGTTAGGCAGCCTTACAATTACTGCCAGGAATGTCTCTACATTCTTCAGGACCTCCAAAAAAACATCATTTGGATCCTCAAGGGCTTTTTGTTTTGTTTTTCCTTTAGAATAAAAACTGCATATTAAGCATACATTTTTAAAGCAACACACTACTTTCCTTCCCCACCCTGGGTTAGTCTTTTGCTACTTGGCATGTCAGCTTGTTGTATTTTTCATTTCTTTTGTTTTCCAGTAAGAAAAATGCAGACCTCCAACCACACAAATTCAGCATGCTCAGCTAAATCATCAGGAAGAAAAAAAATAAAATAAAATTAAGACAGGCCTTTTTTGCCCTTCCAAGAAAACCTCCAAGTACTGGCAGCAAGTGCCCGAGCATCTGGGTGCTCCCCGTGTTCTCTTGCAGTCACACACCTCTGCTCCCCAAAAGGCAATTCAGCAGATTTGCACCAATTTGAACCAAAAGGTGACACTTCCCACTGCAGTCCAAACTAAGAGTTTGTGGTGACAGCAGAAGTACCAGCAGAGCCCTCGAGCAGACAGGACTCAACCTCTCTCTGCAAACACACCAACAGGTTTGCCCTCAGCTCGTGCAGAAACCATTTCCCAAAACACGACCCTGAACCCCTCAGTGACTCAGAGCAGGGACAAAGCCACAGGGACAGAGCCAGGGCTGCCATCTCAGAGGGACAGGCAGCTGCAGGAGCTGCCCCCGGGATGGGCATGTTCCAGTGACCCACCTTCCCCAGGGCAGCACCACATGGCTGCGAGATGCTCTCACACATCCTCTCCCCTTTTCCAAGTCACGTTTCCATCTGACAGCTGAGACAGGCACAAGCTGGCCCTCGAGTCTGAACCACCAAAGTGACCTTCAAGGGGGGCTGAAGGACACAAACCCCTACACATTATACCAACCATTTGTGTTGGGGGGGAAAAAAAAAAATCTAGATCTTCATTATTCTCAGATTTCTAACAAAAAAATGCGTAAGGATGTTAATGCTTTTCTGCAGTACTTAAAAAAATAAAAAGAGAATTTGCATCCCCGGGGAAGCTGCAAACAAATTTGTAAGAACAATTTGGACATAAATTTCTTTTTTTGCAAAATATGCAAACTCCACACAGAAGAGCAGTGGAAAAATGCAAAATCAAGTTTATGGTTTGCTCATTAAGTTTTTTGAAAAGCCTAATAAGCAAATAATACAAGGCATCTTAAAAAGCATTTTTTAAAATTATAAAAAAATCCTTACAAATGTTCTACGTGACCCCTTAAGTATTCATCCTTTTCCTTGCTCTTTGCTAAAACCCTCTTGCCAGCTGTGTCCTTCATTACAGCAACTCACTAAGAAAAAAAAGCTGAAACCTAAAGAAAGTCTTGCAGAAGGTAAGAGGTTAAAGAATATTTAAAAAACTCACCCTACTGAGTGTTTTGAAGGTTAAAAAAAAATGTATCTTTAAGGAAAAAAAGGCAATAAATTATGCTACCTGAAGTGAATTCAAAGTCACCAGGTTGAAAATTATCTTTGCAATAGTTCTGGCTCCAGAAACTCGGATAACAGCCTGCACATTTGAGGGAACTATTTAGCAGCAATAAATGCCAGGCTACAAAGTAATTAACAGGAAAATAAAAAGAGGGAGAAATTAAAATTTAAAAAAATTTAAAACAAACAAACAAAAAAACCTAGAAACAACTAAATGCATTCAGAATCATAGAATGGTTTGGGTTGGAAGGGGCCTTAAAGACCTCCAACCTCCCTGCTATGGGCACAGATGCCACCCACCAGGCCAGGTGGCTCAAAGCCCTGTCCAGCCTGGCCTTTTATAAGTGCAAATGAACAGGAAACTAAAAATCTTTAGCTGGAGAGGTTTCCATTGTGCCCAGCTCTTCTGCCTCACCCAGGCAGCTGTAAGCAGCTGCCTGAAAAGCCCCAAAGCAGGGACAGAGGCACATTAGTCAAGCATTCATCATCAACAGGAAATGCGCATGAGTTCATACAAACACAGAAACACAAATACACAAACCAAGAGCCCTGCACGGCTGAAGGTATTTCAGACACCCCATGGAATAGGGTTAGAGCTGTGCTGGCTGGGAACCCACAGCATCGATGTATTTGTTTTGGAATGGCAAACAGCCTCGGGGCTCAGAGGAACTCCTCTGGTGGGCACCACCAACCCTCCCAGCCAGCCTGAGCCTCCCCCTGCTGCCGCAGCCACCCCTCAGCTCCTTCAGCACCCCCAGGGCCAAGCCCAACAAGCCTGGCTGCTCCTGCTCACAGGAGGAAAATGGCACATTTAAAAGTGTCCCCAAGGACAGACTGAGGCACTGTTAGCAAGCCCTGCTCTGAATACGCTCCCACATGGACACAACTGCAGGGTTTAAAGGGTTTTGCTCTGCCTCAGGACTGGTGCCATTAAATGCAGTGGACATAGATGACAGCGTTCCTGATGGATTTGGACACCAGCATTCAAGGGGCACTGGCAAAGGGAATGCTCCCTGCACAAGCCATCTTTTTCTTGTTTGTGATGAGGCCAAGGGGGCCTCCCAGCTCCCCTCACACTGGAGGTCCCTCACAGCTGTGCTCCATCCAAACAGGTGGTGAAGGCTGAACCAGGCTCTGCCAAGTTTAAACTCCTAATTAATACTTGGTCTTGATACCAGACAATAGAAATTACAGAGGACACAGAAACAGTAAAAATGGAGAAAGCCTCCATTCCAGACAGCCTTCAGTTCTGTGAAGCACCCTTAGGTTGCTTATTTACCTTGCTAAGTCTATCTACCTCTGCCATTTCCTGGCTGAGATGCAATTTCTCCCATGCCAGTGAACTAGATGGGATTTCTGTTTGGATTTCAGTGGGCTCTGAAACTGCACACTAAATTGCTTCCACTCTGTTCAGTACTTTGTGGCTTCAGTTTCCCCAGATTGCACAGCCAAACGTAAACTGTTATTTTTTAAACTCTTTCTTGCCCTGCCAGCCTGCACACTCATTGTGCCACGCAGTTTTCAAGGCACAGGAAGCACTGGTGACCTTGAGGGTCAGGTCATGATGAGCTGGGTGACACTCCCCCAGTTTTCAGGTGGCATTTCAGCTATGAACACATCACTGGAGAGGGCACACATCACTTCTGGGCTTCCTAATCTCCTTTTCCCAGGCACAGAAGGCTCCCAAACCTCCTCCCAAACATGGCTGCACACCACGATGCTGCCAAGCTGCTGGACCAGCCCTGCATTATATTTTTTGACAAAGTTAAGCTCTGTGCTTCATTTCTCACAAACACAGTTTGACTGTAGACGGCAGCCGACAAGTAAATCTACCCTTTTCCATGGCAAACAGCCCAACTTTAATATTTTTACTGGCTTACAGCTGGGTAAATTAAGCCCCAGATTTTTATTTATTTATTTTTTAATACCGTGCAACTGAAAATGAACAGCTACTTCACTACAACTGCCAAGGACAACCTTAAAAACACTAATGCAATCCAGTTCAGCTCTCAATAGATCTATAAAGGCAAGAGGACCAAAACTTTCAGCTTATCCACCCAAACAAAATGCTGGTTGGGCAGGAAGTCTAATGTTTCGTTAAGATCCTGAAAAAGAAAGAAAAAAAAAAAAAAAAAAAGGGAAGAAAAGATCCCTGGCAATCTGAAGATGGTAACAATCCCAGCTATAATGCCATGAAATGGGAATTAAAATGCACTGATTTACTTACCCCAGTCTTCCCAACATTTCAGGCTCTGGAACTTGTGGTCCATATGTCTCCACTTGCAGAGGCTGATATTCATACAAAGTTTCCTCTAACTTTTGAATGGGAGCTAATGAAATATGCTGACCCTGTTGGAAAAAAAAAAAAGAAAAAAAAGGTAAAATATTTCTACATATGGGTCAATGTTTTGTTTTGACTTTTTTTATATGGAATATAAGAACAAGCATTAACTTGGTTCAGACAAATACCCTCCCACTAAGAACATACTGTTCACTCTATCACTCACTTATTCACTATTTACATTTTTTTACTGGGACCTACAGATTGGAAGTGATGTTTCATTAGCTATAACTGTTTAGACAAGAAGGAAAGGGGGGGGAGCTTTATTCAGGGCAAGTTTACCATTAGAGGGTACAGCTGCTTCCAGTTTCACTAGCAAAATTATTATTAGGCACCAATTTCATTTATCTCAAGTACTATCAAACAAATGTCTCTGAGCAACCCTATTTGATTCTGTAATCAATGATTTCCTGAAAGCCCTAATTAGAAAGGGAAGCCACTTTCCTTTCTCTCCACAGGCTTTGTAAGCTCCCCTACATAATGGCTCTCAAGATAGACTTTTACAGAGCAATACAATTAATTCATTCAGCAAATTCCCATTTGTTTCATAACTAAAAATACAGAAACACACAAACATTAAGCTTTCACTCCAGATGGTAGTTTTGCAAGCCCTTTAGATGGCTGAGAAACAGTGAGACGTTTCCACACCCCTCCCCTGCAAGTCCCTATCACTCGGAGCTCTCACAAAACAGGAGACTTGTGGCTGGGGAGGAGGGGTCAGGAGGATATGAGATAGAGCCAAAGTTAACAGATGTTGCTGCGTGACATTCTACACTGATTTGTTGATCTTTCACACAGTTTCAATTTTCTACTGTATTCTATGGTGCTCACAAAAATTAGCAGCAGCAGCAAAAAGGCAGAGCACCGTGAGCTGCCCCAAAACAGCCTGGCTTTCCCTGAAGAAACTGAGCTTCCCATCTGCAGAATGCAGGAATTTAGCAAAGTAGTAGTATTGTTTTTGTAGACATTTTGTCTGAAACAGGAGATGGGAAGCTTTCCATGGTGTAATGCCGTGGATAACCGTGGCTCCCACTGGTGATCACTCACTGAGCTGAGCTGCCCTGGGGCCACTCCTGTGAGCATCTACTCCCTCAAGTGGAAAATACAGGCTCCTAAAGGAGGACACTGGGTTAAAATTAACTCAAGAGGGGAATGAAAAAGCCTGTAGAAGGGGAAAGCTGTTAATTAAATTTGTGGTTGAAGACAGTGACCTTTCTGAATTTGGAGCAGAGATATTTTTGTTTAGGGAGTTGCAGAAAATAGCTAAGAAAACTGAAGACGTAAGTCCTTGAGAAGTGTTATCGTGGATCTAAGCAGATCTCCACGGAAATATCAGCAGCTCAAGTTTTCCATTGAAACAGCCCCGTGTGTGTGATGAAAACAGATAGTTTTAGGCTTTTTCTGCACTGCCTGGGGGACTGGAGAGGCCGCTGCTGACACTGGTGTGGGGACAGTGTCCTGGAGATGAGATGTCAGAGAAGTTCTACAGTCAGCCACGCAGCACTCCGACCCTCATGAGCAGCATATTTATTTCTGTGCTACAAACTATTGCTGCAACATTAAAGGGCTACTAAACATTTTTTAAAAGTCGGAAAAGAAAGGTTAAAAATTCAGCTTTAATCCCATTTCATGATACTTGAGGACATAAAAGCAGGGGGTTTTATTTTCCTAGAAGTTGTCAACTTACAATCTATTCAAGTTTATTAAAAAATAATATTTTTTAGCAGGGCCTCTTACACCCATTGCATGAGGTTAATGCTTAAATAAGACTCTTAGATTTGGATTTTTAGCAACATCTTTGTCTCTAACAAACCAAAAGGAAAGTCATACCAATGTTTTACATGTGTACAGCCTCATCTGGGGAATGAAGAGTCTCACTCTTTCCAAATCCAAATTTTGTTCCAGCCATAGAAAAGAAATTTCAATCTTGGGCAAAGATCAAAACCATGGTAAATACATTGGGAAATTACTTTTGTGCAGAGAAAGGGAGAATCTCAGATTGCAGGTGTCCCATCCCTTGAGGGCACCACCAGAACAGCTGCTCACTGTCAGCAGAGTTGCCACTGGTGCCTTCCTGACACTTTGTTAATGAGAGGGACTTGTGCCAGCACTGGCCAAGAGACACAGGAAGGCTCCTGACACATGGACTGGGCTCATCACTGGCCTCCTTTCTCACCACCATTTATGCTGCTACAGATGTCCACCTCTGGAAGCTCCTGGGAGGACAGGATGACAATGTTTCATTTGTCTTCCCCTCTTTGTGGGGTTCCCAAGGGCCTGAGGTCACAGGGGATCCCAGATGACCGAGCAGGAACTGCGAGGTGGCTGCCCATGAATGGTGGGAAGGCTGACTGGTCAGCACACCAGGGGCATGTGGGGCACAGGGACCATGGGGAAGGACTTCTCTGTGTGGAATTCCATCACCAACTCACTGTGGTGGCCTGGAGAGCTGCAGAAGTCAGAAGAGTTGCTGAATTATAGAAAACATCCCCCCTCGAGCAGGTCTGACCTCATGTCCAGCACAGGCCAGGACATTTTGTGCTCCTGTATGAAGCCCAAGGACTGACAGTTCAGCCAAAATACCTTCTTTTGAAAGGCATCCAATCTAGACTTACAGATTTCAGATCACAGAGGTACAGGCACATCCCCAAGGTAAGTTGTTGCAATAGTTAAAAATCTTCACCATTAAATACTGAATACTGGCAACTCATTTCTGGTTCATCAGATTGACTCTCTCCTATGTCTTTCTCACCTCCCTCCTGGGCCAAGGTGCAAGTATTAGGAACCAGGATGTACTTTTGCATGGCAAAAAGAATGCACTGGTTTGTGTGCAGCCAGCAGATCTGCACCTCAAGGAGACTGTGCAGCTGTATGAGACAGCTCATTTGGTTTCGTTTTCCAAAATCACAACTTTAGCTGATGGGCTTTGGCAGTGTGGATTACATTCCACTTAGCAATGAGTAAAAAGCCCCATGATCAGCTGCTGTTTCTGCCCTATGGCTTTCTGGCCTTTAGGCTCCTGAGCTTACAGCCTTTCAAACCCCTTAGCCCTGCACAGGGGCTAAAGTGAGGTCCCAGAACTGGGTATGGTCCAGACTGGTGCAAAAGGCTGGGATGCAAACCAAAACCATTGCCTCTCCTATTTCCACTGCTGTTGGGATAAGCTGACTCACAAAAAACCTTGTTGAAGTTAGAAGGCTCCATTTGACCACTATTACCTCACTTAAAAGCCATTTGACCAGAATCATCCCACTTTTGTCTCCCTGTCCCAAGTGGTCCCTAACCACTTCATAACAGACTGGTATAAAAGGGAAGCTGCTGTGAACCTTTAGAGACACCACAACAGACAATAACTGTTACTTCAGACTTCTACAGCACTTTTACAGATCCAAAACTCATTTCTAATCTATGAGGTAAGACTTTCAAATTTCCTGTATTCCACCTAGACAGTCAGCCTTACCTCTTTCCAGTATTAGGAGGCATTTATCAGCATGCTGAAACCAAAGTGAAAGCAATGGGGCCAAGCTCCTGCTTCTGCATCACTTTCTCCTGACAAACCTAAAATCTGATGTGGTCATGGGTAAGTATTTCTAATTCCCCTTGGATGCTGTAATGTTTGTGTAAAAGAAGCTGACAGCATCCAAATGAAGGCAGAAAAGGCTTCCAAGAAAACAGACAACACTTTTTCCTGCCTTCTCTCCCTGCCATCCCAATCTTCGTGGCACATGAGTTTTCCCTGGGATTATTTTAGGCACTGGAGCTGTCTGTTACATATTGGAATGTATGGAACCACAAAACATGCTGCTAATTAGAAGGAAGGCATTTGCTTATCCTTGGGACTTTGTTTATATAAAAGCCTGCACAGCAATGGATTTGTGAGCAACTGACATTCTATTCATGTGCTGTATGGGTTCAGATGAGAGACACACAGGATTAAATTGGGAGGGGGATTGAATAATGTCTTTGTATTAGAAGTAAAAGTAACTGGCTGATAGACTGTTTGAGACAACTCTCAGCTGAAAAAGAAACAAAAGCAGTGTGCAGTTTTTGGTTTCAGATTGTGATACGACATGGCATTAATAAAAGAAAAGCCATGGATTACATACAAAGAACTGCCCCTGCAGTAACAAGGAGCTTACTTGAAACAAAAACAACACTCTTTCAGGAACAATCATGGCTATTAGAACATCAGAATTGTAGTGTATCAGTGCACCTTTCACAGAGGCTTGGGGAGGGACTCTTGGCAGATGCCAGGTACATCAGTATTTGCCAGCCAGCAGAAAGAGGTTATTTTAGCACAGAGTACAGAAATATCAGCCCAAGTTGCAGCGTTCACACTTCTTCCCGTCCTGCCCTCTCTCCCTGTCTCCAAAATGACACTGCCTTCCTTCACCTCCTTCCCTTGGCAACAAAAAGAAACAACAGACAGCCTTCCCAGAAACCTTTTAAGTGCCGAGGAGAAAGGAGACTGACACCAAAAATGCACTAGTAGGGGAAAGAGGAGGAACAGCTACGCCACAAAAACATCCCCAGGCAAGAGACAGAAGCCAGAGACTGGGGTCAGTAAAACTTGTCCAGACAAGGCAAGTTTCTGTACTAGCAGCAGCTGGACTAGTTGCTGGAACCCATCTTTTTACTTCTTTAATTTCTCTCTGCTTAGGAACTTACTCAGCTCTGCTATCACCCCTCTTCCACAGCACAGTCAGAGAACAGAAATAGCGACATTGTGCTGCATCTCATCAAGTCAGTTTGCAGCAATGTTATTTTTATTTAACCCTTTTCACTGTCAGGTCACTCTCCTAGCCTAGTGAAAGGAGACAAACAGGAACCAAGGGCTGTGGGCTGCCAGGACATGCTGCTGCTAAAACACATCCCCAGCACTGTTCCCATTGCACATGGCAGGACAGAGAGGTTAACACAGACCCTTTTAAACACACCATCATCTGAGCGTGCAATTATCCAAATGCTTCCAAGGGAACATTAAACCAAAACTATAAATTCCATGAATTTTTCAGTATAAGCAGTCTTAAGAAACTATTTTATTGTTAAGCTCGTAACAGGATTCATGTTTTGGGAAGATTTCATATTAACACCATTTCTTACAGATACCAATGCAAATATCATTGCTGATGTGGTGTGAGCCAGAAGCTGGGTTGTTGTGGGTTTATTCTCCCCCTCCAGTTTCCACCCTCTCTCCACTATTGACAAATCCATGTCAGCAATGCTAATGTGGCTTTCTGATTCTGATTAACTACTTTGACTACAGTAATACTCAGGCAAAGGAGAATGAAACTGATAGATTTGGAGGGCTCAGTTAATATTATTTTAACCTTTACCCTCTCTGTCTTCCACAGCCTTTTTAAATAAACACAAAGTATGTCAAACTCAAATGTATAATTCTATTCGTTGGCCTAAAATTCCTGTGCCAATGAAGCTTTTACAAAGATTTAAATATCAACTGTTCTCTCTCTGCTCTTGAAAAAGCAATAATAAACCTAATTTATTTACTTGATTGTGAAAAGTAAAAGATTATGAGGTTATCTCAGAAGCTAAACTGAAAGAACAAATGATCTGACAGAAGGCAACAGAACCAACATTAAGATTTTCTGTTGATCTCAAAACCAAAATCTGACCACAAATGGCAAGATCACAGACACAAGATTTTCAACCTCCCCTTCTCTGTGTGGTAGATGATTTCAGACACCTAATAACAATCTCCCTAAATTTAGACCTTTTTTTTCCCTCCACAGTGTGGAGGGATTTGATTTTCAAATGCCAAAACAGATTTAAAAGATGTGCCTTCTTTAGGAATGGCAGAAATAAACCTAGAGATCAAGAGCACTGAAGAAGCTATTAAGAAAGTCAGATATAGGTGATTTGTTACACAAACAGGTACCTGGGAAATTACCCACGGAGTAACATGGGTTAAATCACACCATTAGTTCTACTTGCCTCCAAAATTTTCCTTTACAACTTTCTGACATAAGTAATTACCTGACCAGACTTATCTTGAAGCTCCTGCCAAAAAGTCCCATTTCTCTAATCTCCCAGAAGAAAGCCTGTGTCCATCTAACAAGCTGAAATACAATTCTGCTGGGGCAGAGCCAGAGCAGGATTTAGTGCCTGCTCCCTTCACAGAAAAGCCTGGTGCCCTTTCCTCATGCCCATGGATCGCAGCCCCTGCTCAGGACTGTCCTCTCCAGCCCTGCCTGCTGCAGCCCAGCAGGATTCAGGGGATAGTCTGGATGCTTGCTGCAACAAGTCACTCTCTTGTTTTCAGTGGAGACTCCAGAGACCTGCCAAGCTTTCCTCAAAATCCCCACCACTGCTCAAAGGACAGCTCAGTACACAAGTCAGTGTTATTTTGGGGAATGAAGAATTAAAACACAACATCATTTTCATGTCACTAATAAGCCCATGGGTCACACTCCTGGTTTTCAGCACTGGTTTCTCAATCTTGCTCCCAACTGTCTCATCTCCTAAGAAATTAGTTCTGTGCAGGCTCAATTGCTTCTGCTCCTTTTGCTCTGTCCCCAGGGCCTCCACCCTGCACTTGGTGCCTGTTTGCCACCTTCAGCTGGACCAAAGAGCCATGAGCTGGCTGCTGGGGGGCATTTGGATACCCTGGGAATGCCAGCTGCATTTGCAAACCTCACTATCAGCTCATGGATTTTTTTTTTTCCCTACAGCAGCTTTTACAGGGCTCTACATGGCCCTTCTCAGGGTACAGCTGCAGGTTCCTCCCATCTGCAGAGAAATGTTTCATCACAGGTGACTGAAATTCCATATTCTGTTTGTTTCACCAGCCCTCAGTGTGCCATGTTGGTAATGCAGAACTAAACAAACTTTTGTTGCATCTCGACCATCAGACTCCTGGAGCCTTGGTCATTTTGGTTTGGCTATCAACAAAGCACAGTATCAACTATCAACAATAGCCAGTCTAATTACAGGATTTAAGGCCTTAATATAACATTGTTTTAAATACACACATTAAAGACCTAATTTTTCAAGGGACATGAAGTAGAAATAAATGACAAATGCCACTTTGTGTCTCATGAACACTGAGAGAGGGACAGACACAGCAGTGGAGGTCAGAGCACAAAGCATCTCTCATCAACCAGCAACAACTGCCCGAGTCTCTGCACAGGTGAATCTGCTGGTGCTCCTACTCTGATGAACTAAAGCTGTGTGTTACACTGATATGATCCCTCTATTATGCAAGAAAATTATCTAGGATTTCCTGGAGAACAGTGGAAACTGTAAAATCCAGCTGCTCTGGTGTCTCTGTTGGAAGAGCAGCAGCTCATAAAGAATCATACATCACTGTACTCCTTTATCTGCTCTTTCCTGGGACTCTCTACAGCAGTTTCCCCCATCCAAACAGTCACAGCTCCACAATACTGCTTTTGAGGAATGCAAAGTCTGATGGATGATTTAAAAAGAAACACTGTTTAAAATAACAAAGCCAAACAGAAAGCTGAGCTCAGACTGTAGAAGATGAGAAACTCTGTGTGTGTGTGCATGGAAGTCAGAGACATATTCCCTGTTTTACTGAGCATCCAGCCTAGATCCAGATAAACATTGATAAAGATACAGAATATCACACTCAGTATGGCTCATGGCTGCCTGATAAAGGGAAGAAATAAAGTGAGATTCCTTGAATAGCTAGATTTTAAGGAGGGACTGCTAAAGGTTGATGATCGTCTGGCAAGAGAAAGCAATGAAGTTTTTATAGCAACAGAGAAAAAAAAAAAGAATAAAATATCAAGAAAAGGACAATAAAGGCAGATGAAAGGAAAAACATGAATAGAATAGAAAAACAGGAAGGGTGAATTATTAGAAACAGGCAAAAAGATAAAAAGAAGAAATTTAGAAAAACTGAAATCCAAAGTTAAAAAACTAAGAAAGTATCAGACGTTAGCGGTATGTGATACATCTTCACAATATTTGTGGGCTGTATTTAGTATCACATTTTAAATGAAAACTGAAAACTGTTAGCAATATGTTTAGAAGTTATTACTTAAAGTAGTTTATTTCTAGCCTTTTTCCATTTGCATGCAGGGCACACAAGTAAACATGAACCAACTATTCCCGGACAGGAGGAGACCCACTGCAAACATTATACACCTCATGGCACTGCTTTAAAAATGCACATTCATTCTCTCAAACAACATTTAAAAACTCCCTGGGGCAGAAGAAACTGCATTTTTAATCTGCACAAAATTTACTCTTTCGTCCTTCTAGAGAGGTTCAGTTCCTTTCTGTGCAAGTTTCTATCTATGTTTTAAGTGTGTATAATAAAATGATGCTTAAATCTGAACCAGACACATGACAGCTTCTCAAGGACTGTGTACTTACTTCCCATGGCACCTGAATTTTACCAGTCCTTTGGACAGCATTCACAGAACTTCACAGGACCAAGCAGCCAATTTGTCAGCCTTGCCTGATCCTGAGAGAGCTGCACAAAGTCCTCCTATGAATGAACTATCGCTCGTAGCAAGACTGCACTGCCCTGGTTTCAGTGGCTTCAGCTTCCTAACTCCTTGAAACACAACCAGAAATATCTAAGGCATCTTTAACACAAAGAAAAAGAAATGGTTCCTGACATGGAAAATCTACAATCTCAGAGAAAATAGAAGCTGGCAGCAAAAACAGGTAAAATCACACAGCAATTTCACGGAGTCCCTGAAAACCTGTATTTATCTGTTTATAAAATAAAAGGATGCCTTGACTGTTTTATCTTGTTCACTGGTTCCATTGTGAACCCTTTTGCTAAAACATTTGTATTCAAATTTTAAAAAAGCAAATGTTGCCACGGATCCTGAAAGAGGAGACTGCAGTGAAAGCAACTGCAGCACAAACATTGCATCTCGAGCAAGCTGGAGAGGCTGCTGAGTATTTCCTGCTACAGGCTTACAAGAGGCAGCTTCACCTTAAAAACAACACTTCCATTGTAGCAGGGAAGACTCCTGTATGCTCTGGCACAAGTACTGGATGAAGCCACATCAGCAGAGTGCCCTGACATTCCATCATACCCAACAGGTGAAAGGCAGAGTGCTGGGGACCAGGGACTGCACATCCCATACCATGGCCACGGGCTGCTGCTTGGGAAACAACACAAACCAGCTGCAAGCCCAGAGAAAAGGAAGCCCCAAGAACAAGCATTAAGAACATTTGTTAATCAAAGGACTAATCATATAGGAAGGTTTTCATTTCTTTGAATGTCACATATTATTTCCAATCAGTAAAATATGTACCGGGCTCTCCACAGATGATGCAAATGCTTATCCTGGCTCAGAGAGCTGCAGCTCTGAGAAACAAACCAGCATAAGCTGATCATTTGAATCCCCTTGAAACTCTTAGTGCTGGACCAAATAAAGCACAGTAGAGCTTACTACACAGTTTTACAAGCCACACCGAACATCTTTGTGCACTTAAAAAATATAATTTAATTAACTTTACCTGTAAGCTTAGGAAGAGGAAGGGTGCATGAGGGGGGAGAAAAGAAAATAAACTACAAACTCCTTTTCTCCTAACCTCTGAAAATAGTTCAGAGTCCAAATCCCTATACAAGAAGTAATAAAAATAGTTTGGTTTCTGGTAGCAATAACAAAAATGAGGGCAAGATTAATTCTTACACTTTTATGGCAAACAATCTAAAGCAGATGTTTGAGAATAAAAGCGAGATGTCAAAGTAGTTAAAAAGTGCTTTTCAAACTCAAACACAACAAGACAACTTACAGCTTTATGTGCTTATATAAAACTCTAAATCATCTCAATCAGCTTCCACCCTTCACCCTTTAGTGTATGAAGCTTCACAATTACCAAAAATGTAATATTCAAGTCTAAACCACCACAGACTGGTGTCTCCTGAACAAAAGCACGTGCAAGTGAGCTTTACTGATTAGAGATCAGCTCCTGAATCTGGGGCCTTATGAAGAGAAATGGGTTTCCACGGGTTGAATATCCAGGATCTCTGGAATAAAGTCCCTGTCTTCAAGAGGCAGAGCACACTTTAAATGTATCTGAAAAAAGTTCAGACTGTATTTATATTTCCGCTAGAAAACTGCAGTTTTGCACCAGAGAACAAACTTCACATTCTAAGGTCAAAATCAACATAAGCATTCCTCAGAATCAGACTTCAAATGGATATTTGAAGTTATCCACACTTTCTTGTTTGCGAGTTCAAAGAATTGCTGATCATAAAGCAAATTTTAAGGTATTAAATCTTTCAGGTAGAGATTTCACAAAGGACAATGTGTGTATGCAGGAGAACTGAGCCCCTCCACACGTAACACGGCAGAAGCCTGTGGGAAGTAACCCACAGCACACCCTTCTCCAGTGAAAAAACTGCCCTTTCTTAAAACACCATTCACTTAGATGTGCTTCCCAAAAGGCCTCAAGCAGGACAAGAGTGATTTAAATAAAGAAAATCAGGCGAGTTTTTGCACTCGAGCTTCCCACACAGCGAGGCTTTGCCAAGCCCTTCCAGTCTAATCAGTGCTACAATCACCCCGGTATATAAAGAGACTGACTCAGCGCACACAAACACTTCCAGACTCACCAGCAAGAGCTGATTTTTTGGCTGACCACAGCCAAGTGCCTCCTAAGCCGGCCAGGCCAGTGTCCATCTACCTGGAAGCCATCCATCCAGCCACACTGGGCTACTGTGCCTCTGCATTGCTGCTCCACCTCATTACACGAAACACAAACCCGGCGCTGCAGCCATCGCAGTAACTGATACCGCATCAACTCAATGGGAGCAAATCAGAAACTCTACACTACATATGAATAATAATAGGTTTTTGTGTTGCCTTTCCCAAGTGCTGACAGTTTGGAAGGTTATTTTCCCCACCACCACCATGGCTGGAGTAGAACCACATTAATTTTAGCGTGCCAAGGCAAGCTGTTCAAGAAGCTTTCACGGCACATTTGGCTTTATAACCCAGGGTGGGGTTTTGGGGGTTTGTTTTCAATTGTCCAAGATTTGACAAGAAAAAGAAAATGAAGTTTAAGATGCATAACTCTCTGGAAAATTATATTTTCAGTAAAAGATGGCAAGCTTTAAAAAAAGTTTTAACAAACAAATTCAAATCACCCTTTAAATCACCAGCAGCCTAAATAACTTGGCCCTAGCTCTGGACATAAACTTTTATCAATGGTAGTTGACTGAGAAAACCATGTTTTCTCCTTCAGTTTCACATTAATCTCAGGGCACAGTTAAAACATGACACTTCATCAACTTTTTTCTCCCACATCGCCTGTTCACAGCCGTTGCTGTGTTGGCTGAAACATTTATTGCCAGGACAGGGAGCACTGACCAAGAGACCTACAAGGAACAAAAGCCTGCCAGAGCCTAAAGCAGTTCACCTTCCAAAATCACCTAACCCCCCCAGCTCAGCTGCTCCAGCAGCTGCACCGGTCTGTTCTAGGTTATTAGCACGAGTTGGGAGCTGCAGTGACTGTTTGCTATCAAGTAAAAGAAATTTAGGCTTTGTTAAATCTTTTCTATCTCAGCTCTAGACCAATGCTAAGAGGCAACCCCTCAAGTGCTACAAAGAGCATTCTATAATTCATACAATTATGAATACTCAACTGTATTCATACAGCTGAGTCACAGCAAACCAGCAGCCTGGCCAGGATACTGCTCCACTGGATGTACCTACGTCTGCTTATGTAAAGGGCTACAGTTTGCTCTTAATTATTCATAATGTTCCACAATGTACTTGGATGTGTATACTGTATATACACACAGCAGTTTGAACCAAATAAACACACCTCAGTAATTAGCTAATTGCAGTGCTCAAATAGTGCTGTTTTTAATGAGATGCTCTTTGTGTGCATGGAGGTTTCTGTTTTGTGTGTGTACACAGAGATACACCCAGATGCAAATAATCCAGGGCACGAGCTAAACAGTTTTAAACAAAGACTATCACAGAGTGTTTGTACAATCCTGTAATGCCCCAATCACGTGCACATTTGCACATGGGAATTATTTAGAGGCATGGCAAGCTAACAAATTTATTTGCCATCAGAAAATTTTATCCTACACTTACCCAGGGCTTAGACCCAGATTCAGCTTAGAAAACTACCAAGCTCCAAGCACACAAAGAGCCTCACAAAGCCAAAGGAGCAGTCGCATTCCAATTGATTCTCCTGGATCGTGGCCTACAAGTCCAGTCCAACAAAGCCAAGCAAGCCTAAACCTGATGGCGCAAGCTGAGCCCATCCGCCGCGCTGCAATTACCGATGGCAATAAACACCACGCTCGAGGAAGCAGAGGCTTGCACAAACAGGCCTCCAGAGGAACAAGCAGCACCCTCACAACTGCAGCCTCCACTCCTCGTCCTTGCATGGACTGTTCCAACAGCTGGGAAGTGGAGCAGGGTGCACCCAGGTATTAAACACCACCATTGGTGCCATTGCTGGGTCCACAGATCCAGCGTGAAACAAGGATGGGCTCTAGGGACTGAACCACCACGAGGACCAAGGCACAGAGCTGAGAGTTAAGCCAAGAGGAATATAAGCTTGCTTCATTCCAAAGCACATGCTTAAGGGTTTTCTGGGTCAAAGCCAGGGTGATCCACATCTTATGGGATCAAGCACCTCCGCCAGGTTTGTATCCAAACTTTATATGACTATTTCAGTGATACCATTAGCCCACAAGGGCAAACTTGAGCTCAATATTCCATGTACGTGCAGCCAGATGAATTTTACCAGGCTAATCCACATGCCCAAGGCATTTCCAAACAAAAACCTACTGGTGAGTTTTCTAGCCAATTTAAATGGATGTCTAACTACCACTTTCCAAATGAGGCATCAGAAGACTAATACAGTATTATAAAGATAGATTTTAAGAAGTGTATCTGGCTTCCAAGTAATATCTCAAGATTAGTTATTTATTATATAAATCACCTTAAGTTCATTATCTGGGCCCCAATCCCATGGGCCAAACAAGTTGAGAAAATAGTCCCACTAGGGACTATACATAATGGGGTTCATTACTCATACCAAATAGATCAAACCTCTTTAGAAAGTTAAGTTAATCTACAGAAAAGGTTTCCAAATTTCTCTAATCATGCATTTAAAACTTTAGAAGGAAAAGAGTAAGCAATTATAAATCATGCAGACATACACATACTTAGAAATCTGTATAATTTTAAAAGCAGACTGGAATTCTAAGAAACAGTTTACTGCAATAACTGTTAAATTGTCCATAATCATGTTGTTGTCTTTTTAGAATAATTCTTATCTTAGCATTTAACATTTCTTAATTAAAAAAAAAGTAAAATGCACTGCAGACAAACCAGTCCCTGTAAACTGATGTTCAGGGGCATGACTATGCATGGGGTGCACCCCATCTTACCAAAACAACACAAGAAAACTTCCCTTCTTTCCAAATGCACACCAGATTTCTCTAATCTGTGCATTTACCAAACTGCACAAAGAGAGAACTGCTGGTTTGATGCAATCAGCACAGTGCCATTTAAAGCACAGCACATCACAGCACCCTTAAGTCTTTTTGGAAATACCTCTGCTGCTCAGCAGCACCAGCTTTCCACCAGTTGCTGCTCCACATGCTATTGCCAATCAGCTGCATTTGCTGTAGCACATTCCAAAGTTTACTAATTAATCTCTGCACTAAACCCCACTGATGGCTGGTTGCCATTTGAAATGATCATCATCTTTTATTTAAAGACATAGTGACCGTGTGGCCAAGCTCAGACCTTATTTGTAAAAAAGAGATGTGCCAAATTTCAGGTGATTAAATCCAGTATCGTTGTGGGTTTTTTCCTTTTTCTGGACAGAGGCGATTATTAATGGTTTGAGGATGTTTATATTAGACACACTCAGTTATTTCAATGTTAATTGTCAGGAAATGGGCACACTCTTGCTTTCTGAGCTCAGAGGCACATTCAGCAGAGGGTATGAGCTGCAAACTACTGTAGAAGAGACCATTTGTTTCCTGCAGAACAGCCTACGTGCCTTGAAGCCGTGTGTTTTAAGGATGGCAGCTTATGGCTACATTTCAGATGAGGTTTGAAACAGATTTCAGGCAGTCCAAGCCCTGACACCATTGTTCCAGGCTGCTCCCATTCAGTGGTGTGCTGGCTCCGTGACCTTCACAATGACCTCTACAAAAGCAGTTGTGCATTTCACTGTGGTGTAAATCCTCACAGACAAGTCGAACCTGTTCTTTTTGGCATCCGGCCCTTCAGATGAATACTCTGCAGAGATTTATTATGAAAGGGGAATGAAGGGGCATTATTGCACAACATTCATCCCTCACATACAGCTAAGTTCCATCTCTTACAACTTCTGAAGACTTTTAAATAAACAGATTGTCTTAATTACACAAATCCCTCTTGCTTCTCACCGATTTTCTGTAATTAAAATTCGCTGTTGTTTACAAAAAGGTAGACATGCCCAGGAAAAAACATGTGTGTGAAGGTGTTTTACATTATTATTAATAAGTAATATTCATACTTCCTGTTACTATACACAAGGGATTAGTGTTTCCTAGCACACCATTCACTTACAACACTGAAGTATTATTCCACATTGTAGCAACACACATTGCCCAAAAGGGTTCAATAATTATTTTTTTAATGCTGTGAAGTCGCTGCAGGATATTAGACTGTCTCCATAAGAAATACACTTCTATGGCAAAATGATGAATGATGAAGTTTGCAGGTTTTTAATTAGATTTCAGAGCAGTAAGAGTTTATGAAGTTATTCTCCATGGCCTTAGCTTAATACTTTGTGTGACCTTATGCAAATAATTAAAAAGAGAATCAAGATTCCATTAATCAGAAAATATAAAAGCATAAAAGAATAGTGAAAGGGGTAGATTTTATAAACTCAGTGAGTCTGCCAAAGTGGTCAGAGTAGTAACCCTGTCATTCACATCATGCACATTCCTTCAGGTTTTCCAATTGATCTTTCAGTGAAATGTGTCCTGTTAGAGAAGGGAGAAACCAGAACAAAAAAACACACAACCTAAGATGTATTGATATTTCAACCCAAAAATCATGTTCCAACTAGTTGCAGTCACTTGCTATTAACCACAACTGAAGCATTTTGACTGAAGCTCACATTCCCTGATCCAAATCTCAGAGTTCTCCTCAAAAGCTCCCTCCCCTCCCCATCAGCTGTCATGGACAATGGACAATGCACACACACATCCCTCCCACTGCAGAATGACAGCTCTGCTGTGTGTGTCTCTCCCTGTCACCCACAGGCCATGGCAGGTAGGGGTTCTCCCTCCCCTCCCTAAAAGTGTCAGCTGGCCATTCCTTGGCTTTCTGGCTTCCTCTTCCGACAGCAAAACCTCCCCTGTGCAAAAGATACAAGCAAACACAGTCTCCTCCCACCTTTCCCAGGTCCAGACTGCCCTTTCACAGCTCCAGAGCTGCAGGCAGAAGCTTCTCCAAACAGAACATGCAGCAGTGGCTTTTACTGTCTAAATTCACTTCCCCCCATAGGTCCAACTCTGCCACCACCACCACTCCTTCATTTCTAAGTCTGAGGCTACCAGTGAGAAGAGATGGACTGAAAACAATAGAAGGTGAAGCAGCATGGCTGGAGGGTGCTGCATTTAACAACAGAGATGAACTGCCTGCAGTTCTAAAGGAGCTTTCTTTCTAAACCTCAAATTTCACATTTTAAAAAGCTGCAGTTGCTATGTACTTTTCTTCATAAATAAACCAAATAAAAACTTAAGTACAGCCACATTAATACTTTGGTCTTCCTAACAAACAAAGTAACTCTGATCCTTCCAATACTTCATTCAGGATTAAAAAAAAAAAAAAAAATCCAAAGATTTTTCAATTATCTGATAGAGAGGCAAGCCAAGGTTGTACCTGGCACCTACAGCTCAAATTGGTTACAATTTAAAAGCAACAAAAGCTAAATGGGGAAAAGACTCTTCAAGTATATTTATATTAATTTAAAAGTGACACATCTGTAATTTTGTATTTCAAATACACTTAACTAATCAGACACAAAACAGATTAAAAAATTAGCACTAAGCAAATGCTGTCCACAACACTTTCAATAAAACTAAACTGACACAAAATTAAGCTTTAATATAAATTGCACCTTAAGGATGGAGGGTTTTTACCCCATATTCCCAACAGATTTTACAAGTGCCTGATATGTGATAAATTCTTGGTCTAACCCTGTCTAGGCTTCAGATTCTCCCTAAACAGGAATTCAATGTGGCATCATCCCACCAAGTGGCAGATTAAGGTGCCTAAGTGAAACCAAAAGGGTAAAGTCACAGAAAGGATGAAACTCCCACTGCAATCCCCTCTACGTTCTCCCATGAGCTCTCCAGCCAAGCCCTCTTTTCCTCCCCCATAACAAAAGAAAATCCTAACCATGTTTTCTTGTAAACAGCCACAAAGGGGAATGCTTGGTATGCAGGCAAGGCCAAGAGAGTGCCACCCCTTCAGAAAGGCAGAAAATTCTTCAAATATTTACTAATCAATTATTCCAACTCTGCTTGTCTCAACCCAAAGCACTGCCACAGGGAACCTTTACAAACTGGGATGGATGTGGCTTTTTTGCTTTATGCCAGCCATGTAGCACAGGCACCAAACACCAAACACAGGCAGCCCCAGCCCCGGAGTGCCCAAGGATGGGGAGGATCAGGTGCCCATGTCCAGCCCTTTGGATCTGTCAGCACGTCCCCACAGCCCAGCCCAGCAGCTCCTGGTTACTGGAGCACTGCCTCTGACTGACTCGCAGGGGATCACATTTCTGTGATCTCTCTATGCCTTGGAGAAGGGAGTGATGCTCTATTTATTTATGCCTCTCTTTCAAGAGATGAAACAGGAGAATAGGCCTCAGACCTAAATATATATGTGCTGCCTTCCTCCTGTGCACAGCCCTCACTTTTAACTCCAAACTACTTACCTTTTCAAGGTCCTCCAATTCCACATACACCACCTTTAAATGTGCCATCTGTGTCCTGCAGGATCTACCTCACTTGCCCAGAATAATACAAGAATCATTATTCTTACACAAAACCACCATTTCATTTTCTACTAATCATGGCAAATGTTGCAAGTTCCAGTCTCCTGGCCCCCATCCAGCTAATTTAGATAGATGGTTCCACATGTGCTCTCTGTCCTTCCATTTCCTGCCCATACCACAGCACACATTTGTCTAAGTGAGTCAAAGCAGCTTTCTCTGCAGTCACAATACTCTTTAGTACTTTATATTTTAAAAAGACTGCATAAAACACAGCCTGTAACCATGCTATTACTGACTTTGCAAGAAGCAGAGGATTTTACTGCTTTGCCACACATTCTGCTGAACTGTAATGGGTCACAAGCTACACCCGAGCCTCACATTCCCCCCAAAGACAGGAGTTACCTGTGTAGCAACTGTGTTCAGGCAAAGCAAAACAATAAACTAAACTAGTCACTTCTCTGCTTCAATATATACCATTATCCGTGGGTTTTGCCCTTCAAAAACAAACCAAAATATTAAGAGGAATGAGGATAAGCCAAACTTTCAGAGACCAAGGCACTTCTTCAAAAGGCAGTTTGTTTCCTCACTAGTCAATGCTGTTAATATTCCCTTCCAGAGACACCCTGACTGACAATCACTATATATCTATGAGGACATCCACCTTTTGATGTCCAACACTGATTGCCTCAAACAATATTCCTTTCTCTTACCCTCTGCACCTGAACAAACATTTTAAGGAAAACTACTTTTGAAGTCTCCTTACAAAATACTCTTTGATCCAAACATCTCTTTCTTCAAGTACCTCAGTACAATACAGATGCACCTTGGATGGTAATGATGACTACTGAAAACTAGAGCCCCCAAGAGCTCCTTTGAAATACATCTTAATTTTTAAATGAATTTTTGATACAAATATGCCCTTTGAAAGTTCAAAATTTCACTTCTCTGAGACCTGGCAGCAAACATTCATTTATTTGCTGTGTGCACCAATGCAGGAGCTAAGGTGCAGAAAATGTGGTACACACACAAATATGCAGCACAGCCCCAACCAACAGGCTGATGATTTTTTCTTTGTAAGAAATCAATATATTAGTAATTAATTTGTCAGTAAGGCTGGGGTACCTTGGACAAAACTGAAGATGCTGCAGGAAGCGAGTCCTGCCTGTCCACCCCTGCCACCAGCCAGAACCCTGGTTAGCACATTTGTGTGTGTGTCACATTGGAAGCCACACAAGTGCACACACACCACCCTGGCTGACCTTAGAGAGAGAGATTCTTACACTGGAACTCATTGTGATGAATGAGTATCAGAATCCCCAGGTCCCCAAATCCTTCTGCCCCAGAGCTTCCCTCTAAAACCCAACCTTGTGCAGAAACCACTCAGCCCTCCTGCTTAGAGACTCCCATCCCACTCACACCTGCCTTTCTGCCAAATCTGCCCCAAATCTCTGCCCTCAGAGTGATGGTGCCATGTCTCCCATAGCACCTCAACATCCAGGTCCCCACATCCTCCTCCATCCGTCTCCTTCTGCTGCCCTGTGCTTCCCCATCCCCAGCAGCCCCAATTCCATGCTCCAGCATGGCACCACTGCTGCTGCCAGCACTTGTTTCCCTGCAATATTGCTTTCAGCAACTGCCTCCCACTGTGGCCATGCCTCATCCTCCTCTTGGCTCTCCTTGTATGACCAAGACTGGCAAGAATTTCAGAAAATCCAGCTATAAACTGTGCTTACCCAAAATTTGTCTGAAGGCGGCCCTGAGAACAGGGAAGGAAGAAAATATGGGTATATGGGAGATCTTTTAACTGTGCTGTGAGGTCAACACACTCCACATGGACAAATGGATCCTAGTTCATGGAGAAATGTAATAACCAGGAGTGAAACCAGGCTGTGAGGCCAAGTCTCTCAAGGCAAGACAAACAGCCATGGCCCAAGTGAGCACTGACTCAGAGGAACCTGCAAAGCCACTATCCCTGCTCTGCCATTCCAGGTCTCCAGCACTCCTCCAGGCACCCAGCAGAGAAGATGAAGGAATGACACAGAACTGCTTTGAACAGCAGCAACAGAAGAGAGGATTTGAAGAAAACACGTAATGTTCTCACAGATGCAGAAAACTGCTAAGAAAAAAAAAGGATCGTGGCAGAAAGGTCACACATACTTCTATGCACGTATACAAATGTACTACAGCTTCCCTAAATGGCTTCAAATACTTCACTGATCTTACTACAGTTTTTTAAATGCTCCTGCTGCCCTCTTTAAAAGAATTTTCTTCTTTAAAAAGTCCTCAGCAGAATGTCATTTCACATCCAGCCTGTAAGAGTGGAGACAGTCTACCAACCATTTGCAGAAGAAATCAATGTTTTTATTGTTAAATGAAAATTAAGGCGCCTGAACTATTTCTTTTAAGACCTAAATTCTGAAATATTTAGTTCTGTGAAGTCCTCTTTACACAGTCATCTTCAAGGACATAAGAAGCTCCCACAAAGAGGCAGAGAACAGCCTACTTTGGGCACTTACCCAGATAGAAAATGAGCTTGTATCAGGTCAAGGAACCCCAGTTACTGAATATCCCCTGAACTGTAGAAGTAAAGGCAGGAAGTGCTCCCAGAGGCCGCTGGGGAGGCTGCAGAGCCCCCACCTCTGGCAGCCCTTCAGGACAGACCAGGACAGGTCCCTGCCATGATGTACCCCTGGCTCTGCCTCACGGCGAGGGGAAGGACCCCAAGACCTCTCAAGCCCCCCAACCAGCACAATGATTGTACAATTTCACGAGTACTCACTGCAATTTTGGCACCACAGCTTCTCTTTTTATTAATTTTTCTTCCCTGATTTGAAATTCCACCCTCACAGAGGAACTTTGTACGCTCCCTATTTTTATCATCTCTACCAAGATGTAATGCTTATACTCACAATTTTGGACAAGCTATTTTTTTCTGTTTCACTCCAGCACTACTTTCTCATGTGTTTACTTTTAAACAGTGCATCAAGCAGCACTGTTTAACAACTTCATGCATTAAAAGTGTGGTTCAATAACTTTGCAACGTTCATTTAGCACAGACTCTAATATTTAATGTTTATGACATTTGCAACTCTTGGCCAAAGCATAGCATCAAAGAGCATGTATGCACTGAATTGTATCTTGTTAAAAAGAACAGCAGCACTGAAAAAAGTTATATTGGAACAATCTATAAATGTGTTTACATTATATGAATGATTTGCTGTTCCTTCACAAGGCATGTAGGAAGTCAGCACTTCTCAAATGTGTAAAGTATTTCCATGTGCTTCAAGCACGATCTTTCCAAAACAAACAATGATTGAGAAATTTTTTATTATTCTTTATTTCCCTGCCAGCTGTTTTTTTGGACTCTCCTCTCAGCCACCTTCTTTCTTTCAGTCAGATCTCTCCTTATTGCTCACAGTAACACCTACTCAAGCAAAGGTACATTCAGAGCTGCAAGACTCAGAAACAGGAGGATCTCAGGCTGATTTAAATGGCATTTTCCTTAGATTACTCTACAACGTGTCTTTGTGCTATCTTAGCTAGTGGCAGGTCTGGCTGCTGCTGGGGATGGAATTTGGGCATCCTGCATTAGAGCCTGAAGCCCATTCCTGCTGTTCTGTCCCAGTGCCTGCTCCCATACAGGCAAGGAAGCCAGTGACAACCAGGCTGAACTCTTCCAGCAGCCTGCTCCCTACGAGCCCTTTCATGGCACCAGAACATGCTGCATGTCACAGAGATGTCCTCTGAAAACTGGGGGGGAAGAGTCAGGCATGCAAGTCAGCTCTTGGGCAACTCCAAAAATCAAACAGGACTCTAAAAAATCACAAACAAAACAAAATAAAATGAAAACCCAAACCAACTAAAAAAAAAAAAAACCCAACAACAAAGAAACAACTCACAAAAAAAAAAAGGTGAAATAATTTTAAAAAACCCAAACCCTGAGAACAGCTTCATTCCAAAAAGTGACAGCTAAAGCACAGATCTGCTTCACTGCTGGCCACAGACACTTTAACTAACAAGAACATTGGTCATGCTATTCACTCCAGTACAATTAACACTGTTGGCACTATTTCATTTACTAAATTCCAGTCATTACAGCTGTGCAAACTTATGGGTCTAATTCATATTTATACTAATATGTGTACATAAACATGTGCTGCTTTAGCCATGTAAGGAGCCTTAAAGCAAAAGAACAAATATTATTTTAACAGAGCACCATCAGAGAGCCCAACCATAAAAAAGAATCAAGTCAAGCAGTTCTCATTATGTCTGTCCACCAAACAGCTTAATTTCAACTATGCATATTTCCTAAGGCATTCCAAACTAAAATCCTGCAGAGAGCTATGGGGACACACAGCACTGCACTTTCAAAATACAGTCCCCTTTTCAAAGACCATTGCTGTGTAAATGAAGGGAGGGGAAGTAACAAATACTGTCATTTACTTTGCCTTTTTGCCTCCAGAAACATTTCTTACCAACATAAGGAACAAAATTCATTAAGTCAACATCATGTGCTGAATGTTTATGCACTTTGATATAACAGTAATTACTTAGTAAGGCCAGAACCCAATTCATGTTTTAGACTTCAGTCCATGGGCTGGAGTGCACAGGAAGCATTCTGATGATAGATCACTTAAATAAAGTTTATCTGGCATACACTTCAAAACCAGAGTTCAGAAACTCAAAGCACAGTTCAGCATGTATGTGCTTGACTCTTAACAAAACATCTTTATTTAAACAGAGGGCTGGAGATTTAGTATGACAAATGTATTTACTACTGCCAATCATTCTCCATCAAGCTACTCGGAAGTTGCAGTCATTTTGTATTTATAAACTCCTGAGATTTAAGGGAGCAATAGATGGGTCACAGGACTGTGGATCACTTTTTAAATACAGCATGTTAGTCCTAACCTGAGTTATATCATCCAGCATATTTGCTGTCCCTCAGTTTATATGTTTGAATTCTATATCCATGTATTGTCAGAAATGGTAGAGATTCTGTAGCCATGATTTCTTTATCCTCTCTTCTCCTCAGAAATAGTATCCTTCTGAGCAAATCAATGCTCATTGTTAAAAACAGGACACTGTTACTGATGACAAAAATTCAATGCTAAAGCAATATGCAAGGTACACTCTGCCCAGCCATCAGGAAATGGAGCTTAGCAACTGCAGAATCCCCTCGGATTGCCCCAGGGCTACGTGCACCCCCTGTGACTCTCTGCTCCAGGGAAGCTGCTTGGCAGGAACCCTGAGCACCTCCACCCAGAGACCCTCTGCAAAGCCTGTGACTCCCCTGACTGGGGCAGTTGGGTTTCCTCTGGAAAGGGATTCTGATTCCTGGCACTGACAGCGAGCCCAGAGTGTCTGAGCTGGGACACACCAGCCACCACACACAGAATGCTCAGCACCACTGAAAAATTTACCTTTACATGCATGTTCTCTAAACAAAAACATCCATTCCAAAAGGATCTATATGCCTAAACACATTAGTTACTCTGGAAAATAAGTGTTGTGATTTTGCTGTGATTCTGAACCACCAAGAGTTGCAAAGAGGGAAATATTCCACCCAGCTGTAAAAGAGAAATGTGCGTGGTATGAGCCAAACGAAGATTAAAAACAAAATACCAATTAAACTCAAACTGGCACTGATCTCAAAGAAATCAATTCCATCTGAAGAGTTTCTGTCTGAAGATAGACCAGCTCAGCTAACAGTGAAGGAAGCCTTGATTGCTTTAGTTTTTAACTTAAGGCAAAACTAAAAGCACCCAAAAAATCCCCACCACAACCCCCTCTCACAAACAGAAACACACTGCACCAAAACCAACCAACCAACACAAAACCAAACCAACCAACCAAACCAGAGCAGTAAGAACTGGCAAAGCAAGGCCCCCTCAGGAGCTGCAGAACAGTTGCAGCCTAAACCACAGTGTGGCATGCTCCTCACTAACCTCAGAGTACCTGGCATATGTCTAAGCAACTTTGAAGGAGCACAGTTGATTAAAAAGGTATTTTGACAGACTTTTTTGAGTTTGGAACAGGATTTTGGATAATTGCTCCATGAGCCATAAAAGAAACAGACTGAAAAACAGGAGCGGGCGCTGAGCAGTTGTTTGCACAGGAAGCAATATTGCAGGAAAAGGCAATAATAAAGAACAGTTAATTTGACCTGAGCTGATGAGGTCAATGTTTTAAAAGAAATAGCTCCACATAACGTAAAATAAGAATGTTATTTCCCATCAGAATAATACTGCAAGTGTAACACTGCCCAAAATCTCTTCCCTAACACTTGTTATGTGCAGCTTAGGGGTAACACACATTCCTGAGGTGTCCTGGACATCCTGTGTCTGACACAAATCCACTCCTCTGAAATACTGGTTCTACTCTTGCAGGACTGCTCCCTCCTGCAAGCTCTGGCTGCTCCAGGCTGCACACTGCTCTCCCCAGCATCCAGCTACTAATAACCTGAACCTGCAAGAACTGGAATAAATCTGGGCAATATTCAGAGCCACGAAGTTATATTTAACACTGCTGCTGCAATTTGGACAGGGAAGCAGTAGCTGGATGGAGCAGATATTTCACTCTTAATTCGCTGCCATTCAGGGGTGCTGTTGACAGGAGATGGAGCCTGGCTCAGCGGAAGAGCCACGAGGTTAGGAATTTAGTAGGGCTGGATCCTATTCCTTCTTCCTCCCTGCTCTGCTGTCTAATCCTGGGTGAGAACATCCCCTCCAGGCATCTGGTTCCCCTCCCTCCCTGACACATCTATTTAAACTGCAAATCCACTGGGGTAGGGACCATCTTGGTCATGATAAAGCACACACAGCACTCCACACTAATCGTTCTATTAATAAATATTCCCACTGCTATTAAGTAATAAAACAAAAATGATGATAAGAATTGGAAGGTCAATGATGCATGACATTAATTCCGAGGTATTTGCAAGAAGGCAAACTCTCCCAAGCAGGAGCAAGCCAGGGGGGGCATCTACGTTGTTTTCCAGCATTTTTGGGCAATCCAATTAGAGGTAATTGAGTTTTTAACTGCATGAGATTACTCCAAGAATACCACCACTAGAGGCTAAGTGTCCTGGGAGGCTGGGGGAAGGGACATAGAACTGGAAGGAACAGAAAAGAGACAGGCACACAGCCTGAAATGTTCTGGAGATGGCATGAGCTGAGCCAGCCTAAGGCACTCAGACTTTCTACCAACACAGAAACAGCTGGGCCACAAACTCAAAGGTTCTGTGTTCCCAGTTCAACGAATTAAAGAGGAGTTGAACACATCCACACCTCTATGCATTTTTAACCCCAATGGTGAGGTAAAGCATAGACCTAGAAAAGCCTTCTACAGTTCTGTAAACACCAGAGAAATAAGAAGGAGACTAAATTCATGTAACACAATTAATTGCTGTTGCATTTGCAAACTGCCACTTGTCTGCAATACATATGAGCATCTCTTTTACACCTTAAAATGAGCTCCACATTAAAGCTACCTGACAACCAGAAATGGTCCTGGAAACATCATTCACTTTGGACAAACTTCGTTCTTTTAGACATCTGCTGAAGTCTCAAGTACCACAATTAACAGGAAATCTCATTTTTAGCACTGCTGCAGCAATTAAGATTGCTACAGTTTCCTTTGCAGCTTTACCCTGATTTGAGACTGGATTTAATAAGATTGTTTTAAAATACTCAGATGTGCTGAAAATATGCTTCTTCCTATGATGAACACAATAAGGAAAAAAGCCTGGCAGCTCTGTCTCCCCTTACTCAAGGAGGTAAATCAAACTGGTTGATTTGGAATGGAAGCTTTGTGCTGAGAGGATAGAATTTACTGAAAAAGTTAAAGAGCAGACAACAGAGGAAAAACTGCTTCCACTTGAAAGCAGAAAAAAAAAAATAAAGGAACTTCACAAAAGGAAAAGTGAAGGAGACCCTGTCCCCATGAGCTAAGTGTCTGTCTCATGCTATAGGGGATGCTCTTGCTTAGCTTACAAGTGAGAGACATTCCCTGCTCCCCCTGCAAGCAGAGGAACCCACAGCACTAATATGTCACCTTAAATGAGAAACTTCCTTGAGCACTGCCCAGGAGACTCGAATGGACATGCTCCTAACTCAGACACCAAGGAACATGTCTGATTAGCAGTCAGGCAGAACAACATCTCTGGCCAAGGTAAAATGCTCATGTTCAAGCTGGAAAAGCCCAGTGGATTGCCACAAGTGGCAGATTTTCACAGCCTTTGTGTAAACACCAGCTCTGGCTCAGGTAGCATCTCAGCCAGCTCTAGCTGGCTCCCCTTCTTTTGAAACAAAATTAGAGGAAAACACCCATCAGAAAAGGTCAGTGGCCAAACTACTAGGAAAAAACAAACGTCCAGGGGAAGGAGGTACATGGTGATTCATTAAATGTGCACTGCTAAGCCTCTGACAGCGGGCACAATCCAGACTTGCCACAGAAATGTACTGAATTTGCAGAACTGCTGTGCCAGAGCATTAATTAGAATTGTATTTCTTAAGAAATTCTCAGTGGTCCCCTAAAGCTGCCCCCACCAACAGGAGGGGTGTGAGCCCCATGGCTTAGAGGGGAACAAAGCCAAAGCAGCTACAAAGAGCACAACAAAAGCTCCACCCACTTCACTAACGCAAAAGAGTGGACTGAGCATCTCAGGTTCTTAGAAAAACACTCAGGCTGGCAAAAAAAGCATGTCCTAAGGTGAGAGCCAGGTGGGAATTCACCTCACACTGTCCCTGGAACACGCCTTCATGGATCATGTGCAATGAGCAGAACTGCTTTTCACAAAACTAACCCTGCTCCAAGGCCAGCAAACTTTCATTTGGTATCTACAGTAGCTTTCCAAGACACCTCAATCCTAATCTGAAAACATTAAGGATTTCAGATTTCATTGCAATCCAGAGCCAGCTTTAACAGTGAGGCCAATTAACCAGCAGAACATTGTGTGAACTTTGGGTCTTATTCATTCCTTCAGTTCCTATTTAGATGGTATTTGTTTAACTTACTGGTTCTTGCTACATTTAATGCTGCACTGCCCAGACTTGGCACGTTCTGTGCTAAGGAGGTGCTTTGTGTAAATCGAGTCAGACCTTCACCATCTCCTAAACCAGAAT
Organism: Polioptila caerulea; assembly: GCA_013397295.1. Classification (NCBI taxonomy): domain Eukaryota; kingdom Metazoa; phylum Chordata; class Aves; order Passeriformes; family Certhiidae; genus Polioptila; species Polioptila caerulea. The sequence continues at coordinate 86,203 of VYXF01011773.1, read as the reverse complement.
GCAGCACACACAGCAGATCTTTCTGTTTTCAATGGATTTTTGTGGCTCCTCTTTGCGTTCTTTCTGATTTTTGCACTCAAAATGCAGCCACCAGAACTCTGCAGTCCACAATCCTTCCCAATATTGCATTCAGAAGGAGAAGTCCTTTCCTACTGATTGCTGGGCTATTCACACACCCAAGGCCCCCCACACACTCTGTGGCTGAGGGTCAAACTGCTTTACTTGTTTCACTAAACTTCCAAATCCTCTTCCCAGAGCCTGTTATTTACTCCTCTATTTTTCATTTTGCATTTAGCCCTATTAAAACCCATTTCATTCAAATGAGGCCAGTCTGTCAAAGCCACCCTGTAAACTGCCAATTTGCACGTCATCCACAGAAATTCAACATCTGCTTCCAAGCACTGAGCTGCCTCCTAGCAGAACACCCACAGAAACATTCCCAGGCTGTGGAAACTTCTTCAAAAATTACCAAGTTAGTTCATTCATTTATTGTGAAGAGTATCAATATTGTTATTATTGTGTAATATAATTTTTATGTATTTTTTTAAATAATGTCATGTAATAAATAAATCAAGCCTCTGTAAAGAAAATAAGGAAACATTCATCTTTCTAAACAAAGCCTGTAATTTTGTTGGAGTAAAATTTTTGATGTAATCCATTTTCCATAAATAGCAGTCACCAACTTCAAATGTTTCTATCCTTAACTACTGTTTAAAAACATTAATAGAAATAAGTACAGTTAAACTGTTCCTTTTCAATTTAGGACTCAGATTAGTCAGGGTGAGGTATTTTTTGTTTACTAGGATTGAATAAATTGAATTATTTATCCATTGACATTTTCTGAACACTAATGAATTAGTAATTAGTTATCTGGCATATCCCCTATTATTTCAAACATTAGGATTTAAATGTCCTGCTGCTTGTAATCTCTTCATCCAAGTCTTTCACCATTCCTGGATGAAGTTTACTTAGGGCTGCAGATCTCAAATGTCCACTACCACATCCTGCATTTAATATTCATTTTTAAATTAATTAGAAAATACTTCCACTCATCACATACATAAGCTGATCTTCCTTTTCCCACAGAAAGGCCACAGCTTTAAGAAATTCTGACAATACATTTTAACAGCAAGAAAAGTACAGACATTCAGACAGTATTTTTTGAACAGAACAACAGGCATTTTCTGTCCACTGGCTTTTCTACACAGACAGAAAATCTCTCACAAAGCATCTCAATCTCCCCCAGACTGTTAGATTTTAAAAGAAATAGGAAGAAGATCAATTTACACTGCAGGAAAACAAGACAATCCGCACAGCTTTGCAAAAACTGACATTGCTTTTGGAAAAATAAGCTGCAAATGCTTCCACACTGTGAACACTTTGACAGGTAATGAACACAGCACAGATATTCACAGCAAAAATAAATCTGTTACTGATAGGAAACTAGCTTGAGGCACAGATTTTTGCTTTGCTGACTTCTTGGTTTGTTGAGGAGAGTAAAGAGTGTTGGTTATTTTCAAGACATTCAGTTTACCATTATCAAAACTCTAAAAGAAGTACAGAGATTTAAAACAATACAAAGTAGAAAACAAAGTAAGGTGCAGAAAAGACCAGTCACTCATGCTCCCACCCCAGCTTTATATTTACAGGCTGGTGTGTACTTGTACCATGTCATGACACAGAGCAGGAATGCTGAGAGATCTTCAGCTGCCACCCTAATGGTGACACAAAATACTTGTTGCTTCCTAGAGCTAAACAACAATGAAAATAGAGTCCTTAACTTTGGCATCATTTTCTAGATTGTCAGTCTCATACTCACAGATTACTCCAGTGCTCAGAATTAATCTGGAGAAAGTGCAGATGATTCTTGAACTTCCAAAATTTCAACTTCCAGAATTGGTACACAAACGAGAAAAATAATTCAAGGACACCACAACTTCACAGGGAGAGAAGTACAGTTTGTTTTCTGACAACTACACAATGAAAATGTTCCATGTATTTGTGATGACCCTTCTGGGTGGGTCACCACAATATTCTAACTAGCAGGATGATGCAATCCTTCAATTAACTCCTAATTACTTATTTAATTGGAAAAGATCAGTCTACTTCATGTAACACACAACTCAGGTTTAAACAACCTCTGAATTTCACATGAGGAAATCCCTGATCTTCTGAAAGGTATTTAAAAACAAACAAACAAGCAACTCTTACCATTTTGATGCCAGTGGAAAACGTGACTGGTTTGACAGGTTTGGGTTTTTCCAGCTGCATTTCTAGCTGAGTGGATCTGTCCTTATGCTGAGCTAAGAGCAGAGAGGCAGGAAGATCAGAGCACTCCTGTAAACATATGAAGGATAGATTTGAGTCCTAGACCAAAACAAATATTAATTAACACTGCATATTCTTCCAAACTGCAAGCTGTGACTGCAAGGCCATCGCTAGGAGAACAGCAGAATGCCAAGTATCCTCTCCCTCAGAAACAGTTCACAGAAAACCATCATTTTCAGTAATAAGAAAAAGCTGCAGCAAGCCCATAAATCAGAGTAACCTGCAAACAACCATTTTTATAGAATCCACATTAAAGACAATATAACAGGCTCCTTATTCCAACCGGCCAATGCAACAATATTTATTAAAATAAAAAAAAAATTAGAACTTAATCAGAGAAGGAATAATACTGAGTAGTATAACTTGGATCAGATGTTTATCTAAGACACATTCTTTCTACCAATGAACTCAGAGCAGTTTGAAATTGTTTCCCATTAGATTTCACCTGAGGCCGTTTGGAAATGATCCTTGCTCTGCTCTGCACAATGGCACTATTGTAAGTGCAACCAACAGCATATTTATTTTCTCCTTCAGCAACTTATTTTTAGGGAAGCCAGCCAATTTTTTTAAAAAAATATATATAAAGTAGTAAAATGAATAGTTAAGCAAATGAATTACTTAAACTGTCAGGACAGAATGATTATTAACATATATATATGTAAGTGCATTTTTGAAAGAGTCAGGAAATTATTGGCCAAGTAATTTTCTAGGAGACTAATGTGACTATCTACAAGCACACAGAAATCCTTGAGAATCCCTGGCTAGAATTACCATGAAGTTGAGAGCAGGGAAGAAGTTCAGACAGATTCTTCCTGAACTGCTCTGGCACAGTATTTTATTCCTAAGGTCCTCACACAGAACATTTACTTCTGTTTTAAAGAGCCAAGCAAATACTGAACTATGAACCATATTTGTTACTCACAAAACCAAACAGATTTTATTAACAGGACTGTGATTTTTTAAATTATTCAGTTCAAGGTAAGAAGTTGGATGTTTTTAATGCCAGAAGATGCCTTGCTGTTTTCATGGTACCTAGAGAAATCCTCTGAAGTGATCATGAAGTCACATTGTACACTGACTTTTCACATCACTCTCCAGTCTTTTTTCCCTCTCTGTATTTTATTACTCTCCCTTTGTCTTACCACTAAAATGTAAGAGAAAAGCAAAAAAACCTCACATGACAGGATCTGGTCGAGAATCCCAAATACAACATCTAAGGCACAGGTTCCTACCTGCATTTCTGTCATCAGCTGGGACAGGGGGAGGGAAGATGCTAAAAACCTAAATGGTAGAGGCATCTAATTTCTGTACAACTGGGAGAAAATTTGGACCACAAATGGGCTAGTTTAGAGTTTGCTTCCTTCAAGTGTTGTACATCTCTAACCAGCATGCAGCAGCATGTGCTGCCAGCTGTCAGCAGAGGTTAAGGACGTTGAATTCTTTCAATCACCAGATTTAACATGTTGGGGGAGAAGGGAAGAGTGGAAAGCATTCTCTTGTTCATTTTGTCATTCATATTCCTTAAATGCTCACTGCATTTCTAATAAACTCATTCAAGGAAGCCAATTTTTATCCAACTTCTCAAGAGTTCACACAATGACCAGTAACCAGATTACACAACTGTGGGAAACCCACACTGTGCCAGCAAGGCACCACATCCTGATTGTTTGTCCTTTTGAATATGCACAGAGCCCTTCTGTTAACTATTAACACACGTGGAAGTTCCAGCCCTGTGTTTATCCATACCAGCAATTTTCTGTATGGGAAAACAAACTGTCTACACTATGAACAAAGCTGGTTATACACAACCATTTCTGGAAGATTTGTCTCAAAACGCTGGAGATTCTGGTAAAAGTGTGCATATGATGTCTTTAATGCCTTTGCCTGACTCCAAGCTATGCCACAGTCCAGGGAAACCCTGCTCCTCTGCCATGTGCTGCAATCCCATTGTGCTCATGCCTGGGAATTATGGGCTCTTGAAGGGGAGAGTGCAAGTGCCATAACACACAAGACATCTAAGAGATCATCTTAGAATCCTTGTACAGCACAGAAAGGAAGTGCTTTAATATTTCACTCAGCCTGGATTATCCGAGACTATCTGAGGTTAAAAAATAATCCCCAAACAAAAAACAACCCAAAATAAAACACTCATGTAGTTCTAGAACTACTCATATAGCTCTCCCAGTGATGCATGAAGTGCATTTGAGACTGCAAGTCTAAATTACAACAGGGTATTGTGCTTTTAAAGTGAGAGGTTTTATTGTAAAAGAGGTGACCTATAACAAAGGTAAGATGGAAATTGCCTAACTAGTACTGGGAGGCAAAAAGGACCAAACTGCTTTTCCAGTGACCTGCAGAATCTGGGTCCCCCCTGATGCCTTGCTGACCTCTCCAGCTCTTCACACTGGCCTTCCCCTCCCTGCTCCCAGCCAAGGATGGGTTCATGGAGCCTTGGCACCAGGTCCAGCCCTTTCTGCATGAGCCACTGTGCTCCTCAGGCAGGCCAGAAACCAGAGTCTGCTGCACAACATTTGAAATACCAAACATTTCTGTGCCTCTGGACTACCTAAATTATCAGCTCTTTGAAGAGGGTACAGCATTCTCAAACACTTCTGTACACAACTGAGACCTTTACTCCATGTGAAACCACCACAACACATATAAATGACTTGGACCACTGAGATGATGAGAGGGAAGGAACCTCTCCCATGAGGAAAGGATGAGGGGTGGGATTGCTCAGCCTAGAAAAGAGAAGGCTTTGGGGTGACCTAATTGTGGCCTTCCAGTACCTGAAGGGAGCTGACAAAAGAGATGGAGAGAGTTTATTTACAACAGCCTGCAGTGACAGGACAAGGGGGAATGGCTTCAGACTGACAGAGGGCAGGGTTAGATTAGACATGGGAAGAAATTCTTTACTGAGGGTGGTGAGGCCCTGGCTCAGGTTGTCCAGAGCAGCTGTGGATGCCCAAACACNACCTAATTGTGGCCTTCCAGTACCTGAAGGGAGCTGACAAAAGAGATGGAGAGAGTTTATTTACAACAGCCTGCAGTGACAGGACAAGGGGGAATGGCTTCAGACTGACAGAGGCAGGGTTAGATTATTATAAAGAAATTCTTTACTGAGGGTGGTGAGGCCCTGGCACAGAGCAGCTGTGGATGCCCAAACACTGAGAATGTCCAAGGTCAGGCTGGATGGGCTCTGAGCAATCTGCTCCAGTGGAAGTTTTCCCTGTCCATGGCAGGGTGGTGGAATTGGATGGTCTCCAAGGACCCTTCCAGTTCAAGCATTTCTATGATTCTGAGATTGCAGCTTCGTAAGATTTCAGCACCAAAGGTAAAATTCATTCCTTGACAAGGAAAATACCTGACATCTCTACTAGCACAACATGAAAAATGTGTCTTAATTTTTTTCTTGCTGCCCAGTGGCAGAGGCAAACTTGGAAAAAAAAATTACCCAGATCCAGTAGGTCTGGGCAGTAGGCTGAGCACACCAGGTGATCTGTCCCAAGGAGAAGATTCAAAACCAAAGGCAGATTCCCACCTTCCTCTGCCCCCCTCAAGTCCTGCAGAGCCAGTGGTGTTACCATTTGTATCTCTGCAGCCAGAAATTAATCCTTTTTGGTTTAGCACAGAACCAGCAACCATAGAGATAAGATTATTTTTTAAGTTAATTCTTCACACTACTGCTGCTTATGCTTGGCTTTTGCTGCATTTCTCAGTTAGGTTTTACTCATGATCAGTTTCATTTTCAGATTTGCAGCACAGAATTAGAGGGATTTCAGAGACTATAGGAAATGCTTATTTGTTTAACAACCACTGGTTTTCCAGAGACTTTGTAAGTAATTACACAAACACTTCAGTGCTGGTTTTATAAACCCTAGTAATTACAAAACAAGTTTTGGCTCAAATTTAAGTAGACATTGCCCCTTCAGAAACAGAGACACAACTTGAAACTGTCTAGTTTCCTCCCTCAGCCTTTAAAAATCACCTTTATGTTGTTTTTAGA
>VYXF01011773.1:50142-79566 GCA_013397295.1 Polioptila caerulea | reverse complement strand
TACTGGGAGGCAAAAAGGACCAAACTGCTTTTCCAGTGGCCTGCAGAATCTGGGTCCTCCCTGATGCCTTGCTGACCTCTCCAGCTCTTCACACTGGCCTTCCCCTCCCTGCTCCCAGCCAAGGATGGGTTCATGGAGCCTTGGCACCAGGTCCAGCCCTTTCTGCATGAGCCACTGTGCTCCTCAGGCAGGCCAGAAACCAGAGTCTGCTGCACAACATTTGAAATACCAAACATTTCTGTGCCTCTGGACTACCTAAATTATCAGCTCTTTGAAGAGGGTACAGCATTCTCAAACACTTCTGTACACAACTGAGACCTTTACTCCATGTGAAACCACCACAACACATATAAATGACTTGGACCACTGAGATGATGAGAGGGAAGGAACCTCTCCCACAAGGAAAGGATGAGAGGTGGGATTGCTCAGCCTAGAAAAGAGAAGGTTTTGGGGTGACCTAATTGTGGCCTTCCAGTACCTGAAGGGAGCTGACAAAAGAGATGGAGAGAGTTTATTTACAACAGCCTGCAGTGACAGGACAAGGGGGAATGGCTTCAGACTGACAGAGGCAGGGTTAGATTATTATAAAGAAATTCTTTACTGAGGGTGGTGAGGCCCTGGCACAGAGCAGCTGTGGATGCCCAAACACTGAGAATGTCCAAGGTCAGGCTGGATGGGCTCTGAGCAATCTGCTCCAGTGGAAGTTTTCCCTGTCCATGGCAGGGTGGTGGAATTGGATGGTCTCCAAGGACCCTTCCAGTTCAAGCATTTCTATGATTCTGAGATTGCAGCTTCGTAAGATTTCAGCACCAAAGGTAAAATTCATTCCTTGACAAGGAAAATACCTGACATCTCTACTAGTACAACATAAAAAATGTGTCCTAATTTTTTTCTTGCTGCCCAGTGGCAGAGGCAAACTTGGAAAAAAAAATTACCCAGATCCAGTAGGTCTGGGCAGTAGGCTGAGCACACCAGGTGATCTGTCCCAAGGAGAAGATTCAAAACCAAAGGCAGATTCCCACCTTCCTCTGCCCCCCTCAAGTCCTGCAGAGCCAGTGGTGTTACCATTTGTATCTCTGCAGCCAGAAATTAATCCTTTTTGGTTTAGCACAGAACCAGCAACCATAGAGATAAGATTATTTTTTAAGTTAATTCTTCACACTACTGCTGCTTATGCTTGGCTTTTGCTGCATTTCTCAGTTAGGTTTTACTCATGATCAGTTTCATTTTCAGATTTGCAGCACAGAATTAGAGGGATTTCAGAGACTATAGGAAATGCTTATTTGTTTAACAACCACTGGTTTTCCAGAGACTTTGTAAGTAATTACACAAACACTTCAGTGCTGGTTTTATAAACCCTAGTAATTACAAAACAAGTTTTGGCTCAAATTTAAGTAGACATTGCCCCTTCAGAAACAGAGACACAACTTGAAACTGTCTAGTTTCCTCCCTCAGCCTTTAAAAATCACCTTTATGTTGTTTTTAGACTATTAAGATATGTTTTAATAGCAATACATATGCAATCACAGTTAAAACTAATTATTTTAGTCATGTTTTAAGGGTTATTTATAGCTATTCTTTCTGCAAGCCACCTGGTGAAGGTTTCCAGTAAAACCAAATACTGTGTTTAAAAAAAAAAAATTAAACAACGAATCACATATCACCATTAGTCTCCAGTCAGTTAGGAGTGTGTTTTAGACTAGGGTTTTAAAAAGTCAGAAACTCAAAATGCATATTCTGAGAAATTAAATTCAAATTCATAGTGGAGTATTTATTAATTTATCCACAATTCCTAATTGTATGGACTGTAAACACATTTACCTTTAAAGTGAAAACAGACTGCTGGATGTAAAGATATAGACTTGACTTTTTTTTTAAAGAATCTTTTTGTTCATCTCCGCTTTTGTCTACAAAAGGAAAACCAGTAACAGGTTGCCAGGAATCCTGGCTTGAAGAAAGGCATCTCTTCAGGAGGCCCTGAAACTCCTGAATTTCACTTACATCCTGTCTCCATGTCAGTGCCTTCTGCACTGGCTCAAAGAGGAACTCTGCTTTTTCAGGAAAAGTAGAAAAGCATTTCTATCTTGAATAAGAACTGAGACTACAAAGGAGGAATTACCACTGTATTAGCATGAGATGCACTGATATAAGAGAGAAAATATGATTTAGATATGCCAAGCAGCTTTAAAGCACACAGCTGAATACATGTATGTATGCATACATCTTTTTTCTGATTTCCCTCAAGGTGACACCCAGACTGTCCTCATGGTTGGTAAACCTGTGAATGTGTGTGGATACATCAGTACAAACACTTGCATTGAAAAGATTAAGATGTGAACCTTGTTTAAGTAACACATTTAGTGACTTTCTCTATGCCCACAAATAATTGCATTTCAGATGCAGAATCAGTGAATTAATCGAGATTATCACAATTTCCAGGAGTAGTCTTGAGTTTTCCTGTTTATCTCTACAAGCTTCATTCACTTCAAAAGGAGCAACTTGTACAGGAGAAGTTGCAGTAAGAGAACATGACACACTCAAGGCAGGCAAACTTTTCCACTGCAGTAGTTTTTGAACACAAAGGGCTCACCAGTTATTAAGGTGCTCTGAGAAAGAGCTGACCAATGCTTGGATAACTCATGGGGTTGCTGTCCCCTGCTCTCCACCATCTCCACAGCAGAGGTGGCAGAGTCAAGCAGCACCTCCTGATGACCTTTTTGCTCCCACACACCAGGCTATCAGCCACTGCTCAGAACTGCTCAACCAGCCAACAGTGGGAGAGTCCAATTAAGTCTACAAACCCTGGAAGTACTCTTCATCCAGCCCCTAGCTTACCAAAAGCACAGTGGTTTACAACATTGAAATAACTAACAGGTGAGAATGGAAACACAGAACATGGGAAACAGGGACAGACCTGCTAATTCCACACAGTGAGCAGTGATAGAGATGAATGTCAATGCTACTGTGCATTCAAAGCCTCTGGTTTTGTTACTCACCAGATCATCCAGGAGTGCCTGTTTGTTCTTCCTCTTTATCATCTGCTGGAGCTGCTCTTCCTTCTGTATGAACAGCCGCCTTTGTTCGCTTTCCTGCCGCTCCACCTCCAGAGCCTCCTCCAGCTCTTCCTGCTCCCGCGTCTGAAAGGGAAATCAGAAATCAGCTCCCAACAGCTCCACTGCCCCCCAGGGGACCCTGGGCAGGCCATGCAAGGGGAAAGCAGCCAAATTCTACCTTTTAAGGTGATTATGGGTGATTATTCTACCTCCTCATCGTCCAGGGTAAAGTTAAGATTTTTACCTTGCTGCTCGCTGCAGTCCGGATCTGACCCCTTAAATGTCAGGGAATGAGTTTTCTCTACACTTTCACTCTAAAGTGAGCCCCTCTCAGCTCCCACACATCCTATAACTCGATGCAAGTAGGGTGAACAAAAACATAATCCCACAATACTATTCCTAATCATCCCACTCATCAGCTGCATCTTCTTTGCACACTGTGCTAATCAGTGGCATAGAAAAAAAACAAGAAATTACAAATATGTGAATATGGATAGCACAGCCTATAACTTTAAGCATTTAAGCATTAACAGTGAAAATGTTACATTTTCAGAAAATAAGGAGTTTTTCCTTTAACCTGGATTGCAGTCATGTGACATGAGATGAAAAGAAAGATTACTAGTACAAAATGACAGGGTTTTGTTACAGATCTATTTCTTGGCAAGTCTCTTTTTAACCTGCCAACTATTAGGTAATCTGTATTTTAAAATCATAGTGAAAGAAAAAAAAACAAAAGAGGGCTCAGACAGAGGAAAATAAGAGGATTAAACAATTTTACAAAGAAGGTGGATCAAAAGAATGTCAGTTTGGTTGCAAGAAGGTACAAGGAAAAATGTACAGGAAACATTTTCAAAATCTTCTCCATCAAATATACTAAAGCAAAGGGAGATGCAGTCAAAATGGCAAGATAATTAAAATTTTATAGGCTTAAATGGATGATTTATTGATAAAGGAGGTTCAGCAAAACATCACAGGGGAAAACACTGATCTCTTCTCTGTGGTGCCCAGTGACAGGAGCTGAGGGAACAGCTGGAGCTGTGCCAGGGAAGGTTTAGGTTGGATTTCAGGAAAAGGTTCTTCACCCAGAGGGTGGTGGGGCACTGGTCAGAGCACCAAGGCTGTCAGAGCTCAAGGACTGTTTCAACAATGCTCCCAGGCACAGGGTGTGACTCTTGGGGGTGCTCTCGTGGATGGTGCTGTGCCAGATCAGGAGCTGGACTCAATAATCCCTGTGGGTCCCTTCCAGCTCTGCTTATTCTGTGACTCTGTGGTCATTGAGGCCAAGACCATAGTAAGGCTTGTTCTAATCATAAAGTTATATCATAAAGCACAGCTACCTAATAAAAGCCAGAATATGCAAAAAAAAATTCCCTTTACCAGACAGATCAAGTCAGTGGGTCCCAGTGAGGCTGAGTTAATCCTGGATGCAAGAGCTGACAGATCTCATCACCTGCCACTGAGCCAACAGAAACTGCTCCCTTTTTGTAACTAGTGCAGGGACACTGGTAAAAAGCTGGTCACCAACCAGCAGCCACCTGGAATTGGGCTCTCTTTGCATTTAATGAAAAAAACAAAAAAAACAAACAAGAAAATCCCAAAACTTCTAACTGAGGTTATGTCTGAGAATTAAGAGATTTGGTTAGTTCAGTGTACAGAACCAAAGAGCTCAGGGTACTCTGAGACATTCCAAGGCTCTTCCACATTTATCTCTAAAGACTGCCTGGAATTTGCACTGAAACAGAAGAAAACTTGTAGGGAAGTGCTGACAGACCTAGTCTGAAGAAACAGCCCAGAGAAATTATAGTCTGAAATAAGTAAACTGATAAACAAACCTAAACCAGAGCAGACTACAGGAAAATGGAAGAATTATCATGTGTCAGATCAAATTCTCTCTGAAAGGAATACCAAACAGAACAGTAAAATAGAAGAGATGAGTTCATTAGGCAGCAAGGGTTGTGTCCAGGCTAAAGATAATCTAAACACAGCCCTAAATATGTGAAGGAAAAGATGACGACAGTGAAGCCTGAAGAAAACTCAAGCCTACAAGGGAAGAAGTAAATAGAAAGTAAAATCACATTTCACCACATTCAGGAAAGGAAAATCAAGAAAACATGCACATTCACATCACAGAATTCAGAGAAAACTATTTTAAGACTGCACAAAGCAGTAAGTGAAATCAAACATCTAGTGAGTAAGCAGGAAGCAACAAGTTACCCCATGACTGGAGAATTGCAAATATTTAAGGGAGAAACACTGGAGAAGCTCTAGTCCACTCAGGGTGCAAGGTTTTATAAATCAGAAGTGTATATAAACATCTATATATAAAAAAATCAATTTATAATTACAAGAACACCAGGGTCTTCACTTTTTTTACCAAACTACAAGAGAAGAACAGTCTTAGAATCAATGTATTTTAGCAGAGATGGGAAAACAAGAGTTCCTTTACAAGAAGCAGGAAGATCTCTGCATTCATTTCTGGCCCCTTCTGCTTGCCAAACACAAAATCAAACTGGAGCAGGCAAAGGGTAACAAAAACAAGAGGGACAGAAATCATCTATACCCCTCAGAAGCAACCTGATACAGTGGACAGAAAAATGTAAATCAAGAATGTAGGGACAATGACTGCCCATAAGAAGTTCAGGCAAGAAAGGAGCACACCTCCTACCATGCATGGAATAAAGATATTCCCAAACTGGCTAAGAAGAGCTGGAGAGGAAAAGCAACCCTTCAGCTTTTAGGAGAGGGATAAATTTATGGGCAATATCATGCAGTTTTTGTAATAACCACTGTGTAAAGCCTATTATTATGTTTCAATTGTTGAAAAAGAAATTATGAATGTTTCAAATGTTTCAAAAAGGAAAAAACCAGAAATGCTTCCAGCTCTTCAGTGAGTTTGGATTCCCACAGGCTTGCCCAGCTTCCAGCAGCCAGGCTCCAGCACAGCAGGACTGTGGAGCACAGCAAACAGAAGTCCTGGGGGCTTGAGTGGGTCCAGGGTATCAGAGAGCTGCTTGACAGCATCACACAGCCCCTGCTCAGGCTGTCAGAGCCACTTCCTTGGAGGGAAGGTGGGCTGCAGGCAGAGCTGCTCTCACTGTGACCCCAGAGGCTGCAGCTCCACTGTAAAATAAGACATGCAGCCAAAGCTTTGGCAGGTCTCTTCAAGCTCTGGAGCAGAGGATATTGCACAGTGTCAGAGACAGGATAACAGATCAGAGATGGACCCCTAGGGAAATTTCCTTGCCTTTAAAAGGAAGAGGTTCAAACAAACATTTTTCAGATTCCAATCTCCTCCTGTGAAATCCTAGAGCTAAAGAAATCACTCGGAGTTTTGCCACAGACTTCAGGGGAGTGAGGATTTCACCCCTACTGATTTGAAAGCAAGTCCCCAGTGCAACTGGATTACAAACACAAACCCTTGTTATGTCACACCCTGGGCAGACATCTTCCTTCAAGAACTGATAACAATGTGTACTTTTATGCTGAAAAAAAATTTAACAGATTAAACTTTTCTTACAGGAATAAATGCATGGAAGTTTATTTTTAAAGAACAAAATGATATGTGAGCCATAATTTAATGAATGAATCTTCAAAGAACCCTGTGTTTTGCATACAGATCATATATACAATATCCCTGATGTTCCTGTTATCAGCTCTTGAACCAAAGTTTTAATGTTTGTTTCAACATCTTTCATTTTGAATTTTGCATAAACCAGGCCTGTGCTTTGCCTCAGTTTTACAACTCTCTCCTGGGAGCTTCATAATGTCTGAGTCTGGATTCCTTTTTCCCTTCAGATGAGAAAGGAACGATTGTCCTGGTGTAGGAATGAACTTCATCTCTCCTGGATATTGTCCAACAACACTGCCAGCACACATGCCGTGGTGATGTATTAGACACAGGCTCTACTGCCTGCCCCTCTTCTGAAGCCCTTCCCCAAATAAAGCACAACTCCATTTCAACTATCAACCTCCACATTTAAATACAAAGAACCCCACATAGTGCTTTCAGCTTTGATTTGTTTAAAGAAAGTACTCCACAAATCCTTTAATTCTTTAACAAATGAGTAAAAACTGTAAGGGAAAGAAGTTAACTAACCAGTTTTAACTTATTCTTCTGAATGACTTCTTTGTTATCCTTTTGATACAGCTCCATTTTCTTTTTGGTGTTCTCCAAGTCCACATTGTTGGTCAAGTTAAATACTGTATAAATATTATAAAGACAGAAAGCAAAAGTATTAGGTCAGCATGCATGACTATGACAAAGAAACACTATTCTTATGCTCTCTATCCCTTCTAGCCAAATATAAACATTGCAGTAACAGAACTTATTTAAACATGCCTTATAAAGACAGAGACAATCTGCTAAGTCACTGCACTTCAACAAAAGCCAGCAGAGTTCTTGTGGGTTTTCACATCTGTAGGAGATTAAAATTTGAATCTTGCATCTCATTTTGTGACACTGGTAATGATACCCATGAATAATTATCATACTGTTCATAAAACACTGACCTTTGCAAGTAGCAGTTATAGCTAAGAAGACAGTGACTCCTGTAAAATTAAATTAGACCAAACACAGGCATACAGAGAAATTAATAATTATTAGTGACATTCCATGTCATTAATATCTAATGCACAAAGACTGCAGTGACTGAATTCTCAGGTACACAAAAAACCTCACATTGCTTGATAACTTAAAGGGCACCAATGTACAATTACCTTTATTATCAGGAATCTGCAGATGCTTGCAGATTAATAGGTCAGCTGACATTCTTTTGATGTCTCCCAATGGTGACAGACTATAGCTCATGTAATTATGAGTGAGCAGGGTCGGCCAGCAAGCTCCATAGTTTAGCACAACATTCCCAATTATCTACACATGGCACAGACGGTATCTCAAGAAATGGAACAGTTTCTATAATCAACAGCTTGAAAGATGGAGATGGTTTGGATGATTTGTAATTTGAGACAATGCCTGAGCCCTTCACCTCTAGGTCACTGGTTCACTCGTGGGTCAAGTGAATTCCAACTGAAGGCCGTTATCACTGGGAAGTGGCTCAGTGATCCCCATCCAGAGTGGATGCTGGGCTCATGCCCATGGCCTTAAAGCTACTGAACAGTGCCAGCACACAGCACTCAAAGCCTCCAAGAGCTCTGTCACGTGGCTGCAGGAGCAGCAGAGAAATTTGTGCTGCCATTGATAAATCCCTCACAAGAAACAAGGGCGCAGTGACCGAGCTACGTCAGACCCTGCGGAGGGGAAGGAGGTGCTTGTGGAAACACCAGCACAGGACTTGGGAGGTTTTGGATCAGTTCTCTCTTCCCAGGCTTTTAGGCAACCAGGGCCAAGCTAACCCCAGGCACAGGCACCACTGCCAAGTCACCTGTAGCAGGGAGGCTGCTAGAGAGGAACAGAAGGAAGCAGCACCAAGTGTTGTTACTCATTGGGATAACACACATTTCAGTTTGGGGAAGATCACATCCCTTCTTTCATCCTCTCTACAGGCAGCATGGCAGAAAAGAGTACTTAGGGGGGTTCTAGGCAAACCAAACCAAGCGCAGCCCAGACTGGCAAATCAGGTGAGAGCAGTGAAGGAAACATCAAGAAATCAATGCCAGGAGCAAATGGAGATGAGAAACAGGAAGGTCCAAAATGGCAGAGCTGTGGGATGCAGCTTATTTCTACAATTTCCCAGCTCATTACCACCAAGAGGGGCATTCCTGCTGTTATGCCCCTCTCCCCAAGCACAGGCCTCACTCTTTGCCCAGCTCTGATTCCAGAACTCTTTTGGATGCTCTGCAGTGTCAACAGAAATCCTCCAGTAACCAGAACTGGCTCAACACAGGGGTCAGGCAAGTGCCAGAGAGGGTTCAGGGAAGTAATAAAAGGGTACAGATGGGAATAGGAATACTCTCTTTCCAGGAGTGCCAAACCACCACATCATCTTACTCTTATTAAAAATACTCCATTTCCTCAAACTGCAACAAAAAAGGCTTTTTCCCCTTTTCCAAATAATAAGCAGTATCAAGAGAAATGACATTTCAATTCAGTCTGGCTCCTGAATCAGCTGAACTCTCCCAGCCCCACCCCAGCACCCTCAGTTCAGAGAGAAGATCTGCGATGGCTGAGTTTGTGCTTTAAGAATTTCACAATCAACACCTGAGCTGAATTTTCAAACTTTGCTGCTGTTCCTGGGCAGACCACTGGGCCTCTGTACTGGAGGTCTCCCACTGGCATGAACCAGGAGAAGGGGAATAAAGGTTCCTTTCTCCTACACACCACCTGCTGTATCTCCTTACTATGGCTTCAGGCAGCACTTCTCCCTGTGGTCTTGATGTCATCCCAGCTGGAACCTCTGGGCACTGCCATAACCCAAACAAGCCAAAGTTCAGCTCCTTGATTTTTGGAAGCAAGCTACCCATCCCAAACGTTCTGGGTTTTGTGTTTTTTTTTTCCTCTCCAAAAGGCATAACATTTTCCTACTTCATATTGTGACAAACACACACTTTTTGGTTGTAGCAACCTCTCTTTAGTAAAACATTATTTTAGTCACTCTTTAGTATTTTCATGGCAATCTGACCATCAAATTTCCAGCCTACAGTTGCTCACTGAGAAGAAGTTTTAATATTTGAGTATTAGGGCACAGAAGAAGTGTCATGTGAAAATGCTGGCACACAATCAGCCCAGGGCTCTGCAGTGACAGCAGCTGCATGGGAATGTCAGCACTTCCTACAACTTAAATCCACACAGCAGCTCTCTAAACTCTTCAATGACGACACAAGAAAGAAATAGCATATGAGCCATGCTGTGCTAGCAGGATGCCCAGATGCCACCTTCAGGTGCATGAGGAGATGCCAAATTGCCTTTAGGCTCCTGAACATCGTGAATATTTCTCTAAAAATAAACCCAGCAATAAGCTGATGATCTCTGTTTTGCAATTATTGCTGCTTGAAACATTCAGGGTTTGGTTTTTTGCTTCTTTCTCACTTATGGGTTCAACTGGTCACAATTTGGTCTGTAAAACAAGAAGCTTAAGATTTCAAATTCATACTGAGGAAAAGCAGGCATGTTTTAAACCCATTCAGAAGCCTGTTGAGAACTGCTTACAAAAATGGGTATATTTTGGTACTTCTTACAAAGTAACATTTCTATGTAAAAAATCTATTCCTGCATCAAAGTTTGGGAAATTTCCAGCAATCACCCTAAAAGCCCACTGCTCTGCTCATGGTGAAAGTGTTTATCTCCCCCTTGTTCTCCTGCTGTGGCTGGAACCAAACCACAGCCACAACCCTCCCAGCAGCCAGATCTGCTCACACCACGCTGACTCTGCTCTGCCCATCTCATCCTGCTTTGTCACTCAAGGAAATTGCAGGACACCAGAAATCTGAGATTCAAACTTCCAGCACCCGCAAAGGCCGGAGCAAATCTGTCCCAGAGAATATTGATGGATTGCCATTGATAAGGAACATTGTTCTGGTGCTGAGCACTGGCTCCTCAACACTGACTCCTGCACATTTCAGGAGTGGAAACACACACGATATTTTGTCACAAGAGTGGAAACAGTGTTAAAAAAGTGTAAAAAAAGAAGTAAAACAGTGGAAAGTGCAACAGTGTAACCTGGATCTGTCCACATCAACTCCAGCTGCCCTTTAGCAGATGAAAACAGCATCTTCCCTCCTGCAATAAACACCTACCAGCAAAACAAGCTGCTCTTTGACACTGCATGGTTACCAGTGGCCAGCCAGGCAGCCAAAACATCTTTCAACATATTTTCTAATAAATTTTTCATGAGCTCCAAACGTCTTTTCATCAATATTTATAGAATACAAATTCTTGCCATTGTAGCTGCACAATACAGCTGACAAGTCTGCTTTGCAAGGGGCACTAGGGCACAAAAAATAATTAAGATATTATTTCCCTCTCTTGTCCCTTGTCCCCTCCACAAGTTACTTGGCATTTAAAACCCAACAACTATAAAACCAAAGAACACAGTTGCTAATACTCAACACACTAACTTTAACATAGCTAGGACAATGCAGCACTTTTTTTATTTGGCCTGCTTTGATTTTTGACAGGAATTTATTTTAAATAAACTCCTTAACTTAAAAAAAAAAAAAACAAAAAAAAAACCAAAACACACACCACAAAAATAGTTATAGAACTAGAGGAACTAGAAAGAGTTAAAAATCCCAACTCATATGCTGCACCTACCCTGAAAAAATATTGGTGTAGATCTGAATATGAGTGGCAAAGCAGATGGCTGGTTTGAAAAGGTTTCAAAGAGAAGACAGACTTATTTTTGTCCATGTTGAAATATAGCATAAGCTGATATAAGAGGCCTGAAGCCCTTCAGGGAAAAGAAACAGAAGCTGTTTTGTATGCAACAATTATTTATCTACTTATCCATCTCACATTGGTTGGTTTATAAAATGACTTGCCTTGAGACATCTGTTAACTATAACAGGAAGACTATTGTGTTTTTGTGAAACATTTCATTCTATTTAGGTGAAACTCCCAACTTCTGAAATTCAGCCTCTACAGGGAGACTTTCTCTATTTTTCAAAGCAGCAACATTCATTATACAATTCTACAACAAATGGAAAAATATTTTCCTAGTTATAAAAAAGAAAATTGAACAAAAATTTTAATTAAATGGCACAAGCAATATGAATGAATACCACAGCACTGCAGGACTAAGTCCCTCAAAATGTCCCTATTTTAGGCTAAAACTGAAAATCATTAACATTAGATCGTGATAAACAACATTCCTCCCATCCTACTATAAATATCTAAATTATCATCTTCATAAAACCCCAGACTGGGAATGGCAGAGTGCTACAGAGGGAGACACAGCCTCATCCTCAGTCTGCCTGGGATATCCCAGGCTGCTGTGGAACCTTCCCTTGGTGCCTTTCATGCCTGATCCCTGTGCTTTTAAAAGGGGTAGGAGTGGGGTGAGAGGGGGAAAAGATGGGAAAGAATTTAACAGGTCCCTTCCAACCAACATTTCTGTGATTATAACAAAATAATTATCAGAAACAAAAGAAAATCCGTAGTTAAGCCAGAAAAGTCTAGTTAGCTATCAATAATTATTTCTGTTTATCCTCAGGGGTCTTTTATTGAGTCAATAACTTTTGCAGAAAAATGAGGATGAATGAATGAAATCATCCAGCCCCATCACTCTAAGACTGACCATTTTGGCTGGACCAGGGTGAAATCTTGGTTCACATGAGATGGCTGAAACAGATCTTTGATAAAGCTGCTCAATTTCCAGTTGGGTTATTTCCTGTGTCAGGACCAGCAGCACCATCCTCGAGAACACACACACAGAGGAGAAAAACCCAAACCACAAAACAATGAACAGCACAACCCACAAGCGATCACAGATAGCAAAACCCTTTGTACCCAAGGATCCCTTGTCAGATAAGTGTTCTGAGCAAGACAGGTCAGGAGGCAGCCGGTATTGCACAAAGTCCTGGAGGATCTGGGAGGTACAGGAACACACAAACAACAGCAGCCTCCTTGGAAGCCGAATGCAGAGAAGTTTTTAAAAGGCAGCAATTACCACTAACAATTGTGCTGCGGTAATGCCCGGGGGCCTCACACAGGTACCAGGAGGAGGCGGGTCCTGCTCTGGAGAGCTCTCACACAGGGCTTGGAAAAATGGCTGGAGAGAGACTCTGGGGAGGAAAAAATACTTGGGGAAAGAAGAAAACTCTGTAGAAAGAGCAAGCGAAATTCACATTGTGTCCAGAACCTGGAGCAACACTCACAGGTTTAACCAGGTCCCTCTCATCCTGACTCCTCAGATACATGGTGTCCCCACCTTTCCAAAGGCAGGTTTTAACCCTTTCACTTCATTTTTATTCCTACTGCTAATGACAACAAACTGTGTTTACAATGCTCTCAAATTGTCCAACCGAGTTTTCTTCGAGGGAAAAACTTGCTTTAAAATGTGGTTTTTATTTAAAGCCTTGTTTAACACATTTTAGCCCAAAGCATTATTCAGTGGCTAGACTTTAAACCACTTCAAAAACCTGGTTTTTATCATAGAAATCCTAAAAGGTGATTACCCTAATGTTTGTTTGACCTTCCCCCACACACACACACTGCTGCTGCACCACCCAACTCTTCTATTTCAATAGAAAAAGTCTGGAGGTATAAAACAGCTGATATGAAGGGGAAAATGTGTTTCAACTGAGGTCAGCAATTACTGTGTCTCATTCCACTGCTACTTTTGTAGCTGACCTACCTGGAATATTTGGAAAACCTATCAGAATCAGGGTCACGTGAAATACCCCTATACAGGATGTTTACATTTTGTCTGTGCTAAGCAACTACTTCATTTAAGCCCCTACAACAGAAGAGAAACCTTCCAGCAAAGAGGGGGAAAAAAAAAAAAGGTAGAGCTGCACTTTGACCCTCTCACAGAAAAACTGAAAGTTTGGGGCATGGGGAGAAAGGGGAAATGCAGTTCCCTGGCTCCCTACCTTCCCAACCACAACCACAGCCAGCCTGCTGAATGTTGGCTCCACAGGGCAAAGCTGCCCTGCACATCCTTTCTTTTCCATCTTCAGCCCAGTTTTCCACATGAGCAAGCAAGCAGGGAATTCAGAGACACACAAAAATGAAGTAAGTCCTCTCAGCAGTAAAGTGTGAAATTATCATACAGAGTCAATGATTTTTAACACACTGTTCAGTCACACCATGCACAGCATGCACTGGAAAATCTCACACCAGACAACTTCCAGGTGGGGAATTCCACCCAGGACCACAGCAGGGATGGGCTTGGGGACAAATGTGCAATGGGCTTTGTCTCCAGGGAGAGAGAACTTGCCTGGAGTGGTGGTGTTGAATCCAACCTGTCCTCTGGGATCTATCTGGAGCTGGGATACCATAAATGAACTCACTGACAGTGAATATTAGGAGTCCTCTGACTGCACCCTTTCTTTCCTCTCATCATCCTGGCTGCTACATGAATGAACCAGGATGCAGTTGGACTTCCAACTCCTTTTAGTATTTCAGGTGTTCCTCTCAGGTAACTAACTCCAATTCCTAAAAACTCTATCAAGCTTCTTCACTGTGCATTTGCAGGATTACTGGCCAATTCACTTTTTTCATAAGGTTACCAAGACCAGCCAGGTTTCTGCTGCTTCTAAAACCAAGTTCCCAGTACAGGATTTGGAACCATTTGCAATGTAACCACCTAATCCCAAGAGCTGTAAAATCATAATAATATCCTGCACAAATTCATGAGGTTCAGACAATTTCAGGCAAAACTTCAACTCCCTTGTTACAGATGTTGAAAAGTCTTGCAACAGCAGTTAAGTGGGGAATTGTATTTCATGCTACATGAAAAAAAAGCAGGTTTGCTCCCCATGAGCACACAGATTCCTCCAGGATCCTCTGGCCATTCTTTCTATTCATTCTCTCCTTCCCCCATACCATTCCAAAAAATATACAAACAAAGCTACACCCACATCATCTCCTCCAGATATTTGGACCCATGTGAGTGTGACTGGTGTTTCCCAGCCACACGATTTGGCTTCCCAGCCTCAGCCTCCTGATGCCAACAAAAACATGATACATTGCTCACAGCAATAAGTGTGCTGGATACATTTCTACAAAACACCACAGTGCAAAAAAGAGCAAGGACTCCTTTGAGAAAACTGAAGGAAAATTGTCATCTCCATGGTTTCCTTCAAATCACATTCACCACCCCTTCTGCATGCTCTAAGTCACTTCTACTTCCCCCAGGTCAAAAAAAAAAAAAAAAAAAAAAAAAAGCCTCAGAAGCTCATAAAAACCAAGAACAAACCATTTAGGAGTCACTCCTTTGAACACATCCTTGTTTTTCTAAGCAAAACCCATCACTCCACCATAAATCACAAGTCACCCTAACTAAGAAGAAAATAAACTCTGTTGATAACATTGTCAGTTCCCCAAAGGGCAAAGTTCTGCTTCAGCTAATCCAAAGAGAAAGAAATCAACGTCTGTTCCTAAACCTTCTCCTTCTGCACAGCAACATAAAATGCTACCACAGTGGTATGTAAGGTCATCAGCTTCAAAGCAGCTTCAACTACTGTACTTGCAGAAGCAAAAATGATGAAAGACACCATATGGCTTCTGTCATGGTAGATAAAGCTAATGGAGGCATATAATGAAAATTTCTATTTCTTCTCTCTTTGTTTAATCTTTGCCAGTGCAGCATTGACAGTCCCCTGCAAGCCTTCCTTTTCCAGCTTGTTTCCTCTTTAGATTGTGTTTTTTTCTCTGGCAGATAAAATGTTTCACTCAACAATGTCCTACAGTTCGGCAAATATGATTAAAATCCAGGAAAAAAGTAATTAGATAAAAATCTGATACCATGATAAATCATATTACAGAAGCTGAACTTCGACATTCTCACAGGTAGCTGAGTCAGAAGATAAAAGCCTATGGTCTCATAAGCACAGCACATCAAAAATGCAAGCATTAAGACTTACCAATTTCTTCTATTTCTTCTAAGAAATCATTATATTCATCTAGAGTAGGAAAGTCTTCCTCTCTTTTGTTGTATCTTCGAGAGAAGAGAAAAGTATTTATAAAACACAGAAAGATGTAATTTCCATTCAACAAGGCTTTTCCTGCAAGCTGATTAGGCATTGATCTAGTTTTATCTACTGTGTGTTTTGTGACTCCCAAACTGACCAGAATCTTTAACAGGAGACAAAAGTGCCTGTTCCAAAGGAGAGGAGGCAGCCTGGAAGAATTCGGTGCTATCTCTGCCTATTGTTTGCCAATTCCTTTTCCAGGGTTACAGGTAAACAGGAGCACAGAGGCCAAGAAAGAGTAACTCCCAGCCAGCCTCCCAACAAAGGCACAGGCAGCAGTAACACCCACAGGAAAAAAAAAAACCTTTTCTAGAACTGTAGGAAAAGGGACTTTGGCTTTGTGCCAACAACAGAAAGCATGTCAGCAGCAAACCCCAAATGCTGCACAATTCTCTCATTTCATATCAATAGACCATTCCAGCACTCATATTCACCTCTTCAGAGCTGGAGAAAGCAAAAAGATGAAGGGACAACTGGCTTAGAACATGGACAGCTTTTAGAAGTCAGGATATGCAGACTTTCTTCACAAGAAAATATAAAGCTGAGATTCTGCCTGATCTGTGGGCCGTGACACCCAGGAATATAAAAATCTCAAGAACTGAGGTCATATTCAATTTGGGGATATTATTTCTGCCTCTGAAAACTAATCTGGCAAACCCAAGTGGGCCAAGCATTTTCTAACATTTTCTCTTCTAACTAAACTTTATTCCATGTTTAGTGAACTCCATTAACTTACTCCAGTTTGAATTCTGTTAACTTCAGTAGACCTTAAAATCCAACATCAAAATTATTACTGCTTTCCACATCAGCATCTTGGTATTCAGTGGCACAGTTTCCCCACATCTCAGCAACATCCTATGATTCATTTACTATTGTACCAAGTTTTAGATAAAAGCTGCCAAGCTTATCATTTACCTGTAAGCTCACTTAGGCACACACAATTCTCTCTGGGTTGTTACATTTATCAGATTTTCCTCTATCAAAACACCAACTGGCTCACTTATTTTCCTTATAAAATGCTGCTTACTGGCCACAAGGAGCAAAATGCAGTTTTAGACCTCATTTATCTCAATTTCAAAAGCTTTCAAATCTGCATGACAGACTGGTAACACCAGGCTTCTAAGGAACCATTTCCACTAACAATTGCTGTGTGAAGCAAAAAACAATGTGAACTCTTTTGCCCATTTTGATTTTGAAGAGAACTGGCCTTCAACTCTCAACACAGGTCCCCAGGGAACAAAACAATCAAGGTCCTGTTTCTTGCTCTACTGCCATGTTCACCCCCTCAATATCTAATCATCTCCATTTTGGAGCCAAGTCTTTGCCAAAGAAGGCCACATAGAAACATCCAACATTTTCTAATGCTAAGCAGGAATCCCTCAAGGCTAAATTGAGAATTCAGCTCTCAATTGTTGCACAAAATCAGATTCTCTGAAATCCCTCCATGATAAATGGAGTCAAGCTTTATGGTTTGTCACTTTAAAAAAAAAAGAAAAATCTCCCCTGTACTACTAAATAAGTCAATTTTTCAAAAATTTTGATCCATGAAATACATCCACTTTCTGTTCTTTTAAGGGTGACACTCACATTTTCAGCACTTTCTTCCGGATTTCCACTTCCTTGTCGACAGCAGGATCCTCAAAGAGCTGCACCCTGAAGTTACTCTTCCTCAGGGGGGTGTCACACTCGTGGCAGTTCCCAGCCCCTCTCACAAACAACAGCTCCACACAGCTCTCACATCTGGGGGACAAAGGAAGGGGTGCAAAGGCACACAGATGGTGAATGGGAACTGAAACACAGGACTGCCCCCCTTTTTTGCTGTCTGCACAGCACATCTCCCCTGGATTTCACCCTCCCTGCAGCACCCACCTGTGGCAGGGGGCCAGGGCTCTCCACCCTGGCTCAGCAGCACAAACACAGTGATCCCCCCTGCCCAAACAGCTTCAGCCTTTTGCTGGGACCAAACGTTCATCCAAACAAAGTGATGGGGTCTGTACCAAGGGGAAGTTTGTTTATTGGCACCAGCAAACCCATTTCACATGGAGCAGACTGCAATACCCTTATTTACTCTAAGCACCACCTCACTGCACAAAAAACCTTGTTTATTTTCCTGATGCTGCAGTGCAAGGAGAACTCAGTCCAAGCATGGACACAAATCTTACCTGCAGACTTGCAAGCACCTGCCAGTCCCATCACAGAGGAACTGCTACAACAAACCTGAGCTAAACTCCAGCAAAGCTAAAAGAATCAAAACCATTGGAGTAAGCAACTAGCTTTATGCAGATCTCCTGTGCCTTCTGGTAATACTTTTTAAATTGCACATAAAATAAACTTTACACAGAGGTTGCACAGAAATAAACCAAAAATACCTTTCTGCTTTGCTTTTGACCTAATGAGGACTTTAGATTTTAAAAAGATACTTGCTGACCAGTCAGTTGGCATTAAATAAAGGAATAAAGAAAGCTGATTTTAAGAAAAAAAAGTACTTGGGTAGTAATAAAGTGCAAATTTCTAGCAGAGGACAACACCTGCTGCAGTCATTTCCTACTGCTGGGGAGGCAAAGGGGAGCCTATTTATAGCTTTGCTATATTGAAGCCAAAACAGTTGTACATTAAGGGCTAAGCCATGTTCTACCTTCACAAACCCAGCACAAAAGCTAAACAAGAGAAACAGCACTGACATGGTTGAGAAAGATCTTAAACAAAACTTTCACACTATTGACCTATCCCCTACTAAACTGGTTCCAGTCCTTCCAGAGGCAGAGATGAGGAGAGCCAACCAGTTTTACCCAGCTTCTGTTTTCGAGATTAGAAAGTGCAAAACAAACACAATTGTATCTCACAATTTATTAAAAAAAAAATAAAACAAAACAATCTTTTTGTTGTTGTTAACACATGGAGAACTACAGCTTCAGCCTGCATCTTGCACAGCAGCTGCCAATGTTAAAGAGCAAACCTTGAATTTACTTGGGCATTCTTCTGCTCTAGAATTCCTTTAGTTAGAGAACAAAGTGTATTTATAAATACAAATTATTTGGGCAGGGAAAGATCAAACTTCATTAGTATACTAAGCCTGACTTTAGAAGTTGCTGGAACATGGACTCAATAAAACAAAGAGAAATTAATATAATGTACATAATAAAAGCAATTTATGTTCCCATTACAGGAGGAGCAATAGTAGATGCAAGAGAGCAGGCAAGGCAGGGAAAGGGTTTTCTCCTTCCTCCCCCAACCTGTCCATGCATGCAGGAGTCTGACACAAGGACAGCTTCACTGTCTCCTTCCCTCTGGCAGCTCATGCTGTTTGTGTCTCTCCCAACACAGCAGCCAAAGCACAGAAAAGTCCCTGCCTCCTTCTTCCTAAGTTACAGAGCAGGGAGTGTAAAGCACCAGAACTCAGCAGGTGGATCCAAGTGCAGGTGTTTGTATTGTTTGTTATCACAGTATTGCCTAAGGACCAACAGAGCAGGGGCTCCATGTGCAGGGGATTATTCCCAGACAGTAGCACCTGAAACTACTTCACTCCCCTCTTCCCTCAATCCAAGACATTTCAAGTTTGCACAGGACTTGACTATGGAAAAGAATCCCTCCTTGGAAAAGCACTTCATGAAGTGCTCCAGAGCCTTCCCCAACTGGAAGCTCTGTTTCTGAGGCTGCAGAACAGCTTTCCATACATACAGAGATGAGTCAACACCTCACTATGGGAATCCCACATCAGGTGATCACATCCTCACTCGCTCACACACATCCACCCTTCCATTTACTTGGAGTTAATTCCTTCTGAATTCAAAGAGGGCTGTATGGGACAAGTCAAGGGCAGAGCTGGATTCTGTCCATATCCTGCCTCCTCTCCCCTCTCCAGACAGATTTAATATACACAGATCCCAAACTTCCTTCCGAGCAGATCTGTCATCCTTGCCCCCACCAACAGCAGCCACCAATGGCCATGTTGGATCACACATTTCCATCTGATTCTTGAGGAAGGGAAAAAAGCCATTTCCTCAACCCTGCTGCAAGGAATTCCTTTTGGTTTCACTGCAGACCACTAATGTCAGAGCATGTGTCATCACCAGGAAGGCAGATTGTTATAAAGGTGGATTTAATTCATTCCTTCACATCTTGAAATAATGATTTCAAAATGTGACTTGGAAAAAAAATTACCTTGCAGTTTAAAATTTAAAAATACGTGGTGTTTCCATGGGCATTATTTAGTTAGTGAGTTATTAAAGACATGTAGCAATTTCTGTGACTTCAAAGATACCCAACACACTCAATAGCACAGAGGGACGCTCCAACACCGCTGGTATTCGAGAGCTCCTCATGGCACACACACCACATCATTTCAGGAGATCCTTCCATTTCTTTCCAAATCCAGCTCGTCCCCATGGGCCTCACTGGAAGGACAGTTGACTGTGGAAGCAGGACATCATTCTGTACATCTTTCACTGGCCAACACATTCTGTGTGGCTTTCCCCAGATGAGCAAAGCACCTGTTAAACTCACCTTCAAATCAGATGGCCCTGTGTTTTCTTACATTACATTTTTCATTTGAATGTGTATTATGTATGCAGATATGCTACATATATACACTAATGATGACAAATGTTCATATTTTTAAAAATCACATCCATGCATTTGTTCAATACTGAGTTTGTTTGAAGACAACAGCTTCCAGTGAGATCTAAACAAACAGGGTGTGATGTTGTCACTTCTCCTCTTCACACCAAGGTTACACAGCCTCTGCAATCTGTATTCTACTTCACACACTCACCAGAACATTTCATTTCCTTTTGCCTTTGAGTTTGTATCTTGATGAAAATAACAAAAGAAAATGCCTAAGGCCTTACACGTGGACATACAACAAGGACAACTATCCATAATGCCAACCAGGAACAATAAAGTTTTCTGGTCTTTGACACCAATTAACATCAGAATGCTCATTTTCATTTCTTGGACTACGGTTTTATCTGTTGTTCTTCTCTTTCATCCCCATGAAACGTTAAACAAAAGGCACAAAAGGTGTCTAAGCAGTCTAGAACACCACATTTTTGGGGGAAGTAAACAATAAAGCATCTACATGGTTTGGCATCATCAATGCATGAACAGCACTACAGGCCCTCATATTCAAGGACTTCAGGATGGAACTAAAAATGCTTTTGGTACATTGCAGAAAACAAGCAGAGGTTCCTCCCCAGAAAGCTGTTAAGATATTTATCAACTAAATTACACTTACTGGGAACTAAGTGTTTGTTTTGGACAGAGTGTCTCCAAAGGTTACAAGATTTGTGCCCAATCCTGCATTCCTCACACATGCACACATTCACTTCATGCAGGGATGATGGCAGATAAGGAATGAACCCTCTGGGACACTGAAGGATGGAAATGGCTCACGACATCAGCACAGCTTGATGGTGCTGCTCACTTTTTTAGCTTGGCTGGCAAGGCAGCAAACAAAACAGATTAAAGGAACAGCTATTTTGACAAGCTGGAACACAAGATATTCGTTCAAAATTTTAGATTCTGCTGAGCATTACAAAAATTTGCAGGACTTTGGATATGCAGACATTAATCATTTCAGTGAAAAAAAGTCTTTATGGCTTTTGATGTTGACTAGGAGTATTACAGAATGAGTTACTACTCTTCTTACAAAGCCTATTTTAGTAGATACACTCATTAAATAGTATCAAATACTTAGAATTTCTAAGTCCCTCTTTCTTCAGGTTTTGTAACCAAGATGTTTCTGTTATTTAAAGTAACAAAACAAATGATCCTCTCTACTATGGAAGAAACAGTTTTGATTAAAAATTAACAATACAGTCTTCAATACACAGCCAAGACCCGAACCACAAACAGGAGGAGTGGTAAGAATCAGCAAAAATTATGTGTTTTCACTTGTTCCTCAATTTCAGTGTCAGAGGGAAATTTACTCACAGAAGTGGAATGACTTGATTTATGGGGAGGGAATATTAAAAAACAGAAAACACACATATGAGAAAGCTTACAGAATGACATCTAGTTTTTTAAATCAAAGATGCTTCTAGAAACATTCCTGGGCTTCTTGCTCAGCTTGGATTAGACAATTTGATATTCTCAAGCAGTGATTCTTGAACTGAGACAAGAACAGCCCAATTTGGGGGGAGCAGCTGTCAAACCTGTTTATTTCACAACCTTCAGTACATTTAACAAGTCACTGTGGTTTCTGCTGTGTAGCCAAGAGCTCAGCAGCGATTTGCAGTTGGCCACTGCAGCTTCATTTTCTGGGCTGATGGACTCAGACACAGCCTACAAGGTAAGATCTTCCTGGAGTCTGCAGCAACCATGACCTCTGTGACTCAAAAGAACCCAGTTGAAGTAATTTTTTTCCCATGTTACAGGATAGGGACCAAAAGCAGAGGAAAGAGAAGCGTGACTCCAGTGACATCAAGCACTTCTGAGTGCCTCAGAATAAGGGAGCTTAAGACATCAGTAGGGAGTTAGGGATAAAAATCAGTCTTTTCCTTTCCACACCTCAGCTTCAGGAACCCTTAAAGCCTTACTCAAGTACTTGCAGTTGCTGCTGCCTGTGTTTTTTGGGCCATCTCTCCCCTGACTGCCAAATACAAGAGGGAGCTGGGAGGAGGTGATACCAACTACTCTCTCTCATTCCTGTCCAGATTCACTTTTGCTGTCCTTACCTTGTGAGGAGACAACTTCAGAATGCCCTCAAAACCTTATTTGGCCCAAAAACCCCAAAATGGGTCTTGTCTTCAACCAGTAAATAAACAGGTCTCACAGGCAGCCCACAGAGACTACAGCTCATGGCAACAGGGCCAGCTCCCAGGCAGGAACCACAACTCTCTCAGATTCAGATAAGTGCTCAATTCAGACCAGAATTTTGGGGTTTCTAACACAGTTGATGAGCTATCTGCAGTTGTCTGCAGCTCCCTTCTCTTCAGCCCAGTCACACACACAGTGACACAAAATCTCAGCGATTGTTTTGCTAACATTTCACTTTTTCTCCAAAGTACCAGGACTCCAGAGAGATGATCTGAATCCCCTCCTTTGAGCAACAAAGTAAAAGCAAAAGAGACTCCGGTGCTCTGCCTGTATCTGTGTTATGTCAATTCTCAGTGTCACCTGCCAAGCTGCTGAGAACACAATCCTCCTTCTAGACCATTCCTATCTTTTGGGAAAAGGATGCACGCACACCACTTCTGTCTCATTTTTGTTTTGCCAGAAAAGTTCTGCTCCGTATTGCAGAAAAGAGGAGGTTAAACGAGCCCAGACTCTCAAAAATTTAGGAGACATTCAGGCACAGTTAACCACATTTTCCAAACTCCCATGTCCATACTCTGCTGTACAGCCCAGTTCATCTCAGCTGCACCAGAAATAAAGCAGACCAGGTAGTGGTTGAACAACAGCCTTGACTGACTGGCATTTCAAAAGAAAAACAAAAAAAAAAAGACATACTGAGTCAATTAATAATAAACAAATGTTTCCACCACCCATTGTGTTTCAACATCTCTACTAGAAAACCATTTCAAGGGGCTTGGACCTGACAAGGGCATTTGCAGCAAGCTAAACCTTAAATCACTTTTATCCAGCACAGATGAGCCTTTCTTTTTTCCCTAGGGGGGAAAAAAAAATTAGAGAAGCTTTTATGTTATTAACTGTCGATAGTATAGAAAAAATATTTCCATGGGTATTTAAATAAAAGTGGTTCTTTCTGACATAGTGCTGCCTAGTCAATTAAGGACACAATCACAAAAATGTGTCTTACAGCACCATTCTGCCACTTTGGGCAAACAACAGGCCAGTACTTGACAGGCCAATTCCTGACACTTCAAGAGCAGCTGTGTGGCATTGAGAAATAAGTGCTTTCACAATGACTAGGCACACCAAAACCGACCCAGAATTTACTCAGTGTACCAGAACAACTACTCCACATCCATTATGGTCTACTGGGCAAACACATGCACTAAAATAATAAATCAACTGTGTCAATAACCTTTTTTATTGTGCTTTATTCTCCTTCAATGAGAACTTTGCAAGTTTTCAGAGTTCTCAGCAAATATCAAATTAAGTAGTTATCAGGATCAACAGCTGCCCACGGCACACCTGAACTTGAGTCACAATTACGAAATTTTCCAAGTCAATCCCAATTGCCAAAACTGCACTTTTTTAGACACAATCCAGCTCAACATCACCCATTGTCACACAAGACAAACATTAACAAGTGTGAGATCTCACACCAGACTCCACACAAGGTATGTTGCTCCCTTCTCCCTCCATATCATTTCTTACTTTGTGAGAAAGTCCTGCACCATGGTGTGGGCTGAGCTGACTGGTCTTAGGAACTCAAGTACTCTGAGCATTCACTTCTCCATCACACCAAACACCTATCTAAACCAGAAATCACTAGGAAAAAAACCAAAACATAGACAACAAAAAATAAACACTTGGGGGTCCCAGCATAGTCACGAAAAATCTTTTACTTGATGTGAAACAAGACTTCTACTTTCTGTCGTGTGATTTCAATGCATTTTACAGAGCAACAAGAGCACATGAGAGCAGGACCAGGAAATGCAGCTTTAGGGTAAAAGGGAAAAACATTAAAAGGTATTTGTGGCATGATGGGATATCCTGACCACATTACTGAGGGCTTGTCACGAGACACTCCCATATTTCATGTCTAATCTCAGAGTAAGAAGATAAAATTGATAAGACACATCTGTCAGAGAGCCAAGTTTATGACCAAGGTTTTCCAAAACACAACAGTGGTTTGGGGTCCCAATGGGAAAAATGCAAGGCTTTGAAAGTCTCTCAGAAACCAAAATCTTGACCCATCTTTTGCAAAGGTACTGTTGAATGATCTCTGAATGTTGGCTCATCTCTCCCGGCTATTGGGAGGAACCAAGCCAAATTCCTGCCAAGAGCACAGACTTGTGTTTGACTCCAAGCATGAAAAGTACACAGTCCAGTTTCCTCAAGCTATTCAAATACAGAGACAGTGTGGGTGTATGTACACACCATCAGAGACAACTGAGAGAACAGCCTGGTGGAGCAACAACTGCATCACCATGTCCTGGGTAGCTCTGAAACCCCATCAGTGCTCAAAACACAAAGTGTAACAAAGCAATGCCCTCCCTACCACTGAACCTGCTTGGTTTGAAATGGCCAAAAGAACAACCAAGTCGGAGCTCCTGCATGAATCTTGGTTTATGATACAATAAAATCAGCTGTTTCTTTTTATTTCATTACAAATGAATGGCCAAACTCAAAGGTTAAGACCTCATCTGCCATTCTGGTAAGCAGCAGAAGTCCCAACAACCCTGAGTTTATCTCTTCAGCTCGGGAACACCACAAGTGCATCCCTGTGTGTTAAGTCAGCACCAGCACCAGAGAAGCTGCTGTAACCTGCACTGCTGTGCTCTGTCCTTCCCCTGCTGTCCCCTCCCACAGCCCAGGACAACACTTGTGCAGTCACAGAGTTGTTTTTTGGGTTGTTTTTCAGCCAGATAAACTCTCCCATTGGGTGCACCACACAGGCAGGTTACAGTCTGAACAAGATTCCTCAACTAAGATCCCAGGGATTTCCACTGGGTGGGAGGCCATAAAAAGTTGTTCTTCTCTTCCCAGCCTCTGAATCAACAGCACCCAATGCAGTTTATTAGGATTTCTCCTTCCCTCCTCCAAAACTTTTGGGGCATACTCAGCTAGTTTATCTTGATCCAAAAGTATAAGGAGAGAAAAAAAGACCCAGAAAATGTCCATTATGATTTCAGAGTAGCCTACAAGTTGCTTATCAACACACCTCTAAAAAGCTGAGTCAATGAACAGTTAAAACACGAGCAATGCAATAACACGTGGGGTAGCAGACAGAGGGCAAATACTATTTTTTTGAATTTCTGAAAATAAGACAGCCAAAATACCATGACAAATTATCTCAGAATATTTTCCAAAAAGCACACAAGATTACTCTACAGCCAAGTCCTTCCACGACAGAAACAGAAGGCAACACAACCGAAAAAAACTAATTCATGCATTTGAGACAAGTCACAGAGTCATTGGGAGCTCATCACTTAAAGAGCATCAAGGAGAGAAAGTGACAGCCCTAGATCAATTAAGGATATTAATTAATGAATGTGGTGCAGGCAGGAAAAGGCACATGGAAGCCAGGGCTGCAGCAGAGGAGCTGCTGTGTTTGAGTCACCAGCAGGATGTGAGGCTTAACCCAAAGTGACCAGTGTGGTTCTGGTCCATCACACTCAAAACAGATGAGCTCATCCTACAAATGCACAAAAAGGCAACTAGACAACCACAAGATTAGGAAGATTGGCTTTTCAGGAAAAACAGTAGAAAAAGCTACTGAACTACAACAAGTCCAACCAATAGAGTAAAACTTCATACTGAATATTGCACTTCTCATCAGTCACAACAGTGAGGGTCTGGAACCAGAATCAACAGGAGCAAGAGCACAAAAAAGTAGTTAAAAATTAACATTACTTAGTTTTAAAAAGTTTTGTAAGTTAACAAAAGGAGGATTTGATGATCTGATTCTCTTCAACAGGTAACACGATTTGGTGAAGATGTCTCCAGTCTTATCTACAGCCCTGGTTATGTGCACTAATGACTGAAACAATAATAGCTTAGGAAGAAAAACAAAGGAGGAGAGAGAAAAGCTAAAACTAAGTGCATCTTAGAATATCTGGGCTATGCTTGTCTTCCTTTAAAACTTTTTTTCAGTATTCAATCACTTGCTCCTTCTGCTCATAACAGTAATCACTCTTAGCCACCAATCTAAAGCAGTTTTCCCAAATTAAACAGAGATTATTATTTTTGTACCAAAAAACCAAGTAATTTATCTTATCTGGCATAACCTTTAATACACATATGTCAGAGACCCAAAGTTGATTCACTTGGATCAATTTTTTTACACTGTGGAAAGAGAAAAGGTAAGATCACACCATTCTGCTTGTCCTTAGTGGCCAATCCAACACAGAAGAAACTGAAGTAAGAATCCTCAGCTTGTCCTCCTTCAGCAGAACGTGCCATTTGTTATGGAGATATATTCTACCAGCATGTTAAAAATCCTTCCTGCAGCAAAAGGTGATGGTCATGACTCAACAAATCATCCTTCCCTCCTCTCCAGTCCAACACAGCCTCAGGGAAATAAGTGCTTTACAAGGCTGCTGCCTTTTCAGTGAGACAGACCAAAAGCACCAGTAGCCTTTGAACACTAAGGACTCAGGAGTATTTCTGCTGTTGAAATGAGTTTTCTGAACTAATGTAGGCAATTTTACATCATATCAAAATTCCTTACTGAAATTTCAATTGATTAGGACATTATTTACTCCCTGCCCTAAAGCACCATTTATAACAACTTTAAATCTCTGTTGGCTTTGCTATTGCAATTTGAATAGCTGGATGTCAAGAGAAGGAAGAATGATCTCTATGAACTCCTTTAATACCTCACAGAGCAGAGCCCAAACTATTCTGAACATTAAGCTGCAGAAAAACAAAAGATGCAAGCCAGTAACACTTTATTTCCATCTTTCATCCAAATTCAGACTTAATTCTTCAAGAAATAAGCCTAGGCAAGTATGCTTTAAAAAAAAACGTTTTGGCAAATCTACTTTCTTTTTGAACCTAAAGAAAGTTAAGGGAGATGTAAAGAATGAACCCAAAACCAAGTAAAGCACTTTCTTAAAATGCTTCTTTCTCTCCCCAACCTTAATTTTCCCCACTATAAGTGCAAAGAGGATATTCATTAGAAAAACCCCACAGCAGCAATTCAGTTTCCTCACCTCCCTGGTCTCATTTGGGAATCTCCCACTTCCTACCAATTTCTAAGGGTCATTCCTCACTTCATTTTCACATAATCCCCAAACAACCATTATCACATCTTTTCTCAGCATGAGATAAAATATAGACTGTGCTTCATAAACAGTGGAGACCTTAAGATTACATTCTTGGTGGGACACAGCATGATAAATATTTCAGAGATGTCTTTAAATACCCTACAATATGCAACACGTGGCCAGTGAAACAAATCTCGAAAAAACAAGTATATTTTGACTTATTAGGGAAAAAAAAAAAAAAAAAAAAAAAAAAAAAAAAAAAAAAAAAGGAAAAACACACCAAAACCTCCATCCCCCATCTCACCCTGGCCATTGAGCAGGTCAGGTTTCAATTTCCTTTTTAAGGGTGGCAGAAATCCTGACCTACTAAAAGCAAGTTAGGGAACTTTTTTTTGCATTTTAAATTTAATCATTCCAAAAAATGTTTCTTCCTCAAGCTCAAACATAAATGGCAACTGCTATTCTAGTGCATTAAACCACTTGGAGAATGTCATGCAACTTTTTGAAGTTAAATTGTAAGGTCATATTCAATGCAACTACATTTAGGTGATAAAAATAAGATGTCAGACCTTCATTAGCTGTGCTGGCATCTCAATCGTTTCCTACAGATTGCAGGGAATAAAAACCCAGCCCTACTCCAGTGAAGTTGGAGGGAACTTCACAGGTTATCAAACACCAAGTGAGCAAACATTACTCACCATTGCAAAGATGTAACACGAGCTGTTCTCTCAAAGTTGCAGCACAGTTCAAAGAATACTATCAGGATGAAAATTGGGGGTGCATATTTAGGGTTTGTTAGTAGGAAAAGCAAAGAGGAGAATCAGCTGCACAGAAGGAGCAAGAGGCGAGACAACTTGTATCAGCAGAGGATCAAAAAGAAAAAAGCAAAAAAGCTTTAACAAAATACATTCTGTCCTTGTTAGGATTTCCCTCAGCACCCGTTCTGCCACCAACCACACAAAGCAGAACCCCCCAGAGAAGTTTCACAGCAGCAGATGCAGGCACTGGGACAAGAGGGAGGAGGACACACAGCTGCCTCCTCACACTGGTGAGAGGATCGTGATCAAATTGTTGTCAAATGATCTGAAGTCAGATAAATATCCACAAATCTGCTCTTCATTATGTGAAGTTCCTCCCATGAACAGCAAATTCAGAGTACAGATCGTTGGGATTTTGTGTGTGCCTCAGTTTTATGTGTGGAAATAGCCTAGAAGAGTATTTTTGAATGCCTGTTTTAGCACAAACCTCACCTGCCACCCTCTGTGGGACTGGTCTAACACTCATTTTGCAGAGTATTTTTGTTCATTCCTATTTCTATGTAACGTTAATGGGAAAGAAAAGACTTCTCAATTTCCATTCACCACCTCAGCTGTAAATATCAAACCCCACCATTATCCATGGCCACATCCACACACTTTGTGCCACCAGAGCCCACTACTCCCCTGAGTAACTAAAGAGCCATTGAAAACAAGGAAAAGGAAATCTGGCCCAAGATTCAGATGATCAGTTCCAGACAATATTTGAGCTGACCTGTTTTATCCAAACAGCTGAGGAGCACTCCACAATGCTGCAGGTTATTTCATAATAAACCCCACTGCTCCATCATTACACAGGATCCATGCACATACTCAAAGGCAGCATTTATTAAGGCTCACAACTGTACTAAAGGCCATGTGTAAAGAACATTGCTCCTGGCCTGAGAAAGTGTGCACAGTATTTTTCCTATCCATATAAATCACACACAATAAATGCTTGATATGATCTAGTGCCATTAAAGCAGTCAAATTAAATCAGGGGAGAGCACCCCTGAGCACACAACTCTAGGAAGTTTGAAATACAGGATTTTATGGTTTTTATATGTTCCTAGTCTCAATCAAATTAAAAGATTGTACACAATAATGAAAAGGATTTTTTCACAATCACCTACTCAAAAAAAAAAA
>VYXF01011773.1:28159-47424 GCA_013397295.1 Polioptila caerulea | reverse complement strand
GAAAGAAAAAAAAAAAAAAAGAAAAAGAAAAAACCCAAAAAAAACCAGAATAGAGACACTTGAGAAAACACTTGTTACATGCACTGGATAAATCCCATACAACTGGAGTTTTTGCCTTCCCTAGCAACACTGAATGGGTCCAGGATGGCACAACAATCACCTCTGCAAGCAGCCCCAGCACCAAGGGCAGCCTTATGCCACATATTGTAGAAAACTCACCAGGAAATACTTTTCACTTGTTCTTTGCTACAGACAAATACTCTCCAGCCTTTGTTCAAAAACAAATGCTGTAAAACCTAATTATTAGGTTTTACACTATTATTAGACTACTTAGATTACTAAAAGGAAACCTGAACACTCATCCAGAAAAGCAAGAGCCTAAACTTCACACAAAACTTGGCACAACAGACCAGAACCTTCTCTGTTCCACTCCCAACACCAGCAACAATCTTTCCACTGCTAAAACCAAAAAGTTTCCCTTCCTGCTCTGCTCGAACGCCTGGTCAACCATCAAATTCACGTGCAGCAGGAAAGCGAGGACAAGAACTGCATTGCTCAAGGGCTGGACCAAGACATGGAGCCTTTCACTCCCTGTTCTGGAGTCAGAAGAGTGCAGACACCCACTCCTGGTTGTCCTCCCTGAAGATCACCTTGCTGCAAAGGTCACAGAGCAGAAATGCTTCCTCTGTGTTTCACAGGCTGCTGATGCCACCTGGGGAAAATGCGTCAAGCCAGTCACTCCCAGAGCATTAAGGAAAACCGGTTACAAGACAAAAGCCTTCCTCAGCTCTGAGGAGTGTTTACAAACGTGATGAATGCCAGTGTGTCCTAGCATGCCAGCTTGAAAATAAGTCAAGCACCTGGCCCTTAGCACAAAAGGCTGACTCACCTGTACCGCATCTATTCGGCTTTGAAAAGACCCCGAGTTTAACACTCCTGGGGACACTGATGGGAACGTGACTCTTCCTGCCCTTCCCTCCCTCTGCACGCACCAGCACACACAGAAGTTGTGGGATTGGCTTCCCAAGACAGCGAACAGAACGATGGGGACAAAGATGACTTCCATACCTGTGATCTCTCTGATACTGCACAAACACTCCCTGACACCAGCTCGGGAGAGCTGAAAATGAAAAGAGAGAGAGCTATGGTGAAAAAACTCACCATAGAGATAGGGAGCCACAAATGCTTAAATCTGTGCTCTGTGAAGTTCTAATTCCAGTGCTTTTTCCCAGCCCATCCTGGAGCTCTACTAAAAACTCATGCATGAAACTGGGCAAGTACTTTAGCGTGAGACACGGTATCAGCTAACTCAAGAGGAAATTGTTTCTTTTTCCTACTATATCTTCACCTGCCCTGCCCAAATCTGTTTATTTTTCAGACTACAGCTCATTCAAGCATTTTTCCTTTCCTTGCAGAGAACTGTGAGTCGGGACTCACGAAAAGTCTTCTGGCTACCACCAATGTAAACAATATTTTAAAAACTAAAAAAAAACCTAAAAAAAAACAAAACAAAAAAAAACCCCAAAAAATAAAAAGATAGATAAGAGAAAAAGCAGCTTGGTCACAACAGCCACAACATATCAAATATCAGACTTGCTTCACTGCCATTCCTATTACCCTCCAAATAGATTTTGCTTTGTATTACCTTCACTTTCATTTATGTAGAGAATAAAAACAGGCCAAATAAAACCCACTACTCTTATGAATTATGAAGAATCATATTGTGCACCCTCCTGAGTAATGCCAGCTCTTCATTCACACTGGTGACAAGCCCACTGCGAACCAAATCCCTGCACAAGTTTTGAAATGACCATGAAAAGATCTAAACGAGAGAGATCTGAAAACTCTTCCCCGACTTCAAGAAGAAAGTTGTCTCCTCCCGAACACAGCTCTTGTCAAATTGCAACACTTTCAGTAATCCACAAGTGATCCTTTTATTTTCAGGAGCAAACTTTACATAACACCAAGAGGCAGTTCCTGGCCATTTGTTTAAGTGAAATCCAAATCCAAGCCACACCGTGTTTGAGCAGAAGGCAAATGGAGCCTCTGCAAGCTCAGGTTGTCAACTAAAACAAACATCTTAACTCCCACATTATGTACTGGGGAAATTGTGTGGGATCATTTGAGATCAAAGCCTTTTCTGCATGGCTGACATGCACCTACACGGGCATTTCAGGCTGTACACTGGTGACAAGCACAGCACTCCTCTGGCACAGCACTGAATTTATCAACAGAGACACATGCAGGTACCTCCTACAGATTTATGTATTTATTTTTACTGCTATCAAATATGGCTACTACAAGTGCAAGGTCAAGTCTAGTCCTACAGTAGCTTATCCTATTTTAGATCTGCCCTGCATCCTCTACAACAGCACACGTGCCCAGGAGCAGTACAAGGAGCTCATTCAGCTGGTAACTAGTGTAAAACCCTAAAAGGGATCACCCTCCTGAGCTGATTCACCATTCAGAGCCAAAAAAAGGGTTGGAACACAAGGATGGGACAGGCATGTGACACAGGGAACACCTGGATTTTCATTAGCTGCAGTAACCAGGGAGGCTCAAGTGGAAGTCAACACACACCTGCAGCCGGTAATTTTTATTTGCTTTCTTAACCACACTGCTTCTCTTCCTGTTGCCTTTATACATAAAAGGCACCACCAGTGATGCCTGATCATGTCCAAAGCACAAAAATATTTTACACCAACCTGGCCAGTAAAAGAGTTCATTTGTGCTGGAAGCAGAGTGTGGGGAGAGCTGTAATATTCTGGGCCCAAGCAACAAAAGTACCACTGGAAGGGGTACAGCCACAGAAAGGTAAATTCATAACACAACATTGAAGACCTTGAGAGGGATCCCTGCACATGGCAGGGGGGGTTGGTACTAGATGACCTAAAGGTCCATTCCAACTCCTTAACACTCCATGATAAAATAAAACCTGTAAAAATTCCAAATTTATACTGCAGAGAAAAGCTAAAAGTATAATTTCCTTAACGAAAGCAAACACCCTTTTCTGGAATGCCCAGCAGCTACTCACAGGATTGGCACATTCTAAGTTTAACACTTCACTTTAGGAGGCTTTCAAGAGGCTGGTTTTGTTTGCTGGGGAAGCAGGCCGTGTATTTGAAGTGTTAATGCAAAAGAAGTTCTACATTCTCCTTTTAGCACATATAAAAATGTAGAGACCCCCTAAAACCAGGATGATTTTTCTCATCAGTAAGATGAGGCTGCACTGCTTTAATATCACAGGAGAAAAACATAGGCATAAAAAGTTTTCTATCAAGAATGCCAAAGAAAAGGAAGAAATCAATGATCCTCTTATTCATTACATATGCTTGATATGCCCAAAAAGTAATGGATTGAAATATTGTGATTATAGCATAAAACACATCCAGCAAGATGAAAAACACCATTCTATGTCAACAGTACCCTACCATATATACAGAGGAACCACAGTAAGCCTGAGTCCTTATTTTGCAATTTTCCAACTTCTGGGTGCTAAACCCTAAAACAAACCTTGGAATGTAGCTTTTATGCACTATCTACACATTCCTCAATAGACTCCAGGTAACAATACTTGAATTATCCTTGAAGAATCTGGAAAAAAAAAATCTGCAGATATTAGGAAAGAAAAATAAACAGTTTTATTAATGCAGTTGCTCCAAACTTGCACAAAAAAATGCTCTCTCATCATGAAATGAAGTTGAACTGTTCCCTAGTGGAACCAAAGACTGGCAGGTAAAAGGTCTGGTATCACTCAGAAGAAGATGATAGACAGCCATTTAAAACTTCTGAACTGATCATATTTAAAGGGGGAGATGACACAAACCTACACCTCTCCCTCATCTCATTCACCCTCAGCTTCCAGTGTAAATAGTCCAAGCCAAATATGAGAAGTGACTGTATTAGGACAAACTCCAAGTCTGGTGCTATCAACTTATCTTAAACAAACTGTTTGTCTGTGTTAAGTAAACTATTTAACAGAAAAACAACTGTCAGAAAAATTGATGTATATTTTCTAGAAGTGAAAATAAATAGAAGAGGTTTGATCCTCAAAGTAATCATCATGTGTGGATTCTCTCTATTTCTATGGGCTACTAGCACCAGTGAGGCTACTCTGGCACTCAAGGCCCTGAAAAATTGAGGAAGTCTTTTGAAACAACAGCCCTGTTAACATAGTTCCTTCATCCACTTTTCTGTTGTACTGCTCTGCATTCCAAATGGCTAGGAGATGGGAATCCCAAGTAGAAAGTTGATTTTTTTGTAATTAGCCATCATAAATTCAGTAAATACAGATATCAGGCCACAGTGGAAGCATCTATCACTGATACAGAGTGAAGCCTCTAGAAGAGAGCAACACACATTGACTTTCCTGCATCAGGACATGTCAGATTTAATTGCCCACACCAAATCTGATCCTGTAAGGAAGGAGTCTCTGAAAGCCTTGGAAATCCCCTCGGAAAGCAGTCAAAAGGTACAAAAGCAGCGTTCTTGCAGGGCCATGCACCAGGGGACGATCCAGAGCAGGGATTCCAACCCCTGCACCTCCCACAGCTCCCTTCCCCGGGGCAAGGGCTCTGTGGCAGCAGGGCAGAGCTGACCCGGGGCAGGAATGGCATCATCCCTCCCCCAGCCTGGCTGGCTGTGCTCTCAGGGACTGCCCCAGGCTGTGCCAACGCTGGCAGTGCCAAGGATGCTCCTCCAGAGCTGTATCCCCCAGGAGATGCCAGCCCAAAACCTTCTCTTGGTCTGCACCAAGGAGAGACCACCAAGGTCAACAAGTGCCAAGTCTCACTAAAGGTTGAATCAAACTGTAGGGCTGCTTCACACACCTGAAAAAGCTCAGGATACCCATACAATACACTCAGCATAGTGTTTTCATTTGCAAAGCTGCTAAAAAGTGCTTTAAAAGTTGGATTAAAAATATACACAGAAAAACATCCAGGGGGTGTGATGCTCCAAGCAAATCAATGCAAGAAAATAAGAACTGTCAAAAGAAACCAGGATACAAACTCGTGCCATGCAAGTGCAGCTTCCTCCTGGTACTAAACTCAGATTTCTTTTCAAGCAAGTTAATAGATGAAACAAAAAATTGCCACATTGCCAAGAATGGTATTCATCCCATCCCCTCTTTCCACTAACTCTTTCTATTATTACAAAGGCAATATTATGTGTAGTAGAGAATGTTTCTGGTTATTAAATTTTATGTTTCTCTACTCAGTGGCATCATATTATATGTGGCCTTTTTCTGCAATTAACATCCAAAACACAAATTAAATATTTATGGACAAATGTCAATTATGATTATGAGAAACAATAAAAGGACCATAAATTAAATAATGCAGATAGAACAATAAAGTATTTTCACATGACCAAAACAATGTTTCAGTGTTAATGCTTTCTTATTCTAATTGAAAATGTAATTATGTACTCATAGGTGTCATTATTGCATAAAATTTGGTAAACAAGACCATTTTTTTTTCAGCATTATGATTCACTCCCAGTAAGAAAAATCCAAGCAAGCCTTGTTGCTTCTTCCAGCAGTGCAGCATTTTGGATGCTTCACAGGTGTCTCCTGTTTGAGACTGTCCAGAGTGCAGGAGGGTATTTTCACAGCTATTCCTAGACTATTTCCATCTTCTGCCATTAATTATCCACAATACTATATTTTGTTCAGTATCACCAGCTCTCCCACATACCCAAAATATTTTCCCACTATTGTACTTTTTAACTAAGGAGCTGACCCCAGGCTTGCTAAGAAATTTTAAAATAAATAAATATTTTTTTTTTTAAATGCAGATACTCCAATATGACACTAGGACAACCACCTTGTTGTTTTAAGGTCATTGCCTCTGTTTGCTGAGGCTGATTTTTATTTAAAAAAATAAAGGTCTGAAACAAAACATTTTTAACCAAACTATCAAAAGCAGCCAGAAGTCATCAGCAACAACTTAAGGAATTGTAAATTACATGGGACACTCCGTTCACAAACAAATCAGATTTATGGTTATGTTCAGTTGTTCCTGTTACCTGAAATTAGAATTAGAAGCTCATTAAAAATGAATACATTTCAGAGAACGCAGAGGCACAGCATTATATTGATGAAAGCTTCATTAAATTTTCAATGATAGAGCTGCTTCTATATTTGTGGAGGAAGGACACAGTAGAAAGAAGCTGGGACAATTCTCCTTCAAGCAACTTTGCATCTTTCTACTCTCCCTAGAAAACAAATGGATTTTAAAACAAAATGTTGTATTAATTGTGTAAGAGGAAGTGACTGTGGTCCATTATATTCAAGGAATGGTCACTCTCAGGTCAGCTTCTGTCTTGTATACGTTTGCCAATTATACAACTGATACTTCAGAAGAAACCAGGAGAGAGAAATCAGCTTTGAATGATCAAGCTCATATAAAACACAGGCCCTGTATTTTATCTGAACTCAATGGCACAGTCACTTTAGAAAATTCACTTTAAAAAACAGAGTATTGGAAATGAAGCTTTACCTAGCAAACAGTAAGAGATAACTTCTTGTGCAAGCAGAAATGTAAATCTATTTATCAAAGTCATGAAGTAATGCAGCTTTGTTTTTACTGCAGAGACTGAAGCCAAGAAACAGACCTGGGACAGAAAGCAAACTACAGCCAAGCCCACTACTCAACCAAATTTCTCATATTATCATTGGCAAGTGAGACAATTAAAATCTCCATATGGAACACAGGCTACATGAAAGAAGGCAGAATGAAAAATGCAAAAGTGAAAATGCAAGCAGTCTGATCCCTCTTGTGGTCATGCACCACAATATAAATTTATTATATCTCCACATTGTGCTAGCCAGTTTCCTTTGGAAAAAAGGCTTATGCAATCAGGCTGCTGCTCAGCTCCTCCCCTCAATATCCATTACCTTATGTCAACTAAGCCAGGCAGCAGGCTAGAGGCCTCAATGTCATGCTATTCCTCTAATAACCTGCACAAAATATGGTTCAGGCATTAATATTTTCCTTGCAGTTAATGTGCATGGCCTGCCAGGCACCAGGATGAGGGGTTGCTCTTTCCAGTTTGTTAGGATCCCACCTCTTTCAGCCTTTTGGATAGGCAGCACTCAGCTAACACACTCAGGCAATGCCACTTTATCCTCAGACCTTGTTTATTCTGCCCTGCTCAAATCCTGCTTCGACACGTTTACTGTTTTTCTCCCTCCCTCCAGTTTCCTTTGGCATGCACAGTCAGCATTAAATAACTGACCTTCTCAAAACCACCATGAGGTAGCATTATCCCCACATTACCAGATAAGGAAATTAAGCCACTATAATTAATGCTTGAAGCATGCCCAAATTTCACATTCCTGATCTGAGAGTGATTAGCATTAGTGCTCTAGAGGATTTCCTCTGCCCACAGCCCAGCTCCCAGGGAGGGCAGGAGCAGCTGCACAGAGCCTGCACTTCCACAGGGGCATCCCATGGGCACAGCAGAGCCCCTGCAAAACGCTGCACTCCAGGAACTTGGCCAGCCCCACCCCAGGGCTCTGGAAAACAACCCCAGCACCCTCGTGCTGCTCCAACCCAGCGAGGGAGCCCAGGATCTGAGGGCCCTGCTGCACCCTTCCCTCTTCTCCTGGCCAAGACTTTTGTGTCCAGGCTTGGCTAATTTCCATGTAGACACCTACAGCCCTCCACCACAATGTGCACACACTGCCCTCACCTCTGACACTGCCACAGCCTCCCCGTGCCTTCATCCTCCAAGAACTTCACACCTTGCTACACACTTCCTGAGTTCCAGTTTTTCCTTGGTTTTCCAAGAGTGTCCTAAATCCCTCCCTAGCCCAGTCATTACTTTTTCTCTCAGCTTCTCAGGTAGTCATGCCCCTTTCTCCAGGCAAGTCTCCCTTGTGATCTTTGCAGCTTCCTTTGCAGTCAGACTGGGAGTCAGCCTCCCCTTTCGACCAATTCAGCATTTCAGTTTCCCCAGAGCCACAAGGTGTTTCCCAGTCACACCTTCCCTGCAGAAGAGAAATCTTCCTCCCAAAATCTGCCAGCTGGCAGCAAAGGTTCCCTCACAGACCCCACACAATTTGAGTTCCCTAACTTCATCCCAAGAAACAAATCTCCAAGGGGCTGTTTCACTCACACATCACTGGGATCCTGCCCACGTGAAGGCAGCTAATTCTGCACACACCTCCTGTATTACCTTTCCCCAAAACCAAGCAGATAAAATAGAAATCAAGGGTTTGTTTTGCAAAATTCTGCTGCAAGAGTAGAAACTGAAAAGTTCAAATAAATGCAGCAATTCCTGACTAAGCTCAACAGACAAGTATCCCCCCAGCTCCTGCATTCCTCCAAGCCTGCTCAGC
Source organism: Polioptila caerulea (assembly GCA_013397295.1). NCBI lineage: Eukaryota > Metazoa > Chordata > Aves > Passeriformes > Certhiidae > Polioptila > Polioptila caerulea. Next base: position 39,080 of record VYXF01011773.1, on the reverse strand, counting down.
TGAGGATGCTCAGCAGCATCCCACCACCCTGGCATTGCCCTCAGTCCTGTTCACCTCCCTCTCTCCCCTTACAGAACACAACCATACCCCAAAACTAAAGATAACTTTTAACTTTTTGGTTTTTTCCTAGAGCAAGGGATCTTGGGGATTTCAAGGCAGTCTTCCATTTCTAGTTCACAGCACATCAATCACAAGCTTATCAAACTACACAATTGCCACCGACAGTCTTTCCTGACGCCATCCAGGGTGTGTAAGGACTACCTTTTCATTTTTTTTAAAGCCTACAGACACTTGTCCCAGAACAATCTGGACTCTTCTGTTTACACAAGGCTATTCATGTACTCACAGTAAAGATTACCTAGCCACTAGTTACACCTACAGCTTGTTCAGCTCCTAATCCCCACAAAGATATCTTTTCTTTTTCACAGATAAACACATGACACCCTCAAGTAAGACAAAGTAGTTACACATTTGTCTGCCTGTGCTTGTCTGGGACCAGAGATCTTCCTCCTTCACCCTGGCTCTGAGGGCAGCTCTTGCAATACATCTAATCCCAGTGCCAGACTTTCCTGCCCAGTTAGACCCAACACTTCCCATTCTGGCTCAGCAGTCTGAAGGTGTCAACATTGGCCAAACCACTCCCTTGCCTTTTGCTGTCTAGGAACATCAGTCCTCCTTTGCCACCCTGGCAGTCTCTGGAACACTTCTTGGAACTAATAAAAAACTGAAGAGCACAACATTCTTGGGAACTTTCACCTCAATGCTCCTTCTTAAGAGAAAACCAACCAAATCTACTTCTTCTCACTCTGTGCCATCTCACTATTTCCTCACTCTAAGCAGAGCCACTTACCTTCTAAAATGTTCAAGAAGCTGCCATGCTCATGTTAAGCCCAGGATTCTGCAAATGCTTTGACATAATCTAACTTTAGTGCCAGCCATTGAGGCGGGACTGTTTGGGCACAGCAAAAAATCACCACCTCATGTTTCCCAATTCAAAGCCAAAATATTTATCAGACAGATGACTTCCTCATTGTTCCCTTGTGACAGAGCCATCTTGTTCTCACCGATCTGAACTTACTCACATTCCACACAAAAAAACCTGCAAGAATTTCCTTATATATTCTCTCCTCCCACATGTTATATTCAAAACAACTTAATATCATTTTAAGAGCATCAAAAAGTGCTTTTAGCCATGACAAAGCTTAATTTTGTCAAATATAGCAGCAGTTCCAGCTAAGATCTTTTCTCAGATCTGGTCTCATCAAAATTAATTCTTGCAAAATATTTTTTAAAAAATAGAAACCAGGTAAATGCCTTTACAAAATTCAGATCACTGTTACAACTAATTTTTGTGACTTCTATTGCAGCCAGAGTGGTCTCTGAGGAAACATCCACTGTTCCCTGCATATCATCAAACCAAGAGGGAACCAGCAACATGACCCTGAAACGTCCCCAGTGCAAGCTCAGTACAGTGCCCATCTCACAGTCTGCTACTTTCAGGGATTTTTTTTTTCCCTTATTTCCTCACCAGATATGAACAGTGGAGTACTCAATTCCATTTCCAAAATGTTGACCTGGCTTTTCTTCACCCTTCACCTTCAGTTGTCAGGGGCAGGAATAACCAACCAAAGAGCATGCACCCAAATGCAACTTCTGAGTACTCCAAGAGGGCACTTCTGCCCTGCTGTGAATTTACAGTCACCAAGACACGGGTGCCTTCTCAAATGACTCAGGAATTTATTTGCTTCATTTCATAAAAATTAAACCTATGTTGATGGCTTATCAACATCTGACAGCTTATGCAACCACACAGAAGCAAGCCCAATGTCCTTTTTCCTCGCAAACCCACAGAATTATTGGCTTCAATTAAAATAAAGCAGATGCAATTAAAAGAAAGAGAAAAGAAAAACCTGCCTAATATGAAATAGTTCAAACAGCTCTGTTTGCCTTCTTTTTGAGAAGCACTTGTTTTCACCCCAGAGATTTACCACACCTGTGTCAGGTATGTGTTACCACATTCACCCCACCCAGAAGGGGCCAAGTGTGCTGGAAGACTCCTCAAGCTGGGCACCCAAACCCATTGCCAGGACTAGAATGGTTTGGGTTGGAAGGGACCTTAAAGATCTTCTCATTCCAATCCCCTGCCATGGGCAGAGACACCTTCCACTAGAACAGCTTGCTCAGAGCTCCATCCAGTCTGTTCTGGAGCACTCCCAGGGATGGGGCAGCCACAGCTTCTCTGGGCACCCTGTGCCAGGGCCTCACCACCCCCACAGTAAAGAATTTTCCTCTAATAAGTAATCTAAACCTGCTCTCCTTCAGTGTGAAGCCATTCCCCCTGCCCTGTCACTGTGTGCTCTTGTAAAGTCTCCAATCCAGGCTGCAGATTTAAGCAGACTGAATTTTCAGAACCAAGGAAAAAGAATTTACTTTTCCATTTACTGACCGGAGAGACAGGATATAAACAAAGCTTTCCTTTTGCCAAGGTCACAAGGAGCAGAACCATAACTTAAATTTCCAAAAAGTACTTACAGAGAATGAAGAGTAGAGCTCAGTGAGCTTTGCTAAGAATTACCAAGCAGACATGGCAATTGATAGCTTAACAGAGAGAAGATTTTCTAAATATGCCAGTTTTAAAACAAAAGAATTAAACTGAGGCATTAACACCACTTCATCAGAAGACCACGACTCAGAGCCAAATGTAAAAACAAATATTCACTGTCAAAACTGGATGGCAGAAGGAAATAACCTCTGGGGTATTTCAGCCATGATTTAATCACCTCCCATGACTAACTTGTAGAGACTTTGGAAGACTAATGGGATGGAACTGGATCCAAAGAGCATCTAATCCCAATTAATAAAACCAAGAATAACTCCAAAAAGACAAAGAAGAAAGATGACCTAGATTTTTATTCCCTAAGAAGTCAGGAAAAAGCTTTCTTTCAGAGGGAATACATCCCACTTAACATGAAAAAAAAAATAAAATTGCTTCTTCCTCTGAGGAAGCAGACAGGCTTTGATTGTGCAATTACTCCAATCAAGCATCAGTTAAAGTCTCATAGTACATCTGACAAAACGAGTAAAAACCAAACACATCACTCCTTGATGTGTCTCCCAAGTCACACAGAAGAAACTAAGAGAATTCTCTCAGAAAATTATTGGGAATGAAATACATTTACATGGCTTTCATTACTTATCTCCCCAAAGCAAAGTAGGCATTTTCAGGACCACACCAGGTTCCTGTTTTGGTTGAGATTTTCAACTGCGTGTTGTAAAATGTTTTCGACTGCTTTAGTCCACCAAGATTATTCATGCTTTTCATAAAAGCAAGGCTTTACCATTCAGGAATCTAAATTGAGGTGTGATATGCAAAACACCAAGCCTCAGAGCCAAAACAGAACACTTGCTCTCCCAGATAAGCCAACTTTTAAAGCACAAAGCTTTACAAAATGGTTTAAAAAGTTTAATTAACACCGTCATAGGAAGGTCTTTTCTTCCACCCTATTCCTCCCTCATTTGTAGACAGATTCCTACAGATGACCTTGCACCACACCTCTGATGTCTGACTAACCATTCACAAGCCACTTCAGCTTGCTAATTCTGTACAAACAGCATTAACTGACCAAAAAACCCTCATTTTCTGACAGGTTAGCAAACTAGATCAGCTCCTGCAAGGCTCTGGGAAGTACCAAAGCCTGGTGGTTCTTTCCCTTGTGCCTGCTGCCTGTTCACAAACCTTTAATCCACACTTCCATGGCTGAACCAGCACACTCATACTTGTTTGCACTCCCAAGCCCACACACCACTTTTTCTGGCCTAAAAATCATATATATCACAGCCAACCTTTATGTTTACAAATGACAGCCCTGAATCATTGTCCCCATATCTTGCATTCAAGGTATTTTCTTTAGGAAAAAAAGCTTGCCAAATAAAATTCAAATGCATATTTAAGCCCTCCTAAGTCCCACATGCTCAAATTAAAAGTTACAGGTCTGACAGATCTTCACTGCCTACCTCGAGTTTAGACTTCTTCACTCAAACTCACTTGGCTGAAACACAGTTTTATGTTATTTTCCACAGTCTCCAGGGCTTCCCCCCATCCTAGAAGAAAGGCATTTTCTTGAACCACACTGCAGAGAAGAATGCAGCAGGAAGCCAAGCCGTCCTTTCACTTGGAAGGGGTTTAAACAAGAAGATTCCAAACTGTTTTCCAACCAGTCCAGCCCCACGCACTGGCATGAGACCCCATTCCCCTGAATTCACCAGGGATGTTCCTACTTCTACCTCCCGGGGAATCTGACAGCCACAAAACTCCAAAAGCTTCTGACGTTAAATAAAAATAAGCAAATAATGAAACCTCTGTTTCTTCATCTTTGCAGCCGTTAACACCACAATTAGAGCTCTCCAAGGATGCATTTCCCCCCTAATGAATCCCTGGAAACACCCTAACAGGGTGCAGGGCAGATTAGAGAATCCCCACAACACAATTTGGTGAATTGATGTCTCCCCTGAGCAGCACAAAGCTGAGCCTAGAGACAGTAAGCTTTTTTACACTGCCTTCATTTTGAAGCCTTATTAACAAATGAAATGAGAAATAAATACATCTCCCTCTGGGAACAGGAGGGAAAAAAACCCTACATTCTAGTAAGGAGTCTGGACACCTCTCCATAAGTCTCTTGAAGACAGAAAAGAGAGCAGAAAAGCTGATAATAAAGCAAGTTCATCAGTTGGCATCTAAGGTTGTGGCAGTACATGAACAAACCCAAACCCACCAAACTGGCAGCAGCTGAAATTGAGATTCCCACTTTTCTGTGGAGGCTGCTCTGGTCCCTGAGCCTTTGTCTCCCAGAGATGTCAAGCTTGGAAAAGGCACTTTGCCAACACAGCACAACAGCTGGCAGGACACTGGGGAAGAAAAGGGAGTTTCTTTGCTTCTGCTGGTCTGCAGACACCCACATTTCTTCTCTCTACAGGCCAGGATGGCTCACAGATAGCTGGAGCACCAGGACTGACTCCAAAGGAAGAGCTTCACATACCAGTTTCCTTCCTGCTCCCTACAAAAGGCAGTGGGATAACAAAGGTGAACCAGCAGTCCCAATTAAGTACCTTTTTTACCTTACATTTTTGTGTCTCCTTGTTGGAGACCATATGGTCCAAGTTTACAGCCAAGAATAAATCTCTTTACCCACTCCTGTTTGCAGTAACAACCTAAATGTTCTTTTAATGCAGGTTTGGGTGGATGCATTTCCTTCCCTCTTTATGGAAGTAAATCAGTGGGACATGCTTAACCTGCCTCCTAAAACTCAACACAGGCCATGAAATCCAAGCAGGCAGGGTAAAAGATAACTCATGGTCTCAAGTGAAGCCAGGTGGATTACAACTCCATTGGCAAGCACGCACCCAGCATCTGCATGCTTAGGAAAGATTCTAGGAATTGTCTGAATAACCAAAAATTGTCATGCATGCACAAGGGATTTTGAATATAATTCTTGAGTGAACTTCTAAAAGAAAGCAAAGCCATCAGTGCACCTTAGAAACTAATGCATTACAGAACTGTAATCAAGCATTGCTCCATAATTAGACACACTTTTTCCTGCACAAAAGATTTTTTTAAAGCCAAGTATCTGATGCCTTGAACCTCAGTTATACTTAAGAAAATAAACTTTAAAAGACATTCATTATTCTTGAACTAAGCATTTCCTTACTAAGTCCCATCCTAGAACAACTTTTAACTGCTAATTTATCATCCTCCCTCCCAGTGACAGGGAAGATTTATAGTGGAAAAGGCTTATTTAACATTACCCTGATGCCAAAAACACATGGTGTTACACTTTTGGTGATACTGGTCAAGAAGCAATAACCAAGGCAAACAAACTACTTAGAAATAACTCCCCCAAAAACCCATTCCCATAATTGTAAGGCTTGGCATGGTTCTATTGGAACAAACTGCAGTGGAATCCCAACTTGAAGGTTGTTTATAAGAGACCAAATGTCCGATTTGATCCTCTTGCAGCCACCTGCCTCTCCCTTATCTCCACTGCAGCACTGCTGTGCTTATCAGCACTCTGACCCCACTCTGCCAGGAGCACATTCCAGAGCCCCACTGCCCAGGGGAGAACTGCCCATGCCAAACCTGCAGCATTCGGAGAAAGCCACTGTGAGTTTTCTAACACAGGGTCAAGCCACTGCCACAGGGAGAGATGCAAAGGATGAGGGAGGAGAAAGGCTACCTGCATGCTGCTGCCAAAATCCAGAACCAACCTGATGCAAGGGTCAAGGTCACAGTAAGAAAAGAGATGGGAGGCCAGGGGACTCTCACACCTATCATCTACCTCAGAGGAGATTTAAATTAATGAAGTGAGAAAGAGGAGAAGAATGAACAGCCCAACCTCCAAAGCACAGGATTTCATAGCAAGAACCTTCGCTGCAGCCATCTGTCAAAAAAAGGAAGAAAAAACAGGACATCTGTTGCCCAACAAAGTTCTGAGATGGTCTGAAGTGGTTTTTTTTATATAAGAGGTGAGAAAGAAAAAAAAAAGGGGGGGGTGGGAAATAAACTATGATAAAAGGAAGGGCCCTTCTAATTTCATTCTAATCAGAGGGCAAGAACCTTTGGGCTGACAGAAGGTACAAGAAGACAACTGTCACAGTTCTTCAGAAGGGAAAACAGAGTCACAAAATGAACAAAATGAACCCCTAGTAAGAATATAAGCTTTCTGAAACCCAGATGAAACAAAGATCTGAAGCTTACTGACAAATCACCTCAGCTAAGCAAAGGCTCTTCAATACTTTAAAATTCAAGGTGTTTTGCACAAGTGCAAAGCACATCACTGGAGGTCACTTCATTAAGTGAACAGCACAGTTGACAGAATAGGAAAGGTCAGGGCTTTAGGAAAGAACCTACCAGGAGAAAGCACTGAAGGTAAAATGAAAATATCCCTTCAGAATGCCTGCAATGCAAGAAAGCCCAGGCGAAGCAGGAGCGCATTAACCCACTATTCAATGGGAGGGAAAATCTCTAACAGATGATGCCAAAGCACTTGGGGCATTTTCTGCATCAATCTCCACTCAGTAAGATGGATTAGCTGGCTAATGTAACTCATAGCACAGCAGAAGGAGCAGGAGCCCAGGCTAGAACTGGGAAACACATTACAGCAACTGCTCCAAACCTCCCGAGCCAGCAAAGCCACGGCTCTGAATTTTCCATGCAGATTTATCGGCACACTTCAAACAAAAAGCACCATAAAGGCAATGTGCTTCTGCAGACAGCTTAATGAGCCTCCATAAACCCATGGACGTGTAGTCCATAAACCTGTGGACTATATCCAGGGGTTACAGCATTAGGAGTACTTCAAGGTTTTCAAATCTCGTAGATGTAATATTTACCCTTTGAAAACTGACAAAAGCAGCCTTGGATCATCTCTGCATTAAGTTCCAACGACCTAAAGAAGGACTAAAGCACCTGCCTCTAAAGAGCAGGGAAAAATACACAGGAAAACAGAGACCAAAGTCAGGCTTACCATCAGATCCTGGGAACATGCCAAAATAATCTGAGAAAAAAACCTATCTCCTGCATATTTCAGATAACAGATGAGATTCAACACACAATTCTTAGGAACAAATCGTATCACAGGAATACAATTCCCCCCAACGACACAGTAACAATACAGGTAGTGAAACAGCAAGTACAGGCAATGTAGTTTTGGTTTAACTGGACTTTTGACACTCCTAAAGTGACAGTCATATAATTGAAACAAAAGCGGAACACACTGAAGTAGGCAGAGATGATTAGAAACCCACACCCAGAGATAAGCTATCACTACTTCAGTCACAGAGAAAATTGGTAGCAAGCCCATACACATGGCTCTAATCTTTTCACATTCTGCACTGTTACAGAAAGTAACCAGGGGAAGAGGGTTATTTAGCAATGAACTTACTGCAGGCAACCTCATATTTCGCTCTGCTTTGCTTGGATTTCTTACGGTCACAAGCAACAGTTTCCAATATCTCCCAGACATTTTGTCCACAAACTACACATTGGAAAATATCAGGATGTTGACAGAGAATAATCTCAGACAATTTCTAGAACTTGGAGGGTCTCAGAATCCAAAGTCACTTGAAGTAAGTGCAAAAGTCACCTGAAGTAACAAGTTGATTATTATAACCTTTTTGCCCTGATGAACATCTGCACAACATAACATGGAAATAAAGCTTGAATTCTGTCCTGCCCACAGATACACTGAGTGGCAAAGTGCTAAAGAATCTGGGGCTTATGCTCCACATAAATTAAATGTATCACTGAAAAAAAAAAATTAAAAAATAAGAAAAAAAAATCAAGATTCATCATCCTGCCTAGATGAAATGCAGGTATGAAAAAACCACAAAATAATTTTGACTCTGGCTGTTGTACTAATGACTCAGATGGAACACCATGTCCAGCTCCAATAAAATGCAAACCAAGTGGAAAAGGCCTAAAAAAACCCAGTGAGAATAGCCCCCAAGTGTAACCAAAAAAAATTAAAAATCACTGAAGAGAGGAGACTGAAGCAATGGGATTTCTTCAGAGTGAAAAACACCAAAGAGAAAGCCCTCAAAATATTCCAGACATTCCTACAAAACAGAAATAATAAAGAGTTCACAAGTGTATAAAATTCATGGTAGAGTTCTTAAATGCTTCAATCATAGCAAATAAATTTCGATTGGAAATGAGGACTAGCATTTTCAATGGTAAGAACTGTGAGATAGCAAAATAGATTGACTAAGAATAAACCTTCATCAGAAACTTATTTAGCTTAGTTAGCTCATTTGCTTTGGGAACTAATTAAACATTCCTTCCTTGTGACTGAAATATTTGAATACTGTGAATTTATGAGAACAAGTGTCAATTACCTCCCTTCATTCACAGGTGGGTCATCTGAGCTTCCAGTTTCTAGATGAATTATTACAGAAATTTATTAACCATTACTAAGAAACAACTTCCAGCATGAAGGCTTTGTAACACTGTATGGAAACAATAATAGATATACAACCCTGAGGGAGCTCTTGGAAGGAAAACACAGAGGAAAAGTGGCACACTTGAACCACATCGAGATGGAGAGTCCTTAATTACAACAAAAACAAACCCAGAGATCCTACTCTGCAACAGAGATGCAAACAACAAGAGCTGGGGGAAGCAGAGGCAGCCCTTGTGCAGAAATAAGGAGCAAGACACGAACAGCAACCCCAAACACGGCATCAGCAGCTGCACCCAGTAAAGCAGAAACACCATGAACAGTCTCAAGCAAAACTCAGCTACAAAAAAAGCCCAAAACTACTGAGAACCAGTTTGCAGGAGAGCAAACTGAGACATGCTGTCCTCTGCTGGAAGCGGCCCTGGAGGGGCCTGAAAGCACATCAGGACCACTTTGATGGAGCCCTTTGATCTTTGGGGAAGGCGAGATCGAGGCATCATTTTACACCCGGTGCGGCTTTGCCTGAGCGGGGCTGTTCCCTTTTGGACCCTGCTGTCAGCCAAGGAACGCTCCTGAGGCGCCTCCCCCACACCACCACACCTTGATGGCAAGAGGAGGTGCACAGAGCACAGGAGCAGGGAACAGAATGAAAAGTGACACTTTTCCCCTAAGACAATAAGATAAATCCTTTCTTGCAATTGGTTTCTTTCATCCTGTTCAATGCACTAAGGCAAGCAAAAGCTCTTAGGCTGCATCTTTTCAATGTAATTCACACGTAGCTTAAAATGCTACACACCACAGGAAAGATGACAAGACAAAAATAAAAAATACAGAAAGGGCTGCTACTGCAGTACTGGACTTCGTGGGTGTACATCCAGGAAGGATTTAGAGTACAGCCTTTTAAACTTCCACACTCAGGACGGGCTCCAGATGTGGAAGTGGATGAGTTCAGGCTATCTGTGACTTAAATGAGCAAGAGACCAGTGCTGGGTACTACCTGAGGGCTGAGTTTTGGGAGAAAAGGAAAAAAGTAATGACTGTTCTTAGGGAAAAGAAAAATAAAAAAGAAAAAAAAACCCCACGAATTAGTTAAGACTACCATCAGCAAAGGTTCCCAAGAGGATCTGCCAACATTTAAACCAGCACCAAACCTTCAGCAAAGCACTATTCATTCAGCAGAATTAACACATTAAAAGAACACAACAAAACACTTTTTTTTTTTTTTTACTACTCGAGCACAGTTTTAAACAAGAAACGTTTTCACTCCATGGGAGGTGCGTTTTGCCCTGCGTTCCCCGCTCCGCACCCCGAAGCGTCGCAGCCCCGCGGGACAGGAGCACGTCCCGAACTCACGCCGGGCCCCGTGGGTTCCTCTCGCTTCCCGCCGGGAATTTCAGAGCAGGGAAGGCACCGGGGGCAGCGCCTCAGACCCACCGCGGACCCAGCCGGGCTGACACGGGGGAGGACGCGGCGGCAGGAGCGGCCCGGAGCCGCCTCGCCAACGCCGCTCGGGTCTGGCGGAGCCGCTGTCGCCCCCACCCNCGGCCCCGCCGCCGCCCAGCGCCGCCCCGCGCGCGTTCCGCAGCGTCCCGGCCCCGACACCGCCCGCCCGAGCGGGAACCAGCCCGGGCGGCAGCGCCTGCCCGGCGGCGGGGCTGGGGGCTAGCCGGGCCCCGGAGCTCCGGTTGTAACAGGGGGAGACGGCGGGCACTTGCCCATGGCTACCTAACAGGAACCACAGAGTCAATTACTTCGAGAGAGACCACCGTGTCAACCAGACCATGTCACTGGTCTAGTCCACGTCCAGTCTATCCTTAAACGCCTCCAGGGATGGTAACTCCACCGCCTGCCCGGACAGCCCATTCCAATGTTTAATCACCCTTTCTGCGGAGAAATTCTTCCTAATGTCCAGCCTAAACTCCCACTGGCGCAGCTTAAGATTGCCCTCTCATCCTGTCGCTGGTAGCCCG
>VYXF01011773.1:0-24935 GCA_013397295.1 Polioptila caerulea | reverse complement strand
GAGGGAGGGGAGAGCGACCGAAAAATGCAGCCGAGGGCGGACCAGTCAGCGAAAAAACCCGGCGCAGCCCCGGGCGGAGGCACAAAGGCCGCCCCCCATCCCTCCGTCCCTCCCCCCGGCCGCCGGGCACGGCCGGAGGTGCCTCCGCCGGCAGCGGGGGCAGCGCGGGCCGGGGTCTCCGCCTTTCCCCGGGCCCGGGGCGGCAGGCTGAGCCCGGAGGGTCCGGCGGCGCTTCCCGGCCTTGCCTCGCCTCCCAGCGCTTTGCCAAATGGCCGCGGCCGGTCTCACACGTGTGGACAGCCCGGGCCGGCGGAGGGGGGCCCAGGCAGCCCCCTTCGGTCACCGGTGTGGAGGAATTTATTTACAACTCCATAACCCAGTCTGTAAAGTTTCTCCTTTGGCGAGTGTTTGGTTTGATGTGTTCTATTCTAAGAAACCTCCTCCCTTGGCTTGAGTATTCGTTTAAAGTGCCTTGTAAAGGCAAAACACAGAAAAAAAACTGTTCGTGGCAGCTCTCACATACTTGTGTTAAAAGAGATCCTGGTACACCGTGGTAATGCAATGTCATCTCTCCATTTTTTTCCCATAGCGAGTCAGATGGCAACCCTAGCACAGAAGATGAATCCAGTAAGGGGCGGGAGGATTTATCTCCCCATCCACTCTCCAGCTCATCCGACGGCGTTACCAGCCTCAGCCTTCCTGGCCACATGGAGCCTGTCTACATGCAGCAGCTTGGAAACACTAAAATAGCCTTGAGCTCGTCCGGTGTCTTGTTGAATGGGAACCTCATGCCTGCCAGTACCTCTCCTGTCTTCCTCAATGGTAGCTCGTTTCTTCAGGGACCCAACAGTGTCATACTCAATGGACTCAGCGTGGGCACTTCACAGACTGTTACCTTAAATTCACCCAAAACCGTGTCGAGTGTTGTGAGCAACGGAGTGTCCATCACTGACATACTGTCATCATCGTCGTCAGAAGATGTTAAAGACTTCAAACTCCTTCAGGCTTCGGTCCCCAATGCCACAGCAGCCTTCAGCCCTAGCAACATCCCAGTCACTTTCCCAGGATTGATACCGAGCTCAGAGGTGAAAAGGGAAGGCGTAGAAACTGCTGCTTCCCAGGATGGAGGCTCCGTAGTTACTTTTACTGCTCCTGTCCAAATAAACCAGTATGGCATTGTCCAGATCCCCAATTCAGGAACAAATGGCCAGCTGCTGAATGGAAGCATTGGTTTTTCTTCTCTGCAGCTGCCTCCAGTTTCTGTGGCAGCTTCACAAGGTAAAAGCTTTGCCTCTTGCAGTAAGAAGTATGAGAAAAAGTTGGAATCGGGCACACTTAGCATTTTAGAAGCTGTGGTCCTTTTCTTCCGAGGTATCAACATTGTATCTCAGCCATGGCCACACACAGAACATCAAATAATGCCGTTTGCCTCCCTTTATAGTGGGTTATGCTTGTGTTAGATGAGGCTGAGCACCTCTGTTAAGAGCATGGAAGGAGGTCTGGTAATTTACACCCCTTTCATCTCATGCTGTTCACAGAAGTCTGTGATACGAGTCTTCACAAATATCTGTAAATTTTACATGTTTCAGTAATTCAGAATATTCCCCATTTGCCACTGAACTCTTTTAATGAGAAGGTTCATAAAAATGAAAATTATGGCAGCTGGAAATTGTTACCGTTGTTCTTGTGGTGGTTGTTTTGGTTTTTTGTTTTCTTAACTAAGGCATTTCACAAAAATACATTTTGAATTACTGTAGACACAACAAGACCAAGCAGTTGCTTGTACATTTTCTGTTCCATAATTAAGAAAGATTAAACTTGAGGAAAACAATGGAAGTAAGCACTAGCTGGTAGATATAAAATGTGAGGCTCTTTGGATAAAACTGCCTTCAGTCCAAGGGAAATATGTCATCACAGGTTCATGTGCCAAGTGTGCAGGCTCCTCCCCAAGTTTGCTTTAGAGTTGGTCTTAACATACCATAGTCTGAGTCTTGCAGCTGGCCAGGAAGAAACCCAGGGAGCACAAACCTAGTTCTGGGTCCCTTTTTTAAGCAGGTCAGTTAAAAAGCACAGTTGAACATTTTTGGCACTCATTGGCCACTTTATCTTTGATTACGAAAATGATTACACTGGAATGATTCTTTCCAGTTTCAGGAGCTGTGAATACTATAATGAAAGTCAAATTGTGCTCATGTGCTTCTTTGAATTAAATGTGTATAGGGTGTGAATTGTTCTTGCTGAAGCACAGGGAGGAACACTGAAGCTGTGCAACCACATTTCAGATGGGTGCACACAATTATAAGGTCCTAAAATGTGGCACTCACAGGCACTGGAAGTTATTGGCACATAGTTTAACCAAGATTAAAGAGAGAAGACCTTTAGTCTGAGTGCCACCTGTAATTACTAAAGCCACTTAATCCACACGCTCCAAGGCATAAACTAACAGCCAGCAAAGGTGAGAAAGAAAGTTCTATCCTTTTAAGTATTGTAGGACTATTGTATTTGAAAGTCCTAAGATTCATAATAAGCACTTTTCTAAATGTTAAAAATGCTGACTGCCTACTGGAGAGTGATCCACTATATCTTTGGAGCAGAGAAAAGTCCTGGTTTTCTTGGATGGGTAGCTGGCTGCCTATTCCAAGTGAAGCATGCTGCAGGCTATGTCAAGTAAGCCAATAATTAATACTAACAGGTAACTTCAAGTTACCTGGCTTTATTATTCTAGTTTACCCATATGCATAACGTCTTCCAAAAAATTGTCATTGATTAACTGAAATTAATAGGGAACTAAAATATTCCCCATGTGAGAAATTAATCTTTGGTGCTGTTCTAAAATATTCAGCTGTGTCCAACTGTAGTCTCTTATAATTAAACTGCATTTGAGAAAGAGAGGTGTTCCAAGTGGGACTCAGTCCCAAGAGCCAGTATTTCTTATTTTAGGAGTTACCATAATGACAACTGACACGGCATCAAGTGAAAACAACTTCAGGTCATCTCTGGCCACCTCTTCTTGCTTTGGCTCAGTACAGCCTCACACGAGCAGTGCCATGGCTGTCAGAAAGGGCAGCGTGGTGGATGTGCTAGGATTAGGATTTTAGAAAAACATGATAAAGCAAGGTGAGAGGGAATGGAGCTGAGTGCTTGAGTGTTACCCGGTTAGACCGATGGAAATTACCGGTTTTTCGTGTTTTCTGTGCGGGTTGGCTCGGGCAGGTTCTGCCCAGCAGTAGTGCATTTCATGTGACGTGTCTCCAGTTCCCACACACAAGCTGTAGTCTGTCACTGAACTATCTTTAATAGCTTTTCATGCTTCTATTCTTAGATAGAAATTGAGTGGTGGCAACTAGTGAAGGCCAAAGCGCATTCATTTTAGTCACATGGCTGGGGACTGTTTGCTCCTTAATGAGAGTCTGAAAGATACCTAATCTAATATACCAGAGGCTTTTTTTTTTTTTTTTTTTTTTTATTTTAATAAAACCTATTTTTAATAAACGCCCTTTTTTTTTTTTAACTTTCTAGAAGCAACTTCTATTAACAGCACTGATTTCTTTACACCAAGTTTTCTCTCACCCACTACCAAAATTGCTTTTCAGTGTTGCATGCAATATTAGTGTATGTGTATACTGCAAAGGTAAAAAAGACCAGGACTACATAACTCTCTGCCAGCTGTAATCTCTGTTTTCTTTGGCTTCCCTTTCCTTAGGTAATGTCTCAGTAAACCCCAGCACATCTGATGGAGGAACTTTTACGACTGAATCTTCAACAGTGCAGCAAGGAAAGGTTTTCTTCAGCCCCCTTGCCCCGAGTGCCGTGGTTTATACAGTTCCCAATTCGGGCCAGGCAGTAGGATCTGTCAAGCAAGAAGGACTGGAAAGAAGCCTGGTGTTTTCTCAGTTGATGCCAGTCAGTCAGAACATCAACATGTCTTCTGAAAATATATCCAGCGCAGGACTCCAGTCCCTGGCCTCCTCGCTAGTGAATGTAACACCCTCACATAATTTTTCCCTCACACCACCAACTCTTTTAAATGCTGCAGAACTGAGCTCTGGTATCTCGGAGAGCCAGTCCATGTCCTCTCCTGTGACCAGCACCTCTACAGTGATATCGATCAGCAACACTAACTATGCAACCCTCCAGAACTGTCCCCTCATCACCAGTCAGGATCTGTTGTCCATTTCCACAGCACAGCCCGTGCTTGGAGAAATAGTTTCGACAAGTGGAGACCGTGTCAGCCACCCCCCTGCACAAGTGCACCAGGATTTTGGCAGAGAGCAGAGGTTGGTTCTGCAAGCTGTACCTGATGTCAAGGAGAATTTCTTACCTAATTCTGAGAGTAAGTCAACTGGCAATTTAATGATACTGGATTCCAAATCTAAGTATGTTATGAGTAACATGGTTGACACGGTATGTGAAGAACTGGAAACAGACAAAAAAGAACTTGCCAAACTGCAGACAGTTCAGATGGATGAAGTTATGCAAGACTTGTAACTTCTTTCTTTTCTTGCTTTCTGTTTTAATAGATAAGTCTCCTGTTGAGGCCCTAACAAACACCTAGTGGGGTGTTTTTGGGGTCTTTTGCTTGATGGGTTTTTTTTTTCACTTAAAGAAACCAGAAGAACATTTAAGTGGTCTGAACCAATGTACAGAGGAATCTCCAGCAATGAAATTAGGTTGCCACGCTTGGTTTGCATGCAGTATTCTCTTTTAAGGAGATTAAAGGAGAAAGGAAATGGCCAGGGCAAGTACTGAGGAATGGGTACAGTTTTGGCTACCAGATACTACCCTGAAAATTTAACTAGACTCTCCATAGTACAACATACTCTTAACAGTAAGTATACACTCCTAGCTTCAGACAGAAAACCAAAATCTCACTCCAAAATGGTAGAAAAAGTGCAGTCATTTTTTTTTCTGTTTACTTCCAGTCCATGGGCATTGAGAGATTTCTAAGGAACTCTAGACGATACCTCTCTGGCTACTTTTATGTTGTTTGAGGTTAAGAAACAAAGCAAAATCACAATATTGTTACTGGTATGTTTGCTTTTTATCCAGCAGACTTGCATTCAAACCAAAAATCTCACGTCAATCATGTACAGGTTTCTAAATGCTACAGCTAGCATTTTGTCAGCGCACCAGAAAAAGCATCGTTTGAAACTCTAATTATGCAATTCAGAAGCTTTCTATCCAGTATGAATGTAAATATTGTTTCAGTTCTTATAAAGGAGACTTGTTTTTTTAATTAGTACAATGGATTTTATTTATGGTTTATGTTCCCTTTCACTTTAGACACAATGCATTGAAAAGGAAAACGTTTTCTGGCTGTTTAATTTATTTTATTGTTTGAGCAGGAAGTAAGCGTAGTTATTTCTGACAAGGTTTTACTTTTTTTGTAGTTTTTTTTCAAGCAATAGACTGTAAAAGTAAAATGTTAATCACACTGAAACTAGAAAATTAATTCCCAGTCTCACAAACCCAGGAGGTCACTGTTTCTACCCCCTCTGTCTTTGTGTTCAGGGGTTTTTTTGTTTGTTTTGTTAGTAATTTGCGAATTAGTTGAACCCTTTTGTGTATTTTTTACAGAATTCCACGTGCCTTTCTTCCTAGTGGCCTTATCTTTGTTACTGAAGCACAGTGGCAGGAGGAATAAAAACACTGATTTGCAAATATCCGTCCTCAGGGCCAAATCCTGATGCCTTACTTCTGCAAGTAGACCCACTGACTTGGGTGCCCCTGCTTGCACGAGTAAGAAGAGGTTTAAGAGTCTTCTGGACTTCATGGGTGACGTTTCCTGGCAGAGCAGAGAGCCAAGGATGGGTCCTGGTCCTTCTGCTCCACATCAGCAGGGCAGGAGGGGTCCAACCACAGGGCTGTGCTGGGGGAAAGCTCTTGGCTCCAGCCTCAGGCAGATGAGCAGGAAAGGTTGGATGGGCAGGCCAGGGAAGGGAACCCCACGTTCAAACAGCCCCTTGGAAGGGCTTCATCTGCTGCTTGGGCAAGGCCCCCATCCAGGAGTGCAGTTGGGTGTGTATTTATAGATCTCCTGCCAGGAGAAGCAGCCTGGGGGTTAATGGTGGTCTGTGCCTGAGTGCAGTCATGTGTCCACACCTTTCTACCTGGGCACAGCAGAAGCAGGTGGGCTCTGGGCAGGTGGAACAGATCTTAACCTTTCCTCCAGAGGAGTTTTTGTGGCATGGAAAAGCACATCCTTTAAGCTTTAAAACAATAACAGGAATTCAGATGTACAAAAACGGCGTGCTGTTAATCCTCGTGGGTTTGGTTGTGTTGTATTTTATCCTAATGTGAATATATACAGTAACTAAAGCATGTGCTCATCCTCAGCAGGGGCCTGGTCCGGAGCCTCTGGAAGGCAATGGGAAATGTTTTCATAAGCTTCTGTGGGCTCTGAATCAGGCTCAGGACAAAACAAGATCATTTGTAAAGGACAAAAAAATCGAAAGGAAAGATAATTGAGGTGGCATCTCCCGGTGTTTGTCTTGGTTTTAACTGGTTCCATGGAAAGCTTTGGGGGAATGAAGGTTTTTCCGTGCGCCATGAGCGCGCCATCGGCGTCCTCGTTGTAGTTTTGCACTATATTGCCTGTTTTGCAAGGTCTTCTGTGGAACCTTGAGGCTGAGCTCTGTCAGTGAGCACTGGAGTCCACAGTGCAAGCCAGAGTCTCCAGGGCTGCAGGGAGAAGTGCAGGGATGGGGAAGAACGAGTGTGCAAGGGGAGCACTTGCAGCGGTACGGAGTCTGCAGGCAGGAGCAGCCCGTCAGCAGTTGGATGTCCCCACATGCTCCCAGGCAAACAGGGTGTTTGAGGCAGAGATTATCACAAGCAGGACATGGAGCTGTATGTTCCCCTGGCACAACTTTCCCTGATGTTCCTGGGAGCTCCACGTGAGCAGGGAATCGGATAGTCCAGAGTTCTCCTAACCACTCTGCTTGTTTATCTGTTTGCTGGGCCCCAGCATGAGCAATCTGTTTCCCACCTCTTCTTCACCCATGTAACTAAGATGGTGATGACAGTCGCTGTAGCTGTATTTGCTTTGCATGAAATCATTCAGCCATTTGGAAAATTAGAAATCCCCTGTATTGCTGTCATTTTAATGGAGAATGTGTACTTGGCTCTGAAGGAGTTGATGGTGGATTAACATTTGGTCTGTGAAGCTCAGACTATATTTGGAGGCAAGCTAGGGAATATTTCAGAGCAGTTGTCGGTGTGATCATCTCTCATAACTGAAGAGACTGTGGTGTTACAACAGTACCTGTTACTTTATTTTTAATTTTTCCTTCTTTGCATTCATTGTGTTACCGAGGCTCTGAATTCCATGGCCTTGCAGCACAGTTGATGTGAAAAACTGTGTGTGTTGTTACAGTGGCACATTTCTTGGAGTGTCTGGTACTTCTAATAGGAGCCTTCCCACTCTTCAGTGGGAATGGAGGATGTACATAAAAGCAGTGTTTTGGGACAAAGTAAGATGAATCTATTCTAGTCTTCCAGATATCAAGTAACCTCTTACTATCTTTTACTCTTTCTTTCTTTCTCCCATTGAAAATGAGTGTCATTCCCTCCAGATAACGTAGTTATAACCTCATGTTTTCTGCGGGTACATATGCACAATATAAAGACTCATTGCACGGTACAGTGTGTTTAAAATAGAAATTTAAATAAGTAGTTTTATTCCTTACAAGGGTAAGTTTTTATTCTGTGGCCCTCAGGCAGGCAGGCTCACTGCTCTCAACAGACAGTTCAAAGCCCCCAAAAGTGTCCAGGGCCTGATCTTTGGCTGCTGTAAATAAGGCATTGCTCCACTGATTCCCAAACCAAGGATTTTTACGTGGTGTTTAGGGGATTTGGATGCTGGTCTCCCACACATGGGGAGGCAGTGAGTGTCCAAGCCCCACAGACAGCCCTTATTATTGCATTCTGTTGTTTAAATGGAAGGTATGGCTACCTGGCATACACATTCCTTCTCTTCCCTCCCTCTCTGCTGTGGATGAGAATAAAGGATCATTTCAACTTCACATATGTTTGTAACTTTTAAGTCCACTGGAAATCTTACAGAAAACATTGCCAAATTCTACTGCTTTACTAGTCCCAGACTCAGCTTTGAAAAATATGCTTCAAGTTCAAGCAAATTCTTACAAAGCATGATGTTAAAAACTCTTCTCTTTACTACTTTTGATTAAAGCTGCCTCTGTTTCACCCAGAGTTTTGCAGAAAACCAGAAACACGTTGAATTGAGTGCTCTGTGTGGACTGTTTGCAGCATTATCCCTGTGGTCTTACCTGCAAGGACATTTCAGCAATGTTAAATCACAGACATCTATTGGCCAGGTCCTCAGCTGGGCTAAACTAGCACATTTCCATTGACTTTGGTGTCCTTCCTTGCCAGCTGGGAATATGGTCCATCCATTTCACTGGTGTTAGGTCAGGAACAGATCTGGCCCAGTACACGGTGGCAGCACAAACCAGAGCACAAGGCTGACACTTGGGTAGAACCAAACAGTCACAGTCTATCAAAGCATATACCTCTTCCCATTTACTGCTTTCCCCTACCTGTGGATTCAGGAAGACTCATTCAGAAAGTGACTTCACCCAGAAGTGAGGCTGGAACTGTCATTACTGCTCTCAGTCTGAGTTTGATGACAATAAATGGACAGGTTCTGACTTCAAATCATGCAAAATCACCTCAGTAATGATTTTCAGTTAAATAAATCAGGGTGGAATTTGGCCCTGTGTGCACAGGAGCTTTCCATGTACATAGATTTCCAGTGTCTATGCACTTTTCTTAGCGAGGGCAGATGAACAAGAGGGTGCATCCCTCCAGTATCATGTGAAATAAGTGTGCAGGGCTCTGGGGACAATGAACTGCCCAGTGCTTGTGGTGGAGAAGAATGTCAAATCATCAAAAAGAATAGTCATTTTATAATTCTGAAAACAGAAATCATGGTGTTTTTAAAAGCAAGGATGCCTGAAGTCTTCCTGTATCTCCTAGCAGTTATTATCTTGAAGGATATTTTATACCTTAGTTGTATGTTTCATATAATTTAAAACTTGCTTCTTAAATTTCTGAACTCAAGGAGGGGGTGAATCTTCTGGCTTTCAGGATTCACATTCAGAGGATGTTTGTTCTTTTGCTGCATGTACTGTTTGTCCAGAACTAACCAGTTATTTCTCCAGTATGGGTTTTATTGTGCCTTACAACAAATATTAAATTTAAGCGGAATGTACGCGTTAGAGGAGGGAATAATCAAGATTTTACTGCACTGTTAGGTGATGCTGCCCCAGAGTGTATCATCAAACATATCTGTGCTTAATTACCCAACCAAAGAGATCTAAAGTATGTATGTTTGTTGTACTGTAATAGGGGTTTGTGCCTGGACAATTAAGTGTTTTATTTGTATTCTGAGATGATGTGAACTTATTTTTCTAAACACTATACTGAATAAACTTTATATTTATACACATCTTGAGTAAATATTTCTGCTTGGATGTCATGTGAGGGCTTTGAATTTTGAGTTGGAAAAGCAATCTGAAGTAGAAACTTGGCTTCTAATGACTCATCATGGAAGGTGATGGCAACTAGGAACGCCTCTGCTTGCCAGGGATTTGATCTAAACCCTATTTAAGCAGGAATGAGACTTTCTGTTGACTTGAGGGGGTTTTGTCGGAATTCTAAAATACTAAATTAAAAAACATAAATCTTGTACCTCATATTGAACCTATTTGTGTCTCAAACCGAATTTATACCGTAATTAGTTAGATACTATTAAAATATATTTCCACCTCCTAGTTAGGACTAGTCAGTTTTTACTTATGATTCCCATGGCATTGGCATGCTTTCTATGTCAGGGGCTTTTTTTGGGTAGGTGTGCTCCTATTTGCTAAATTCCTGTTTGCTGAAATTTTTCTTTAAAATGTTTCACATAGTGTCAGACTTGGTTTTGGCAGCCTTTTGAGAACAGCTTGAAATGTTATGTTCCCCTGATATTAAAGGATTTAAACACATTACCATATTACTTCAGATCTGTGTTCCAAGCACCAGGATTGCCTGGTTACGGTTTTGATGCCAAAATGAACGACAGTAAATCCAAACAGAGTAATCTGTGCAGGTGAAGCACTTTCCCTCACTGAAGCTATATATACATTAGAGATAATGTATATATCCTGCACATGCCAGCAGGAATACACCCTTCCCTGCCCTTAAATTGTGTTTAGGCCATAGGAAGCAAGGTGAGGTCTGGGAGAGATCAATTCTTTTTTTTTTTAGTAGATACAGTTAAAAACATGAAATCCATGATGTTCTTACTCACTGAGACATTCCCTTGGTGTTTTCCACCATTCCTCCACCTTTCCCATTCGTCGCAGCTCCCTGGCAGGGCACAGGGAGTCACCGCCCAGCCCGGGGAGCATCTCCCCTCTCTGCTGGAGGCTGATCGGACTCTGCAGCTGCCAAAGCAAATCCGGCTACCCGGGAGCAGCCCGAAGGTAGAGCCAATTCCCTCGTTGCCCAATTCCCGTTTCCTTCCCAGAAGCGGCTCTTGACCCGGCGCTCCCCTTTGCCGTGCCGTGGTTCTGCCGGAGCAGGTCTGGGGCGGCGTTTTCCTGCCCTGCACATCCCGAGCTCCGGATTGATCCCCGGGCAGCAGCTCTGCCCCAGCTTGGCTTGCAGCAGGAGCTGAGGATCTGAAGGCACCCTCCAGCCTGGCTGGGAGCAGCTTCTCTCCTTCCTTCCTCACGGTGCAGGGGCTGGCTGCAGCCAATCCCCCGGGAAGGGATTCCTGGCTCTGCAGCCCCCCGGCTCTGGGTGAGGTGCAGGGGGTTGAGAGCAGCCGAGAGGCGGAAGGTCTCAGCAGCGTATGCAAATGTCCAAATTCTCCCTGAGCAGCCACCCATGCGGTATGCAGGATGAATCATGTCCTAACCGAGCGCATTCCTGCTACTTTGGAGGGCTTCGCAGATGTGTTCCAGGTCACCCTGGGCGAGAAAACCACACACAGCCACGGTTCCTTGTTCCCTGGCAGCCTGTGCACAGATGGAGAAAGGGGGGACAGCACCTTTGGAAGGGTGAGCAGCTGGCCCCCTGAGCCCCTGCCTTTCACACAGGGCCTGGGGATGCTGCAGGGGCAGGGGGGGCTGCCAAGGCAGTAGCTGGGATGGAGCTGTCAGTAGGAAGGCTCGGGGAGATGGCTGGTTTCTCTTGATCTAGCAGGGAGACAAGCTGGGAAGGGAGGCAATGCTGGAAGACAGCAGTTATTATCCTCTGTATTTGTCTTGATATTTCCCTGGTGCCAGATCAGAAAGGGGTTTTGCTGCTCCAAGAGGCAGAGGTTGGATCAGTAAAACAAGATTTTAATATGAATACTTACAGCTTGGGAAGCAGAGGTCTCCTTCCAGGCTGCATCCCCTGTTGTGGTGATCTCTGGCTGCAGAAATCTCTGGGCTGGAATCTTAGGCCAGTATATGGATACAGATCACATTTTTAATATAAAAATACATTTTAGAAGGAAAACGATTCCCAGAAATAAGAATTCATCTGCCAAGCAACGTGCACATACCCGATTTCACACTTAGAGGTGCCAGAAAGTTCAGGAATGAGACCAACAATAAAAAACCAACACACGTGTGAAAAATCTACAGCATTAAAGCCAGATTCAATAAAAATAGCACCTAGTTTATATGCTACAGAAGCTGGCACATGCCTGCAATAGCTGCAGGAAAGAGATAAAATGTTCAGAAGTTGCATGCAGCCCAGAGGAACGGAGCAGCCCTGGAGCAGTGCTGATGGTTACTCAATAACTCATGTACGATATTCTCCTGTGTAAGTGCTTTAATCCTCCATCCTGCTACTTCTCGGGCAGAAAGACGCAATTTGGAACACTTGAGGCTGATCAATAAGCTTCGCTGTGGCAGCCAAAGTGCTTTGCGATAGACCTTAGGTTATGAAAGGACTCCCAGAGTGTTACACCGCATCGTTTTCTCTCCCAGCCCGCACGCTGGCAGGCGGAGAATTCGGTGTTCGCCGTCTCCTTTGCGCTGCCTGCAGCGGCAAGCGCAGCCCCTGGCGCGTAGAGCGCAGAAATAAAAGCAGGCTGGGAGGAGAGAGCGGGGGAGGGAAGGGGAGGTGATGTGCCCGGGGCGATGCAGGCGGTGGGTGGCACAGGCAGGTTGCAAAGCCAGGTCTCTGACTCCCCCTGTTGCTTTGCCCACTGGCTCACGCCACCTCCTCGGGAGCCCAATCCCGCTTGGACGGTGCAGCCCTTGGCAGCAGCAGGAGGACTTGCTGCTGGCACCAAAGCTGAGCTTGCTCCTTTCATTTTTTTATCGTGTTTACAGCCACGTTCTCCTGCCGGCCAACAGCTCTGTTGGTGACTAGACTGGCCCTGGACCAGCATCCCTGAGCCTCCAAGCACTCAGCCCCCCAAAAACTGTTCCTGCCAGGATCATCAGCTCAGGGTGATGCACATGCAGGCCCTGGAGGACTCCAAAGCCACCCACTTCCAGATCAAGGCAATCTGAGAAAGGTTTGACTAATCTCCCACCCAGTCCTAGCAGCTGAGGGGGAGAAATGCTCAGGGGAATAAGGAAGGGTTAGTCCAGAGCTTGAGCTGTGCATGCTTTTGCAAGTTCTAAGTCAGTGGTTTCCTAAAAAGATACACTGAGAACTAATGACAGTTGTGATGTGACTCCTGTCCTAGGGAGATGCTGGGGATTTTGCTATTTACTGCTGCTTAATCAAACCAAGGCAGGCCAGGGGATCAGAAGGCAGTTCTGAAAGGCAACACTCAATACCACCCCAAGCACATTTACAATGCACATACAAATATAGGCATTGTCTGTATTAAAAAACGTGATCTGTTGTGTTGTATGCATGCAGGTGGATGTGAGCACTGACAGTTTAACACTAGCAAATGAAAATATTTCAAGGGTCACTATGAAGTTGTGCAAGAGGTGAAGCCTCTTCTCCCTCTTGCAGGCAACATATATTAGAGCCCAGTCCCAAAACCCCACCACAGACAGGTTCAGATTTCTGACCTGCTGCTGCTAAATGTGTTGTCACCTTGCTCAGATCCTGTGGCAGAAGAGCAGCAGAGGCAGTGGGGGCTGTCAGTGCTGTCCTTGGAGGAGAGGCAGAGTCAATCAGCATCAGGAAGAGAGAGAGCTGCACACTGTAGAGAAGTGACACCACCTGCATGTGGAAGGATTTAGCACATCACACCTCTGTGTGGGGAGCCACATCAGCTTCTGAGAGCTGCTACAGCACTTCTCCTCCTCTTCCCTGCCAAGGCAGTGATGTTCTCTCCAGAGCTTCAAAACATTGAGGTGTTTTTATCTCTTAAATCACCCTCAGGGTTTAGTATCCCCAAGATTTGCAGAGAAAGCAAATGAACTCCAGGCCAGGAAAGTAAGACTCACTTTTACACATCCACCCACGAGGACAAGGGCTGGGTGCAAGACCACAGCAGGCCCAGCCTCCAGGTCAGTGAGAACTGAGAGGTTGCAGCTGAGCCCCTATGGCATATTCCCCATGGTTGTTTTCGGGGTTTTTTTTGGTTTGTGACCTCCCCAGGACCCTCCAGATAAATTCCAAGGGGGGTGTTTAGGGGCAGCTCTCATTTGCCATCTTCCCCTCAGCCCTGCCGACCTCTTGATATGAGGTGGGACCCAGGACTTCCAAAAACAGCAGTACCTGGCAGCAGGCTTTGATAGCAGCCTATTTTGAGGTCTGGCTTTATCAGGGAGGGCCTGGAAGTGCTCCCAGGAGCACAGGGCATGCTGCACATTCCAGGCACAGTCATGTTGCACTGACCAGCAGTGCTGCAGGATGCTTGGGCCCAGGACAGAGATCACACAGCACCAGCCAGCCCTCCACAGCTCCAGGACAGTTCACTAGCCCAGTACAGATGTGCCAGGAGGTCCTGCTACACTCAGCAGGTCTCAGTAAACCCTTTCTGACCTCAGTTTCTTGTAGTTATTGTGGGTTTTCTTCTTGTGCAAACCAAAGGGAGAGTTAAGCTGAGCCTCCAGCCAGGAGAGTTTCATCCCATTCCTTTGGGAAAGTCAGCCCCAGCAAAGGAAACCCCTGGGCCAGGTGCTCATGGTTTGTGTTTGTTACCCAGTAATGTACGTGCTGAGAAGTGCTCCTGTTCCTCCCAGACTTCTTCACCAAGATCTGAATTTTTTCTCTTACATTTTGAATCAGCTTGGGTTACAAAAGCAAGTCTTGTTTCAGGTGGCTGATGCCCATGACAGACAAGGAATAGTCATTTGCTGGTGGCCTGGAGGACCAGGCCCTCAGATTAAAGTACAGGGTAGAGCCTATTTCTGTTCATCTCAACTATTCTCAATGATTAGGGCCATTTTAGAAGCCATAACAAATGAATGTGAAATAAGCAGCTGTTTTGGACCTACTCATAACACTGGAAAGCAGTAGGAGAGCTGCCAAAACTAGACAACATTCCTGCTTAGGTTTTACCAGAGCCATATCCAGTGAAAGAAATGCCTCCTGTCCTGCAAGCTCCACTTCCAGCACAGGCACCACAAGATCCCACGTTTCAGGATCCAGGTCTCCACCCTGAAACTTGTGCAGAACCATCAGTTTCTCTGTATTTAATACCCTCTGCCAGCACCCAAGATGTCCCTGCAAACACAGCCTAAAGCCACGCTGAGTAGAAACACTTGACCAAGGGGTCGTGGTATTTTGACCTGGAACCACAAGACAATCACTGCTTCAGAACAATTTCCCACCCACCCTACAGAGACCTTGCCCAGATTGCATTTCCCCAGTTCATCAGGGCATGGAACAGCACCAAGGGCTGGCAGATGCCAGGCTGTGTCACATCTGATGGCTCTTCCCTTTCCAAGCAGAGTATCATGTCATCAAAGGCAACGAGGCTGGCACGACACAATCTGAGAATCCCACTCTACAGCCGGTAGAAACCAAACCCCAAGTCTGTCAGTAATGATATATTCCAGGTGATGCAGGATTGAAATCTCCTGCCCCCAAGTCTCCATCTTGTACTTAAGCAATGCTCTGATTTGTCAACTTTCACAATTTATGGGCTTTGCAATATTTAGTAGATGGTGAGAGAGGGGAAGCAGGCAAAGGGGTTACCACCACAACTTCCTGTTCACCTTCATTCTTAAGTTCCTGGTTTTAAAACATAGAAATAAATTTGGAGATACCCAAGTTCTCCAAGCCAGAATACATAGAAATTTGGGTGTATCACATCTATCTATCTGTATTTTGTCTCCAATCTGGTGTTGCCTCATGCTCTCCAAGCCTTTGGGTCTGATAGCACTGTGTGCAACAAGACACTTCAGGAAAATAAACAAGGGTATAAAATAGGCGCTGTTATAGAAATAAAATTTATTTATTCATCTACAAATTCAAGAGAATATTTGCCAAAGCTGCCTCTGAGCCCAAATTTCCATAAACATAAAATTAGGCTTCTGAATGAATTTTCTAGACTACTGCAGTATAATCAGTAAAGCTAATAGCTGATGTTTTTTAAAAAAAATTCCATATAACTCAAGTCAGAGACACATTTCACTGACCTAAAAACAACCCCCCCAAAAATAGCATACAAATGCATTTCCTAAAATCAGCACTGTAAAAGCAGTTCTGTTTTTAAGGAATTCAAGCAAATTCATCCTGCATCCCTGTACAACACGGGCAGGGCTTCCAGAGCAGCCTGCTCCTGGCAGCTCTCAAGACTGGCAGCACAGACAGTTCCATGGCAGGGGACTGCAGACCCCAGCTCCTCACCACACCTCACTACGTGTCTGCATTTTGGTGTATCCATAATTATCACAAAAGCAAATGGCTCCCAGCTGTAACAAATGGTTTTCAGCTCAGCTATCACCCCTAGTAAGGACAAGAGGAACCTTCAAGGGCTGTGGGAAAGGAGGAAGAAAAGGGAGAGAAACCTTCTTGATGTGCCTTTTATTAGCTGCTACCCTCAGCCCTGGCCCAGGAAAGATCCAAAATGTTTGTTCTCCCAGACAAACCAAATCAATTTTGGGATTTTTATTTGTTGTAACCTAACAAGGTGTTGCAAGAAGAAAAATCACTGGGCTGCTCAGCTCATTCTGCCTCTTAAAGCTTTGGCCTAAACCTGAAATGTAAAAGAACCCTTCAGTTCTGACTATAATTAGTGTTTAAATGTTCCAAATACTTGTATTTTTGTAAAATAACCGGAAGAACAAAAAGAAAGATGGATTATACTTTATTCTTCAAGCCCTACTCAGAGGCAGCTTGAACTGTAACTATCCCATGATTAGCTGACATTAACCACTGGGAATCAAAAGTCCAGTTCCTAAATATCTGGATTTACCTTTCCCCATCAGTACAACAGCAACAGCATTTCCCTCCTGCATGGCTGGACTTCACTCATCTGGAATGGCACAGTCAAAATACTGAAGCCAGACCTTATTGATCAAACATATTTATTTGTTTATATAAAATATCTATTGAAATGTATAATAAATATTTATATATGTTATATATGATGTTTTCATATGTAACATATTTCTATTATATAATCTAACTATATTATTTTATATCATATATACATAATATATATATCATGGATTGTTGGGTGCCATGAAGCTTTCAGCTCACACAGATGACTGCTCAGAATTGTCCTGGGTGCTCAATTTCTCCCTAAGCTGTGCCAATGCCTCCCACCTCCCTGTCCCTGCCCACCTCCTGCACACTGGTACCAGGAGCAGGGCCCAGCAGTGGAACTCTGCCCTCCCCTTTGAGGAGCCCCTTCCCTCCCCACTTCAGTGACATTTGACCAATTCTGTTCCTCTTCAGTCCACGTACAGAGAAGGGAAAGTTATTTTTTACAGAAACATAGAATGGTTTGGGTTGGAAGGGACCTTAAAGCTCCTCCCATACCATTGGAGGGGACATTTTCCAGAGCAACCAGACCAGGTTGCTCCAAGCAATGCCCACTTCCATGGATGAGGCAGCCACAGCTTCCCATTTTAGTTGAGTCAGGAGGACAACTCTTCACCAGTGGTGATGAAGCCAAGGCTGGACACTGCTTTGCCTCCTGGCAATGCATTTTAAGAGCCATTCCTTTAACAAACTGCTCCTTTCATTGTCTCCCAAATCCAGCACAGCTCTGCATCCTATAACACTGTCCCCCTCCTGGGCTCCCAGTGGGTGTCACTGACCCACCCAACAGAGCTGTCACAACTTTTCTGAGCAGCCACTTCTACCAGCAGATAGATCACACTCACAAATCACTGCCTGGAAAGTCTGTGTGGTATGTGGCTTAATTTTCTTTTCCATAATATGAAATCCAATCTGAAATGCACAGATTAGTTTACTAATCTGTGTAAATCCTATTAATAGCACTTACGCTGCTGTGCTCCCATTCACATTCTAACAAATCTGTTTAGACTGCCTTGGTTTCCCCTCATCTCCTGCAAGACCTTCACACCTGGTTGCAGTCATGTCTTCACAAAATAGCTGGCCACAAATGGAAACTTGTGCTTTGCAGTCATCTCTCACATTTTAATTTGTGTCCCATGGTCCATCATGTTCTGGATCAAAGCATTAGTGCTGTAAATCACCATGGTGCCATCGAAGCTAAAGGGATTATACAAAGGATCACACAGCTCCAGTGGGGAAGGGCAGAGCTTGTACCCTCCTCTCCCCCAGCATCTCTGGCTTCTGTGCCTGCTCCAGCTCCATCCTGCCCCTCACAGCTCCACTGGCACCCTGGTGACTCCATCCTGCCCTGGGCACCTGGCCCAAAACTGGCCCCAAACTGGCCCAAACACCAGCAAAGGACCTGCTTGCAGGGAGGAGGTGATGGACCCTCTCTGGAGCCACTGGATGCGTTCACAGCAGCCCCACACACATCCCCTGGTCACCCGTGGGTTCAGGGTGGCACACCTGGGCCTGTGCCTGCCAGAAGGAGCAGCCCTGCTGGCAGCTGGGTGGGCTACAACCCCCCGAGCTCAGTGTGGACTCTCAAAGAGAGCAGACCCTCTGCTCTGCTGTGGGATAAACCATTCTCTGTTTGAAACCACAATATTTGCTTTTCCTGTAGTGGGCTCCGGTGGCTCCCAATGTCACAGTCACAGTGAGAGGGGTCAGAACCAGGAGAGGAGAGCAGGGCTTGGAGCATGCTTGGCTCCAACTTCCTAATCAAGCTGTGCAATAATTAGCAAATCCACCTCCACGCTGCTGTCCCTTGTGCTTCATTTCACCACCATCAAAACTGAGCACCTTTCACAACCCCATGTAAAGCCAGGGCCGTGCTGTTCCCTTGAGCTGAGGAGTCCTTGCCTTCAGGCCAGGCTGGAATTTGCCAAAACCAGCCCTGGGGAAGGGGTCTGAGCTGCTGTCACTCCTGACCTGTGCCCCTGCACTCTCCCAGCACCTGCTAATGCATTCCACACCATGTGCCAGGCAGGAGAGGATGGGTGCAGGATAGGAAGACTCTCTACCAGGAAAGAAGCTTTCCAGAACTTACCAGATGGAAGGTTTTAATGGAGAACAGAACATGGAAACTCTCAGGTGATGAAGGGAAAAACATCTACTCTAGATTGTCAAAAGGAAAGGATTTGAGTTAAAACTGCTTTTACACAAGTTCACAGTAGGACAAACCCTCTCCCTGCCAAGGGATCCCTGCTCCTTGCATGAGTGTGTTGGCTGCATGATCCCCTCCATCCAGCTCTTCCCAGCTCCCAGGGCCAAGCTCTGAAGTGCTTTCACTAACCTCAATAAAAAGGCCAGACCTACAGTGCCAAGACAGTTCCAGCACAACCCTGGATACATTTCCAATGTTTTTTCTACCAGAGTGTGAAACAAATTATTAGCATAAAAGATTGCTGGCTCTTCTCTTTCCTTCCTTACAGCTGAACTTCCTCTATCACCCATCCAAAAGCATATGGATTTTCTCTCATTGCTGGAGAAACTATTCAAGGTCAATAATGCTTCACTCTCTCCTAGCTTCCCCTAAAATGGTTTTAAAGTTTTAATTACCTGAATAATTCCTGGTGGTTTACTTGAGTGTTAGCTCAGGAATTGTTTGTAATACCTTAGCTTTGTGGAAGAAATATTTTAAAAGCGTTACCCACACTCAAGAAATTTTCCCCAAATTCTCTTTTACAAGGGGTTCTTACCTGTTACCTGAGTTAAAGCTTGCCTGTAAAACAGCTGTTTGTTTACAGACCTTTAATCTCTTGTTAGAGGTGCCAGTTGTGAGATATTAAAATGCCACAGAGAAAAAAAATAAACCAAAAAAAAGGAGGAATTTTTAGAGTGAGAGAGACAACCAGCCAAATACAATATGTGGCCAGACAGAATCAGAAGCTCTGGCTGCAGAACAAACCCAAGAGGCATCAGAAAAACCGCCCCAGCCGCGGTGGTAACTGTTCACCAGCAAAAGGAATGTACAAAACAAAATGGGGGGAAGATGTCCCCCCCTTCCTCCTCTGCCTTAGCCCCAAAAGACCACCTGACACGGCCGATGCCTCCGGTGCATGCAAATGTGCCACTGGGGAAGGGCAAACAGGCACTGCTGGACAGGAATTTTGCCTTTGGTGTCCTGCCTGCCCCACCCTCCGCAGGCAGACCTCAGGAAAAGTTTAAAATACTAAAGGGTGAGATAAGAGAAGGGGAAGAGCCCATCTCAGCCCTTTGTACTTCCACGGGGCTTCTTTGTAAAATGAGTGTGATTTCTATCACCCTTGCTCTGGAGCATCTCGTGCTGGAGACCTGGTCCCAAGGTGAAGCTCCTGTGTGCTCACAGCCAGCCTGTGCTCATTTGCCCCCTGAAACAGCTCCTTCCTCTTGGATGTGGCTCCAGGGAGCAGCCACCACCCCTCTCTCACCCTGTCTTTACTGCACAGCCCGACCAGCTCTGCCAGAGGTTGGCCTGCGAAGAGTTCCTTGTCCTGATGTCCAAAGCTGCACCTCACCCATCATCAGCTGGGACACAGCACACCCTGCAAGAGCCCCTCTGATGTTCTGCACCCAAGGAGTTCATAACTCACCTTCTCCTCCCTGCTGCTCACAGTCCTTGAATGGACATGCAGGAGAGCTCAGCTCTGACAGGAAGGTACATCCAAAATGTGAACTTAACTCACAGCTGCTCTTCCAACCCTGTCCAAGGACACACTCTTGAGCTCTGGCTGCTCATTCTCAGGCACTGTCAGGGCTTTCTGCCCCTGCCTGTCCTCAGGACAAAGGTGTCTGCCTGTCTATGGTCTTGGCAGAAGCAGAGATGTGTCCCATCCGTGGCCATTGCAGAGTTCAACCTGCTGCAGCCATGCAGTCTGCAGAAGCAGGAGACTTCAGGCAGGACATCAGATCACAACTGTGGTTACAAAGGGTTCTGCTACAGAGGGGACAAAGATCTTTTGGAAGGATAAGGTAGATAAGCAAGAGAAGCCACCTCTGAAACCTCATGAAGGCTAAAATCCTAGATCAGCCTCTGCAGTCTGGCTCATCCCAGCTTTTGGCCTCAGAAGTTCAGAGTTCAATTTCTGCTACAAAACTGTAGCGCTGGATTTCTGTGACTTGCTGCAGCACCTCCTGCTTCCACACACCAGGATGTCAAGGGAATACTGGCACTGCCTGGTGAAATTGTGCTCTGGGGGCAGCAACAGAAGAATTGCTGTACAGTTTCCTCCACATCAGCCCCGCAAAACCTTTTTTCACCTCCCTGGAATGTTTTCTGTCACTCTCCTCTATCTCCAGTGCCGAGTTGCACAGGACCCCGTCTTTAGGGAAGCGTCACAGTGATAAAACTCCCTTTCAAATGAATTTTAATGGAAGTATTTGTAAGATGCACAAACACAAATGAGCTGCCAACACACTCCTCAAAGCTGCATCCTGCAGCTCAGTGATCCCATTGAGGGGGAAGAAATGCTTGGGAAGAAATTATAGGGGAGCCAGCAGCAGTCATGACCATGTTGTCTTTAAAGCTGAGGAATGCTTTGGAAAGAGATTGTGTGCAAATATAATCATAAAACCCCCCAAATTTTTCATGTTGTCCTCAAACTCAGCCTCAGNGGAATGCTTTGGAAAGAGATTGTGCACAAATATAATTTTTCATGCTGTCCTCAAGCTCAGCCTTACAACTTCTCCAAGCACCCATCTATTGCAACTGATGATGAAGATGAGTTTCTTCTACCATGGCCTTACCTCAAGAAGTGCAACCCCACATGCAGCCACAGGTGTGCTTTGGGAGTTAAGTGGAATTGCTGGAAATCTCCCAGTATTGAAGGAACTTCACTTGAACACGAGAAAAAGAAGAGGGGAGCAAAATATAGTCATAGATTAGACACTGTGATCCACTCGGGGCACAAAGGACATTAAAATAGAACTGAAACTCAAATTTGATGAAGCCAAGAGAGAGCAAAGCTGAGTTTAATCAACCTACAAGATTCACGGGCACAAATTATCACAGAGGCCAAGAGCTTGTCCCTGAGAGTGTGGAAATATATGCATTTATACACACACCTGAGCAGATATAAATACATGTGTATAACTCTGTTCTCTCAGGGCTGAAAAGGACTTGACAGCACCATTCAGTCTTTCCCCCAGCTCCAAGACAAGATCAAATAGACGTCGGTATTTTCTGACAGATGTTTGTCTAGACCTGTTTTTAAACAGAGAATCTCCCACCTCCCCAGGCAATTTATTCCAACACTTCCTTTTCTTCTTCAGCTTCACACACACACACACACACACACACACACGGACAGGTATCTTTATCTCAGAAGGTGAGTGGAGCAGCCTCTGATGACTTGCACATCAAAAGGCTTTGTGAAGTCATTTCTCATGGCAAGACCTTTCTTGTGGATGACGTAGGAGCCCAAAAGATCCCATCGTGACCTGAGGTGACAGGCTGGGCTTGGGGGACCAGCAGGTGAGGCAAGGGGGGCAAATGGGAAAGGAGAGGCAAATTCAGTCCTTTCCTTATTGACCCGTCAGATTTGTCTGTTGATAAAAGGCACCAATTTTGTACACTCCATTTTTAGACTCGGACGTTACGTTCCTCTCTGTTTTGATAAAATAAACACAATTTTGGCTTCTTCAGCAGCCACCTCGGAAGAGATGCTGTCCTGTCAAACTTCGGTGAGGCAAAGGAAGGGATGAGGAATGAGGCTGTGCAGCTGGAATATGTAAATGGCAGGATGGAGAGCAGCACTTTTCCAGCCACACTGGCTATCTATTACCTCCACTTTTGGACTGACAATGCACCAAATGTTTCATTGCCTGGGGCCTTACAAAGCTGACCAGCTTTTATAGCCGAAAGCACTAATGTAGAAAGGCAATTGGGAATTAATTATTTAATGTGGTTCTCATTGGTAGAAAGCTTCCACCCCTCCTGCATCTCAGCTGCCATTATACATATGTTGCTTTTCTTCAGACTACAGTGATTAGACAGCAGAGGAAAATGATGGCTAAATTCTGTTTCCACTTGCACTGAACTCCTTTTAAATCAGCAGATTTGCATTCAATAACCAAGGGCACAGTTTAGCCCCATGCTAGGAAAACATCCTTTGTGATAAAAACCATAAATTGATTGCAGCATCTCCATTTCTGGAAAAAAAGCCTTCTCATACCTCTGCTCCCAAATTCCCTCTTTGAAAGGCAGAACATCCCTACTTAAAAATTAAAATCCATGCAAGCAGCCCTATTTGTAGGAAATTAGACCGAGGTCCCTTTAATTTGGCTGTTTGGATGCCTCACTGGTGCAGACAGAAAGGTGTATCCTGAATCCACTGCATGTTGGTTCAGCTCCAGCTTCTCCCGGATTCTCAAGATAAGCATCTATTTCATTTAGAGCCTTTTTAGTTATGACCTGTGAAGAAGCAAATGTCCTTTTGAAGATCTCCCTGCAACAGCTGCATGCCAGAGACTCCCGGCCAAGTCACTTGAAGAGCTTAAGGATCAGGCCCCACGTATTTAAAAACATAAAGTGCAAAATAAGATTCTGCAGCGGGGCTGAGAAGGGGCATGAACTTACCTGTTGTGATACGTGGGAAACTGGAAACTCCTTCCCTGCAGTCACCACCTCCAGAATCTTTCCAGCTGAAGCTCCAACAGGATCCTGCTGAAATTCAACATCGTGAATTACACCAGGAATTAATTTTTTGCAATGTGTCATATTTTTCCAAGTGCAAAATATATTTGGTTTTCTTTTTTTTTCTTTTTTTTTTTTTTCCCTTCAGATGAAAGATATATGGCTGTACAGATGTGCTTTTCTAAGATCCAGTGGCACGAAACCTGAAATGCCCCAGCAAGATTCAGGAGCGAGTTTTAATCACCATGGAAGCACGACACTTTTGAAGGTCTATGAAATTATACACCCAGGTCTGAGAGGAGTAAACTTATCCGTCTGGGCAGATCTGCTGATAAGCAGAGACAACTCATTTTCTCCTGGAAAGCTGCATTATATGTTGTTTGAAAAAATGATCAGTTGTTAGAGACAGGTTTGCGCTGGGAAGAGAAAGGAGGAAAAAGCAGCACTGGGAGAGGCTTTCTGTAAGGGAAAACAAAAGGCAGTGCGAAAGTATTCCCTGCAAATTCAGGAGATGGAAGAGAAGAGGGGCTGAGCATCTCTCAGGGCCAGACAGAGCAAGGCTGGCGACGACAGAGGCATATGGAGACCCACCCAGGGCGCAGACAGACCGGAGGACCCCCAGACCTCGGCTTACGCAAGGTGACCTTTCCCCTCTCTAAAATTTCAAAGCTGGCGTTGCCGGCGCTGAACAGACTGTGTGCCATATGTAACATGACCTCAGCTCTGCTCTGCCAAGCCACTGATGGCATCACTAATGAGAGGTGAAAGGTCCCCTCCCTGCAGCCAGCTTGGAAACGCACCGGGACGGTGGGTGCGGGATGGGCCCCCCGGACTGGGTGGCTGGAGGCAGGACCCGCTGCCCCCCACCCCATATTGCCACACGTGGGTGCCCACTGACCCACCACAGGGACACACACACATCCCAAAGGGGATGGTGCCTCTTCCCTCGGCCCAGCTGAAACTGGCACAGGCCCCCAGCAATGGAGATATTCGTTCAGCACCCGAATGCAAAGCACACAGGCAAACGGAGCCTGCGATGTAAATCCTGCCCCAGCCCCCGGGCAGCGCCTTGTGCCCGCTGTGGACCATGCGGTGGCCGGGTGCGGAGGAGGATTGTTGCTGGGGGATGGCACAGAGGGAGGAGAACCCTCAAAGTGCGTGTCTCGATCCAAGGAGGACCCAAAACGTAGTTTTAATTTTTTTTACCAAGCATTTTCACGAAAATCATTACAATAAAGTAGCGCATGGGGGAAAAAAAAGAAATCAACCATCCCCCTTGCTGCCTTTTTTTTTTTTTTGTGGTTCCTTTTTGAAATAAGGGAGTTTGGGGTTTTTTTGCAGTTTTCCCAGTGTCCAGGGCCCCCATCCATCACCGNGGGAGTTTGGGGTTTTTTTGCAGTTTTCCCAGTGTCCAGGCCCCCATCCCATCCATCACCTAAGGCAAGGACAGACGGGACCCACGCACACGCCACCCCTGAACTCCCCGCCCCTGCCATGGGTGGGGACGGCCCGTGTGAGTGGATGGGGGATGCAGAACCCGGGTGGGTACGTGCCCCCAGGGCTGCGGGAGCGTTCACATGACTCGGGGTGACACACGCAGGGTGCCACCCTCAGGGTGTGTGCCCGCGGGAGCGCGGGCAGGGCGCCTGAGGAGCACTCGGGGGAGGGCGAGTGTCGCACACACGCGTGGGGAGTGCCCACGGGTGGATTTTGGGGTGTGGGCACACGGAGGGGCACAGGTGGGGGTGTGTGCACGTCGGTGGGAGCGCACACGCGGCCTGTGTGGGGTGACACACGGGTGGGTGTCAGAGGGGGGGTGCGGGCAGGGGCTGCGGAGCCCCGCACCCCCAGTTCAGCCCCAGCCCGCGGG
>VYXF01011772.1:211638-224190 GCA_013397295.1 Polioptila caerulea | reverse complement strand
CAAACCTTGCCCTGCAAACCCCACAAAAAGGTCAGTGTCCTCACAACATCTGTGGGGCCCTAAATAAGGTCACCTGTCCCATCTCACTGTCCCTTGGAGCAGCAAAATGGGCCATGAACAAACCACCCTGACCTTTTCCTTCCCACAGTCTCCTTGTGAAGCCCCTGCCCAGGCTGTCACCTCTCAGTTACATTTCCCCTATTATAAAACTGCCAGAAAACCCCAAAGATTTGAAAAAACAAACAAACAGAGCAGTACATCCCAAATCACAAAGGGCCCCACAGCAGCCACCCCCTAGGCACACCCTCACTGACTCACAGGAGTTTATCCCACACAACAATACTCACAGAAAGCTTCTGTGTTCTCTGGCACTGCTCCTCTGCCTCATCTATTTCTGCTTCCACTGGAGGCCTGGACATCAAAAACCTCCTAATAGAGAACAATCTGAGGTGAGCTCTTCCTGCCAGCCTCCAAAAATCACCAATAATATGCAACACTTCTTTAAAAAAAAAGTCACCAGCAGTTAGCTGGAAACTAAAACAGCTGCAGCATTTAAAACATCTACTGCAAATGCAAACTACTTTGGAACATCATAATTAGTAAATGGCAAATATTAGGAGTTATGGGAAAAGGGATCGTTAAATCAGACTTTAATAGTCCAGCGTCTCTTCCATTCCATGTGAGAACCCAGTCAGCACACACTTGCAACATTAAACCACATTAAGAAACAAACTGCTTCATTTCTGGAGTTGTAAAAACAAAGGTTAAATATCTGCTTCAGCACAAACCCTGTAATTTTTCCACGGCAACTGTATTGTTTTGCTTTGCACAGCTAATAATACCTGCCCTGCTTTGCACCCACTCATCTCCTGAGCGAGGCTCACACTGCAATCACCAAACCAGAACAAACTTGCAAGGACTACATTTGCCATTAAGGCTTCTGGAAGTACCTCTCCTTTTAGTTATACTTCATTTATATAAAGTAGTGAGTTGAAAAGACACTTTTTTTTTTCCAGAGAGTCCTTTTTCCACTACTTATAACAAAATAAGCAGCTGCACAACATTCAAATATTCCTGAAGTGAAGCAGAGATGTCCCCAGGACTGCTGCTCCTTGCCTGGACACTCTGTCCCATCCTATGCCCCATCCCTCCCTCTCAATTCCAAAGGTCCCCACCCATCTCATCCTCCTCATCCCCCCCTTCTCTGCTCCCATGATTTCTCAGCCCCATTATTTTGAGCTGCCAGTTCAACCACTCCACTCATTTTCCCTTTATAGCCACTTTTGTCCCTCCATGGGGACAACAGTACCTGTTCTTGGTACATGGAACAGGGAATGATCCCAGCCCCGAGGCTGCCAGAGCTCCAGGAGCTCCCAGGGTGGGATTGTCAGGGTGTCTGTGCAGGGCCAGGGGCTGGGCTGGATGATTCTTGAGGATCCCTTCCAGCTCAGGACATTCTGTCATTCTTCTCACATCTTTCCCAGAAATATATGGGATGGCATTAAACATGATCCCGACAATCTCCGACCATTTCAGGACCCAGGAACTGGAAAAAATTATCAACAAACTAACACAGTTTCTCATGCTGGAAAAGTCTGGGCAGCCTCAGAATAAAATGATACCAGAGTTGTCTCCACCCAGGTCTGTAGCTTTGGAATGAATATGGATATCCAAATCAAATTTCTTTGGAATTTCTGGAATTGGAGCTGGGTGTTTCTCGAGATGCAGAGCCAGACATTCAAGGGAATTCCAGGATTTTCCAAACAGCTGCACAAAGAGCATAAAGTATGCTAAGAGCCTGCAATGGGGATGTGATGTCTAAGTTTTATGCCTTCCTGTTCTCTGTCCCCACTGCAGCCTGGCAGGCAGCTCTAATTTCCAAGGTCTGGTGCTGCTCTCAGATCAAACAGACAGCATCAGTAGGAAGGAAAATTCATGGAAGGAACACAGCCTTAATTAGTACTTGGAAGTTGAGCAACTTACTAGGAATAGACTGATGGAAGTATAAAATCCCATTTTACTGCCTAGCCCCTTTCATGTCTGTCAGAACAACAATTAAACTCCCCCAGAAAGTCAGAATTGATCCAGTGCCTGATCCAAAGGCAACTCAAGCCAATATGACCTGACACCACAACACCTCCCATGTCAGACCCTGCAAAAGGCAGGAACTACCTCCAGACATTCCTGACAGGAGGTTTGAGGGGCGTCTGCACCTCCATAAATCACCTGCATGATGCACCTCACTCACTGTCCCCTCCTAACACAGCACTGAGCAAACAGCCCCACATGGGAACCATTCCCCTTTGTGCCAGAGAGAGCAGCTCCCTCATCCCATGGGGTAAATCAATCATTTCTTTCTCCAGAGACTGAAGGTTTGTTCCTGACCTCCACCTGAGGGGCCTGAAAACCAGACTGGCAGAGTCCACCCTGTCACTTCATCCAGAGCCCCCATCCCACCAGCAGCACATTCTCCTCCAAACTGAGACTTCTGGTTCGGCTTCCCACAACCAGGGTCCCTCTGTGTGAGCCTTTAATAATTGCTTTATTAATTGTTGGAGTGTCCTGTGCAGGGCCATGGGTTGGGCTGGATGATCCTTGTGGGCCCTTTCCAGCTCAGGATATTCTTTTGATCCTATTATTTCATTTTCCAACATATCTTCCCTTCACCGTAATCATCAGACAATTAATACAGATTTAAACCGAGTTTGAAATCCAAAAGTGACAGGGAATTAACACAACTTTAGGTCTAATTCTCCCTCCCCCCAGTCTTCTGCCCCATATTCTGTGATTTAGATGAAGTGGTTTGGGAACAGCCTGTTTCTCACTGGTTTATAGCACCAAATATCAGGGACAGGAATCAGTCAGGGCTACTGGGCAAGGTCATGGCCTAAGGGAGGGGTAATCACTTCATCCAGGCTCCATCCCAGCCCTTGGAATGGATGCCCAGCAATTCCCCCTGCACAGGAGGCACAACTTCTGCCCTGGGCAGTGCCCAGCCCTGAACAGGCTGCCCAGGGAGGGGCTGGAGTGTCCCTCAGCGGGGATATTCCAGAGCCCTCTGGACACAGCCCTGTGCCCTGTGCTCTGGGATGGCCCTGCCTGAGCAGGGAGGTGGCACCAGTGACCCTCTGTGGGCCCGTCCAGCCTGGCCCACTCTGTGGATTCCCTAAGGAAGAAGAAGCATGCCTTGCATCCCTCCTGCCTCACTTCTTCTGTTCCCACACCTTTCATGCCAGTTCCAAGTATCTTCAAACAACCAAAACTCGTCTGCAATGTTTTCTTTGTTCTCATATCATTCCCCACATAAAAACCTAATTTCTCCCTGTCCTTGAGACATCCTTTCAGTACTACATAAGGAAACATAAATCCCTAACTTACATATTTTTCTAATATTATTCTGTGTGACTGGTGGAGCATCACACAAAACATCAGAGTTAAAACTGAGCCCCAAGCCTTTCCTGCTGGATCCTGCTGCCCTCAGTGGTGACACCAGTCCCTCCTGATGACAAGAGCAACAACTTCCAGCAAACTGAAATCCCACATTACAGTGTTTGGGCTACACTTAGCAAAGGGCAAGGCACAACGTGGTTTACACCAGGATAATGGTTATTACTGTTATTGTCTTGTCAGTGCAAAGAGGAAATACTGCAATAAAATCCAGCAGAGCAGGAGGTTTATGTTTCCAGCTGTTTAAAGCATTCAGTGTTCCAGCCCACCTCTCTGAAGGCAAAAAATACTAAAAACACACAAAGGTCAACAAAAATTTTAAATCCAGTAATGAAAGAGAAGCGAGGTTTAAAATTAATTAAATGGCTTTTCACTTTTTTATTCTCCTCCTCTGCTTTGTGTTTGTAAAGTGTGATCAAGCAACTGCTTTGGAAGAATTAGCAGTAATTTGGTGCAAACGTGAGTGCCCTCATGATTTCACTTGTGTAATATAGGCAAAGACCCAGAAAGAGATTCTAATTGTTATTTTAAAATTAACCTTCTCACTTTACCTTTACGCTCTGAGAACAGGCACAGCCACAGTGGGCCATTACCCTGCCCAAAATACTGCATGAACTAATGAAGATTAAAACTAAAGTTAAGTAAATTCTGACAACCAGCAGGTAAGAAACCTTGCTTGGCTCTCTGAGGCTCTGCAACTCGAGGAAACACCCAGAATAACTCTGCTGGGGCTCTGCTGGTGTCTGTTGATCCACTGCTAATTTCTCTCTTGTAATGGCTTTCTGCTTTCTGAGTCAGCACTTAGACACCAAGGAGCAGCCATCTGGATTTCCAAGGCCCACCAACACAGAAAGGCCCTGCTGTTCCATAGAGAAAATGGGAGCAAAGGAAGCCCTGTATCCCCTCTGAGTGCTGGGGAATGCAGTCAGAGGCACCAAGGATGGTCAGAGGCAGCACATGGCAGAGCCCAGCTCTTCCCTGCCTGAGCCTTCCCCTTCCAGAGCCAGGGAGGTGCTGGGGGCACTCACACCTCAAACCACGGGAAGAGACACAAAACCAAAGGGCTTTAAACTGACAAAGGGCAGGGCTACATGGGATATTGGGAAAAAATTCTTCACTCTCACCCTGGCACAGGGTGCCCCGAGCAGCTGTGGCTGTCCCTGGATCCCTGGCAGTGCCCAAGGCCAGGTTGGACAGGGCTTGGAGCAGCCTGGGACAGTGGGAGGTGTCCCTGCCCATGGCACGAGTGGCACTGGATGGGCTTTAAAGTCCTTTCCAGCCCAACTCAGTCTGTGATCCTAAGTCATTTCCACTTGCACATAATAAGAGTACTAAAGGGGAGAGAGACCAAGGATTCCCCTTCCCTCCTTCCTTCCTGAGCATCCTACACTGACACATCACACCGGCGGTTCTACTGCTCTGGAATTAAACCCCCATGTGCACCACGGCACACCAGCTGTGAGGAAAGATGTGCTGATTGACTGTGTGTGACACAGCCCCAGAGCTCCAGAGAGCTCTCATTTCCCTGTCAGCAGGAAGAACGGTGCTCCTGCACACCAGCCTGGGTCGCAGAGCCCAGGGAGAGCCTTTTTTTAACAAATCCATTAAAGCAGAGATCTCGGATTACTCCCACAGTAGAGACCCGGTGATGCTATCAGTGTTTCCTGTTCCAAGGCAGAACAAGTGCTGGGACATGGCAGACAGCCCTTGGCATCACTCTCTGGGGTATCAGGGATCAGAGTGAGTCCCAGGGAGGAATCCCTGGGAGGGCAGGATCACAGGAACTGGGATTCATTACACAGCGAGCGCCGTGCCAGCGCCGAGTACCAGATTTTAATAAGGAAAATGCAAACTGTGATTTTTATCCAACTCACCAGGAATTTTCTTCCTTTTTCGGGCAACTTTGCAGCCCCCCAAGGACCCGAGCAGCAGAGCCCTGAGCTGTACCCGAAACAGGCTGTGATAGCTCAGCACAGCCCTCTCCTCACAGTTTTACGTCTCATTGCATCATTCCTGCATTATTTTTAGATAACCATCAGGGGATGTCAGAATGTGGGTCGATAGCTATTAGATTTATAGGCAGAAAGAGCAAGGCTTGTAACTATAAGGTGTAAAGCATTCAACAATTTCTAGAACAAATCTGACCGTAGGGACTGGGGGCTGGAAAATACAGTTGCTTTTACTCCCAGAACTGTTTAGGAAAAACAATCTCTGTGCTACTCAGATATATTTCTGGAGTTGAATCACGGCTGTTGACTCACAGGAGGGTCAATACTCCGAGTATTCAGCTTGAACAGCCCTTTGCAGACTTTGATAAGGACATCTTACCAAAAATAAGCCTCCCTTTTAAATGTAATCTATCAGCATGCAGAATGCCCTCAGCTACCCCGCGGCTCAGGCGTGTCTGAGGAGCTGGGAACTGGCTGCCTGCCAGCAACATCTGGAGCAGATGTTCCATTTTAGGCAAAGATTAGTGGCGTGAATCACAAAATTAGTAAAACCTCCTTGGTTACCTGAGCAGGCTCATTTCCCTTTGCTGTTGTGCCCTGCTAACAGGTGGGTTTCTTACAGGCTGCATTTTCTGATCAGCAGCACTGGTGCTCTCTGCCAGGAGAGGATAAGGAGGGAGGATGGTCTGGAATGGACCAGAAGATTCCCCAAAATCCAAGCACATGGACAGGGCATGCCTAAAGCCAACTTCATCCATCAGAGCTGCCTGGTCAAGAGGGGAGATCTCCAAGACAGCAAGCACAGGACTGCTCCTCAGCATTTCCTGCTGCTGTCCCAAAGGGCTTGGGGTATCCAGGATGCTTTGGGAGCCCAGCAGGGGAGAACACCGTGGGCAGTCCTGCCCTCAGGAGTGGCAGCTGGAAGCCTCCAGGCCCTGAAACATCTCTGGGTGTCCATGCTTCTCCAAATAAATCCAGCTCCAAGTGTCTCTCCCTGGAAACACAACGGGACACTCCTGATCCAGACTGAGGCTCACCAGCAGGACAGTTATTCACACAATCACAGCTCCTCTCTGGGTGTTTTTTATCCCTGGGGAGATGTTTCTCACAGCTGCACAACTAAATAGGCAGTGTAAATCTAACATACCTTTGTGAATTCTACTAGCCAGGGAAGGTTCTGTTTCTCCATTCAGGGAGGCCTGAATTAATATGCAAAACTAAAACACCACTGTTGTCACTGTATTCTGGTCACTGCTGTTGCATGCCATGAATCCTGTGCTGTCTCTGCACAACAAATGTCTTACTGGCTTATTACTCATTCATTGTCAATGTCAGGGAATATTTGGATCATGATGCCAAACAACCATCAAACCCCAAAATTATCCATCAGTTCCTTGTCAGATGGGTTGCAAACTAAATGTCACATTCATGTCTGAGCTTCCAGATGCTTCTAAATGTCTATCTTAAGCTTCACCTTTTAACTCTATTATTTCTCTAAGAAGTATTTCCTTTATTCATTCCTTGATCAGTATCAAACCCAATTCTCAGGAACCTGCTAAGAATAATTTACAGGCAGCAGCTCTCAGGTGCCTTGAGCCTGTGCAGACCTCTCTCCTGCTGTAAGGAAGTTTAGGCTGAGAACTTCCAAAAACAGGTCCTGAATGCATAATTTTCATTATTACTAATAAAGAATATGGCAACCAAATCTGTTGGGTATATCCTAAATGTTAAAGTGGCAATTTTCATCAAGTTGCTATATAATATGTAAAGGCAATCCTACATAATACAGTTATTTTCTTCTTCAAAAACCTCCTGGCAGTGGGATAGACAGAGAAGCAGCATCCCAGCTGCTGTGTGACACTCATCAGTTAACACAGCAGCCACATCCCCATCGTGTATCTCTTATCTCCACATCATCATTTCTTATATCAAAGGATTTCACCGACAAAGACTGCTTGTATAAAGAACTATTTTAGCTCAGTAACATCATTAAAGTTTGGGCCCTTCTGCCTACAAACAG
This sequence comes from Polioptila caerulea, assembly GCA_013397295.1. NCBI lineage: Eukaryota > Metazoa > Chordata > Aves > Passeriformes > Certhiidae > Polioptila > Polioptila caerulea. The sequence goes on along the minus strand of VYXF01011772.1, from coordinate 216,774 downwards.
CTTTTCCCTCTTCTCAGTTATTTACACTTAATTATTTATCTTAATCAGGGAATTTCTTAGCATTTAAGTTAATATATTACCTACCCGTTAAAACCTTAATATTACCAGTCTGTGGGTGTAGTGCTATTACATTCTCCTAAATGCTGATAAAACCACTTTTAATCTGCCTTATTTACATATATAATTTCTATACTCAGTGGTTAGCTAAGTTTGTAATGTGTTTGGAGGCTGATAAGTGTTGGAGAAGATAAGCATTATCTTATCCTTATGGGAAGCAAATCCACCTATCTCCAAAGTGTTTTAAGTTAATTAAGTGCCACTTTACAAGGATAGCAACACCGTGCTGAGGGCTGTGGTTCAGTGTCGGCCTCCATGTCCATATGCAACCCTCCCAAAGTTAATTTCCTAATTGGATAAGCAGATGAGAGCACAGCCAGAACACAGGAGGCTGCTGGCATGCACTTGGCCATACCTCAGCATGTTCACATTATTCCATGTGCAAAAGCACAGATGCAGACCGCTTTAAAAAATGAACACGGGCTTATTTCACCCCCAAGGAATGTAAAGTTCCTTTTCAACATTAACATTTGGTAAAAGCAGCAGTTTAATCTGTGCATTTCTTTAGTACAGGGGAATAAGCCCTCTCTATTTGCTCCTTTTCTGGCCAGCTTCACTTCAGCTCTCCTTCACCACTACTCTCTTATAACAATTTGCAAATAGCTTTAATTCTCCCTGATCTTATCCACCAAGTTGGACTTTGGGGCTTGGAACACCCTGGAATAGTGGAAGGTGCCCCTGCCCATGGCAGAGGGTTGGAACTGGGTAGTATTTAGGGTCCCTTCCAACCCAAACCATTCTGTGATTCTATGACCTGTTGAGAGACCACAAAATAAAATTTAACAGAAGAGCTCTGGATGAGTAAGCAATGCCCTTCCATTCTCTGTCTCACCAGTACTTACCTTGAAGTTCAGACTTTGTCAGTGTGCTCAGCCAGATGCCACACCATCCCTGTGGCACTGGCTCCCAGGCAGCCAAGCACTTACTGGAGTCAGCTGCTGCTGTGAGTCCACCACTATCCACAGCACCAGAGAGGGAGTTTCCAGCCTTCACACTGCTTGGAGGCTTCAATCCAAGAGCCAGACCTCTGCTGGACACAGAGCCTGCAAGGTGGCTGCCTGGGAGGTTCCTCAGGTCCCCAGTGAGCAGCACAGGTGACCTGCTCACATCTTTTCCAGATGCTCAGACATGGCAGGTACAGAGAATGGCTCCCCACACCCAAACCCAGGGTTTATTGAGAGTTCTCTCCCTCCTGCAATCCCTATTTTCCAATGGCAGCACCATTTACTGATCCATCCCACTGAGAGGGTCCCACAGTACCTTTGGACACTGCAGACAAACACCAGCTTTCCTCAAGCCACGGCACTCACCCTCCAGCCACTGGGATGTTAAAAGCTTGGCCCACCTTTGCTGTCTCTAGGTCGTATAAACGCCCAATCTCAAATTCCTCACAGTCACCAATGGGTTCCTACATTAGCCCCAGGGGAATGGGGTGACTTTGCCCAGTACTTCCCAGGAAGCAGCACAGGGCTCCTGAAAATGCTGAATGCTCCTTTCTGAGTCTCTGCTCCCTTTAGCTCCTCACCTGGTCACACAGCACAGAAATCACCTCTTTGCAAACACAGAGACAAACTGAAAAGTTCATTTGTGCAAATCTCCATAAATTAGGAAAATGTCAGCACACAAAAAAACCAGGCTTGGATCAAAAAGACAAGTTGTAGTCAACACCCAAGTAAAATACACATGTTCCTTTCTGACTGTCATTAGCTTTCTCTGGACATCTGCTGGATGAAAGAATTCCATCCATAAAAGAGACTGCAGAAATTAAAAATCCTCTGCACTCCTAGATCAGTGCCAGCACATATAAAGCCCTCTATTCCAAAGGGCACCCTTGGACCTCTGTGCGTGGGAGCCACCAATTAGAGATCAGCAAAGAGCAAATCCCACACAACCTGTGAACGAGTTAAAGAGCAATAATCAACTTCTAGAAAGAATAATGCAAATGTACAGATTGGGCCACCTTTGGGACAGGTCTTCTTGCCCAGAGAGAAGTAAGAGGGAGCCTGGTGTTATTTCCAGAGCAGCATGGCAAAGGAACAGCATTCAGAAAGAAGTTTTGTGTCAAACACCTCTTTCCCAGAGCCAAAGCAGTGATGTTTAGCTTGTTTTTATGGCCAACCTTTACAGAGATAAATAAATACACACACATAAAACATGAGGGTTGCTGTACCACCGAGAGCTGTTATTTCCAATATGCTTTACACTGCATGACTCACAAACCAAACCCACAGCAATGGTATGATCAGATTGCTCATTTCATCTGTACAGAATGGAGCTTTTGGAGACATCCAGGTTTTTAAAGATGGCTTCAACTCCCACTGAAATCCAGCCAATATATAATCTGTAATGCAGGGGAAATCCATAGCTGGCTGTACCCAGACTGGGTTGTAGCTTCTCTCTCTGGCCAAACACTTCCCAATGCTCTGTGAGGTGCAGGCTTCCCACTTGCCACCCTACAGGTACTCTATTCCCTCATTTTGTAGCTACTAAGCCACGGATCAGATTTCAAATGAAACATGACCTTTTAGAACCAAAAGAGCAATCTCATCTCTCAGTGGGTCGTTGTGCAGGGAGCTTGGCCCAGAGCTAAGGTGGGGTTTGTGAGGCACCAGCACAAAACTATCCAAACGAAAATCAAAGAGAAGTGGTGAGTTCCTATTTGCACAGTTCCAGCAGGCAGATTTTAGGTGTTCCTCAAGTGCCAGGATGAATGCTGATCCAGGCACAGAAAATTCCTGGTGGGAAAGCCAATCCAGCTGCTCCTCAGTCCCAGGGGCTGTCCCAGTGCCCCTGACTGTTTCCTTTCAGTGCTGGTGGCTGGGGATGGGGCTCACCTGGCCCCCCACATCTTGCTGTAAACCCCAGCCCTGCTGAAGCACAGCCCACAGCCACCCCTCAGAGCACCGAGCTCCTCTCAAAACCACACGTACCAAATATACACTTGACCCAAAGTTACATAAGCGCTGTGCCAGAGCTATTTTTTAGCCAGACTGATCAGCGCTGCTATAAATCACCCCAGGATGCAGAGGCCAGACAAGATGTCACATTTATGTGCTCAGCTTTCTGCCTGCCCTGAGAAAACGTTTGTGATATGCCAACATATCTATTCCCTCTCTGCCTCCCCTGGTGTGTAGGTGCATGACTGCTGCTCGGCACTGAGCAGGCTCCAGACAGCGCTGCCCGTGCCCGCAGCAGCCTGGGGACAGCACTGAGCTGCCCTGCCCCGGCAGCTCCTCTCCCCAGCCCCAGCCCCCGGGACAGGGCAGGGGGGGATCACGTTAACCTCCACAGCTCACCCTGTGCCTGCAGGGACGGCACACTGCTGCATGATCACTTGTCCTATCCTAGTCCAGTGTCCTGGAATAAGGGCTCTTATCTTGAGCTGCAGCTATTCCCAAATAAATGCATAAATCCTCCTGGAAACTTCTGCCCTAGCAGGATCCAGGAGCAGGCAATTTCAGTTTGATTACAAATAACATTAACTTTCTACCTTATTCCTTGTTATTCTTATGCTTCTCCTCTGTTCATCGCTCACCAGTGCCGCTTCAGCACCTCGTGGGGCCAGGCACAGGCAGGACAGGTTTCTCACGCAAGTGTATAAAGGAGGAAAATCAATCACACTTTCCTCCTCAGCTGAGTGTTCCAGTGCTGTCCCCAAAGCCACTGCCCGAGCCAAGCACTCTGGGGAAGCCACGCTGCATCCCTGCCCCTGCCTCTCCTCCTGGGTGCAGTGACACCAGCTCCAGCTCAGGCTCAGCACAGAGACACAGCACACACCAGCTCTTGGTTCAGCACAGCACAGGATGGGTATGAGCTCCATATTCCAAACTCGGAGAGGGAATCACCCTGACACTGCCAGAAACACCAACTCTGCTCATTCCGACACACAGAAACTTGCAGGGATTAAAGCTACGGAGACTGGAAGCAATGAGCAAGACCCTTGATTGAAATTACACCCCCAGTTGTGAATCTGTGGGGAACAACTTTAAAAAAATCAGCTTCCACAGTGAGTGTTTTAATTAGATACCTTACCTAGATTTCTTACATCTTTACAATGTGTTTCTCTATCCTGCACAGTATCTTTGAAATTCCCTTTCTATGTCTCTGAACTACTGAACCTGGTGAGATTTTAATAGAAATCCCTTTTCTGTGCTATAAAGAGAAGCATTACTTGAGATTTTAATTAGCAGTTGTCAGTGCTGAGCCATAGGAAGTACTGAATAGTTTGCTTAACTTCTTAGAGAAAGTGCCTTTTGCTTTCTGACCTTCTGCACTCAAATGATGCAACACACTTGAGCCATTTGAAAACTCCTTTCCAAACCCAGCTCTGTGGGAGCAGAAGCCATTCGCTCCATCAATATACCCTGTGCTGCTCCAACCCGTGTTCACCCACTGCACACTCGGCTCGTTTGATGCAGAAATCGTGCCACTGTCATTTTCTGACCGTCGCTATGAATCTGAAAGGTAGCATTCTATTATTACCCTTTCCTTCCATCCTGTGCAAGGTACCCCGAGCTTTAGACACACATGGAATTTGGAAATCAGATGCTAAATCGATTCAGTCCGTTGAGACTCCGTTTGCACAACAACAGAGGGGAGAGCAGGGGTCCGTCACGCAACTCCAGGCAAGGCGGGCACCTGCTCCGAGCCTCGATTCACCCTCACCAACCCTACCCCGAAGGCATTAAAGAGCAGAAGAACTGTTCCTACCATTCAGCTGCCTGTAGACAATGTCTTCTAGGAGCGAGAGCCTCTTCAGCACTGCATCCTGGATGGAGCTGATGCCGTGGGCTGTCAAGTTGGCCACTTCTGCCCTGGGATGGATGTCATGGAAGGAGTCGCCGCTCTTGGTCGTGATGGGTCTGCACTTGGCCAGGAAGAGGACGAAGCCAGCCACGGCGATCAGGTTTAACACCAGCAGGACTTTGACTCTCCTCAAAGAAGCCATCAAACTTCCCGAGGGGCCCCGCCAGCCGCCGCGCTGCCGGCAGGGCTATGGGAGCGGGCCGGCGGCCGCCC
>VYXF01011772.1:181513-211085 GCA_013397295.1 Polioptila caerulea | reverse complement strand
CCCGAGCCGTGAGGGGGATGCGCGGTGCCCGAGCCGTGAGGGGGATGCGCGGTGCGGGCGGCCGGGGCCGTGTGGGGATGCGGGGCTTTAGCGGGAGGAGATGACGCCGGTCGCGGTAACGCGCTCGGGCTGCTCGGTGTCACAGAAAGTTTGAGCCCCCGGGCCGGTGCGTGGCCCTCTCCCGGACTCAGCTCCCCGCTCTCCCGGATGGAAGCTTTGTGTTCGGAGCCCTGGCTTGCCCTGCCCCGGCACGGAATGACCAAGGTATCATCCTGCTTGCCCAGGCTCCCCACACCCTCCTTGCCGGAGTGAGGGAATGACTTCAGAGCTGTCTCAGCTCTTAGCCAGGACCGCCCGCACCTCAAACCCTGACACGAGGTAAAGTGATAAACATCATAAACTACGATTCACATCCAACGTTTTAATGCCAGAATGCTGAATCTTTTGGTGGGGGCACAGCCACTACTGAACAACCCCGGTAAACCCCGTTTTCCGAGCTTTATCCATGTGCCACAGTTAACCCTGCTTTTCAGAAAGATGGCACCAGCAGGCATTAGAAATTCAAACAACCTTGAGCCATTGTATCCTACAAGGCAACTTTTGAAAAGGTAAGAATAACCTCTCTCACCTTCAAGCCATAATTAAAAAAGAAAAAGAAAACCAACAAAAATTCAATGCCATGGAAACAAATCTAAAATTGCCTTGGAGGGTTTGGAGTTTTAATTCAGTCCTAGCTGCACATGAATTCTTTTATGGCTTGCATGTTCAGACCCAGGATCCTGCTACAAACCAGAGAAGAGGCAGGCACATAACTCACAGTCAGACCCTAAGATACTGTGGTCAGTCCATCATCCACACTCAGGTTCATTATACGAGGATGAAAATGTGAATGATTTGTGTGACATAGAGCTAGAAATACCTCACAAATTGCTGAAAACCAGCTTTTGGCAGGTGCTGAGGGGAAGCAGGTTTGGGGGTTCTGTTTGGGGTGTTTTGGCACATGATAAACAGAAGGTTTGTTTCCAAAGCTGACAACTGAGATTTTTCTGCTCTATAAATAAAAGCACTTTTTATTAAACAAATAAACACCATCCCAACTTGGCAGAGTAGTTTACCAAAAAGGGAAACCACATGGCCTTAACTGTCAGGAGCAGAAATATTTGTGCAAACAGAAAAGTACCTGCTGCTTATTCTGAAGCAGTCTGGGATAAAGACACATTCCCGTTGTCCTTCATTACCACTGCTCCCACTGAAGTCAGGCTGGTGCATTACACAGAAGCAGCAAGGTCTATTTTAATTATAAACCAGTTTGGAAAAAGCTGGATTTAAAGGCTTTTGGCACATGGCTGTTATAGATGATCCCAATGGGAAAAAAAATAATCTTAGGATCTTAAAAAAGAGAATGCAAGAATTTGAAGCAGCTCCTTGCTGAAGGACAAGGCGAGCATTTTTGCCACGACTTCCCCCAAGAAAGGAGCAGAATTAAATTCCCAAAAACAGGAGGGAGGGAGAAAGCCACTAGTCCCCTTAGGGTGACAGATGGCTACAGAGCACCTGGCACCCATGAGTGTGTGGTCCTGGGGAGGACAGCACAGCAGGAGAAAATAAAGATGTCCAAAAAAATGCAAAGAAGAAATCTCTGTGTGGGAAATAACATGAGAGCTAAAAAGTCAGAATACACATGTGCCAAGAGGCCCCCTGCCCTGTCTGGGAGGATTAACTTCCAAAAGCTCCCCGGGTTTCTGTTGCTGTCACTGCTGCCCCTTTATCCTGGGGAGAAGCAAGCAGCTGACTTTGAAGCTGTGGTGGCTCCCAATGCCATCACCTGGGACTGTCCCCAGCCCAGCTGTACCTGCCTCCAGGGGAGCTGGCCCTGCTGCTGGCCTCAGGGGCAGCCGGGCAGTGCTTCCCTTTGCAGAACTGCTAAGGGAAGCAGCCTGGGGAAAAGCTGATCCTCCCTCCTGAACCGGTTTGCAGCATGCTGTGTTCCACAGGCCCCTTCTGCCATGCTGCTCCCAGCAGCAGCAACAACTTTCTCTTCGTTTCTTTCACTTGGGAGAAGTTATTTCAGTTTTCTTCAGTTGTGCTCCAGTCACTTCTGGCCTGAGGAGGTCAAGCAAACCCCAGAGTATTCACACCAAGCATCACATTCCCTTCAGCGTGTCCTGAGAACCACCCTCAGCACATTCTGAACGAGGCTCAGCTCTCTGAGACTGCCAAGGAGCCAAGTGCCACCCGTGTCACCAGAGCTGCACAATTACCACAAACACATCCCTCTGTACCTCCCCCACAGCAAACAAGGGAGAGCAGAATACCTCAGATAACAGCAAACAACATCAAAGAGTCCACTGAATTAGGGAATCACAGAATTACCAAGGCTGAGGAAGATCCAATCATCCCAGCCCCACTGCTCTGTTCATCACTAACCCCTGGCCCCAAGTTCCTCACCCACACATTTTTTGAACTCTTCCAGGAGTGGTGACTCCACCCTGCTGTGGACAGCCTGTGCCAGTTCCTGACCACCCTCTCACTGATGAAATTTTCCTAATATCTAATTTAACTTCCCCTGGCATGAACTGGGGCTCTTTCCTGCCACCCTGCCTGAAGAAGGATACCAACAGGACATGGCTGTAGGAGACCAGGAAAAGTTATGGTTTGTGGTGTTCCAAAGCTTGAGAGCAGCTTCCCTACCCATATTTCCTTTGAGCTTTGCACCTCCCAGAACACTGAATTAAATTTCAACAGCAAATACAAAATGGTTGCTTGAAAAGGTCTGTCAAGACTCCACTCTCTAAATCAGGGTTCAACCAAGGCGTAGCTCAGCCTCCACTGGAGAGTTTGGAGGTTTTTTTCCTTCTATTTTTTATCTTTTTTTTTTCTTTCCAATTTCATTACATTCCTACCAAGGAAAAAATAGCTTGAAACATTGTTACTAAATAGAGAAGAACTAAAGGATGTGTGTCAGTATCGGGCAGAGGAGATCAGTTTGCAAGTCTAATAGAAAAATTCTATTTTTGCCCATTCCAGTGGAGTTCTGTGAACAGCACACACGCACTTTTCAACTGCTAGCCAAAATAATTACTTCTCTCCTTCTGTGGGGGAAAAAAATCCACTAAATCATGAATATTCAGTGGGTTGGTTAATGACATAGCAATGCTTTAGCTGAAATCTTTGCTCCTTAAAATACAGCCAACATGAGCTGCCAGTTAGAAGAATTAAAAATATAAAAATAACTTGATTTGCAGAAGCTATCACCCCCCAATTGCTTCAGGAGTGTATGATGGTAGCATGATACCATGACAGATCTGGGGCAGACTGTCTTCACAATCTGGGAGATGTAAAACAGGCAGGAAAAAATAGTTCCTGTTACTCACTGGAGCTTCTGCCAGTGCTGGGGCAGAGGTGCCTTCCCTCAACACCAGCTCAGTCCTCACCCAGATGATCCCAGGGTTCACCCAGTTATATTTCCAGCCTTGTAGCACCAGCTCAAAGGAAAAAGAAAAAACAAAAAGTTCGGGTCTTTTAGCTAAATTTCTTTGAATTGCATAAATGAGCATTTCTGTAACCAAATCCCTGTATGAAAACAGTGATCTGCAAAAGCAAAAAAGCAAACAGCCAAACAAAAACCTGCAGAAAATGTTCCATTTAAAGCCAATTTTGTTTCCTCAAAGTCTGAGAGGTTCTGTGAGTACAATTGGGTTATTTCTTTGCTTTCAGGCTTCAGGTGGTGCTCAGGAGTTGCATCTTCCCTTTTTTTCTCTCAGGCTCTCAAGAATTCCTGATTATTCAGCCTCTATTTTGTTGCTTTACCACAAAAACCACCTCTGAGAAAGCCCCACGTTCATCAGGTAGATGAATTTGAATGTCCATGTTGCCTATGAACTCTTTGTTTTTCCTGCTGCAGTTTTCTCCATGTGGAATCTGCTCCCTGCAAGGGTCACCAACATCATGTGGGGCGTGGGCTGGTGAATGCAGTAAAACTTGTATAGAAAGATGTTTTATTATTTTCAGAAGCAAATATTCCAAAGTTGATGGCTCACTCTGCTCTCTCTGAGCCATTTCTGACATACTTCAGGCATGTATTTAACATCAAGGAGTAAACCCTTTGTTCCTAGCCTTAATGTTTTTCTCCACTATGGGAACAGCTAATGCACAAAAGTAACTTTCCTCAGTGTTATCTTCAAAGTTGGGAACATATTTAGTTGCACATTACAATAATGCCATTCATATTTCATGAATTTTTAAGTTCAGCCTGTGAGCATGGACAGCTCATCACTGATACATCAGGGAAATGCTGTGAAAAAAACAAGCAACTTATTGTGCTTTTAGCGTATGAGATGGCTGCATGGTTCCCTCAAGGATATTAAAAAGATCTGTGCCATGGTTATCAATAAGTATCTTTCAGGATCTGCATTTATAAAGCTTCTAGAATGGCCTCAGCTCTCGACTGACTTCAGAAATTAAGGAACTTAGTTGCAAAAAGCAAAGTCATACCTTAAAGTCAACTACTCTTCAGTTTTGCTGCTTTGAACTTCAATATTCATTTTGATGACCAGAACCTAACTCTTAAATCATTTTATTATTAGAGCTGGTTTGAAAAGCTTCAGCTTATTTCTTGAAAAACAGGGGGAAGTGAGAAGAGCAAGAGGAGCAAATTCATTGACATTTTGATAAATCATCAAAAAATCAGAAAATCCATTTTAATAATTGACTCCTTGTGTGACTAGAAAATAAATTCTCACTTATTTCTTTTTTATTACAGAAGATACTTACATGGTCCAAGTTATTTCAGCACCTAATAATCACCTGATAGTCCTTGAGCCAGGGAATACCATTGTTTCTTCACGTTACACCAGCAAACAAAAAGATACCTGAAGACCTTTGGAAAAAAACACAGAATCCCAGAATGGTTTGGGTTGCAAAGGACCTTAAAGCCCATCCAGTGCCACCCCTGCCATGGCAGGGACACCTCCCACTGTCCCAGGCTGCTCCAAGCCCCAATGTCCAACCTGGCCTTGGGCACTGCCAGGGATCCAGGGGCAGCCACAGCTGCCCTGGGCACCCTGTGCCAGGGCCTGCCCCCCCTGCCCGGGAACAATTCCTTCCAGTATCCCATCTGTCCCTGCCCTCTGGGAGCTGGGAGCCATTCCCTGGGGTTTAAGCTCCAAGGAAACCAAGAGGAGACACAAAGGACCCAGCCAGTTCTGAGGCCTTTAGAAGCCTTCAGGACAAGAGGTCAGTTTGCCACCAGATCCTTGAGTCCCAGGCTGACACACTCAGCTGCTGGGCCCTGCACCAGCACTGCAGTACAGCCATGCCTGTGGGGAGCAGGGAAATGCTGAAAGATCCCAGAGTCAAATTGCACCATCCATGTTCCTGTTAACATCGGGACTGCCTTTCCCATGGCTGTCCAAAGTGCAGGTCAGCCAAGACAAAGCCCGGAACTCAATATCCAGACAAAGCCCACAAGTCAGTTTGCTTGGATGGAGGAACCCTCTCAGGGCTCAGCTGTCTCCCCAAAAGTTTGCTTTAGCTTCCTGTAGCAATCTGGCCTCTCCCACCTCAGAGGAGAGCCCAAAAATGGAGTAACCCCTCTTGGCTGCTGCTTGAGCCTGGCTCTGAGGACTTTCTGGAGGCTACAGCTCATGCTCAAGAGGGACAACATCCCCTGACTTACACCAAGTACTCAGCTTAGGATCAAGGCTGAAAGCCTTTTTGGGACCCCCCATGGCTCTGCCCATGCTCTGCTCCCCTGCAGGACCATGCTGGGCAGGATTAGAGTCCAAAGGCACAGACACTGCACTGAGGCTACAAACCCAAGCCTCGGCCATGGTGCAGCCACAGATGCCAATGGAAAACTGGCACCCTTCTTTTATTCCTAATCCATGAGAACCTCTCTGTGTCAATCTCAAAATATACAGACAGTGGTGTATTAAAGAAGGCAAAAAAAAATATTCCTGTGACTTTTACAAGCCACTGTGCACAAATACTTGCCTGCCTATGTCTTTTCATGTAATTCTTCTTTTGCAGTCCTCAGATGTCTCTTGCACTGTGCTTTAACTGTATCCCAGCCATGCCAGGGCAGTGTTTATCCTGCTGTGGTTCTGAATGGTGGGCTGGCCATCTGCAAATAATACACTGCTTTAACCCAAAAAATGTAAACCTCCCAATAAAGAGGAACCACAGATGGCAACAACTGCTTGACAAATGCCAGTGTGAACTGCATCACACTGATTAAACATCATTGACTGACATCAATAAATTCTTGCTACAGAATTTAGAAGATGCTTCTCATAAAAATTTCAAGAGGTCTGCATCCCAGCAAAAACAATAATTCAAAGCAGTTCTTAATGTTTGGAAAATCAAGTAGGTCAAGAAACAGACATATATGTGTTTACACTCTGAGTTAAACAACTGAACTTCCCTCTCCAGCAGCCTTTTGTTTTATTTTGGGAACCTGTATAGCAACTGTCTTCCCAGCTCCCAAAACACACCAAGTGCCTGTCTCAGCAAAACCTCACAGGTGCTGTGTATCCTTGTGGAGTTCAATGAAAGGTACAGTGGGAAAAACATAACCAACCTGGATTTTATCTCAGATTTGCTGTTGATTCATTGGTTGTCTCCAGGCAAAATGCCCAGAGCTGTGTTTTCAGGGTAGCCACAGAGTCATAGCAAGGCTTAGGTTGGAGAGGACCTCAAAGCCCATCCAGTGCCACCCCTGCCATGGCAGGGACACCTTTCACCACCCCAGGCTGCTCCAGCCCCAATGTCCAGCCTGGCCTTGGGCACTGCCAGGGATCCAGGGGCAGCCACAGCTGCTCTGGGCACCCTGTGCCAGAGCCTTGTAAATCTTCTCTCCCCACCTTTCCTGTCAGCTCTCTCAGCCTTTCCTCAGAGAGGAGCTTCAACCCTCCATCCCTCTGATCATCTTGTCCATCTTCTCATGGGTCAAATATTCAGATACTCAGCTGAAGGCTGCAATTTCAGAGTGGCTGGACAGCCTGAACTCCTCAGGTCGGGACTGGTGCAGAAACAGTGCCAGCCACAGGGGAGTGGTTGGTTTGGGAGGTGGGGTCTGCAGAACTGCCAATCCCACTGGGGGAGCCCCCAGAAGAAATTCTTTTCAGGTAGGAGTCTCCTCTTTACTGCAAATATTCTCAGCCAGGGAGTTATTCACAGAAAATCTTGTCTCCTCCTCTTGATTAATATTTAGGTGGAACTGCAGTAGGAGATTTGAGACCAAAAAAACCAGAGTTTGGGCTGAGAGGATAAACCAGGGGAGGCTGAGCCTGCTCTGCTCCCACCAGGCACTGGATGGTGGAGCTGCAAAAGGAAAGCAGATCCCAAGGCTCAGTCAAACCTGTGACTTCCTCCATCAAATGAAATCTGGTGCCCAAAATAAGCTGATTTCTCCCAAATACAAAAACGGGCTCCAAGCACCATTTAGTGACCGGGCCCGGCCCACCATGTCCCAGTGACAGATGACTCCAACCACTGCCAGGTACAAACATCTCCAGCCCAGCCTAGCAGCTGAGTCTCCACACCTCACAAGTACAAATTGGCTGGGTTTGTATAGCCTGAGCAATTACTCAGCTGCCCTGAAGGGATTGTTCTTAACTTTGAGGATTGCTGCTTTCATTTCAGAAGAATGGTCAGAAAGATTTCCCATTTTCTTTCCAACAATAGCATTTTTTGTAGGGGAAGGACATGACATCTTTAAGGAAGCAGGGAGAGAAAATGATGTGCTAGACCCTGCCTCTGAAATACTTCTGGAGGGATAAACATTTACATCTAGAGCTGAAGGTCTCATGGAGTAGCTTCTAAAGGAGAAAAGCTGTGCTGAGCCCATCCAATTTTCCCTCCTCTGGTCTATCTCATCACAGCACTTGGGTGTCTCCTTTTTTCCCCATGCAAAAGAGGAATAAAATGTTATGGAGAGATTCATCCCAGTTGTTCCCACAGTTTGCAACAGTGCAGGAAGCAGAGGTGTCCTGAGCCTGCCCTCCCCCAGCAGTGCTCTGCCTTTGCCTTGCCCTGCAGGAACCACCTGGGAACAATGGATGCACTCCCAAAGTCCTGCTTTTGCACTGCTTCAAATACCAGAATCATAACAGAGAATCCCAGAATAGGCTGGGTTGGTNTGCACAAATACTTGCCTGCCTATGTCTTTTCATGTAATTCTTCTTTTGCAGTCCTCAGATGTCTCTTGCACTGTGCTTTAACTGTATCCCAGCCATGCCAGGGCAGTGTTTATCCTGCTGTGGTTCTGAATGGTGGGCTGGCCATCTGCAAATAATACACTGCTTTAACCCAAAAAATGTAAACCTCCCAATAAAGAGGAACCACAGATGGCAACAACTGCTTGACAAATGCCAGTGTGAACTGCATCACACTGATTAAACATCATTGACTGACATCAATAAATTCTTGCTACAGAATTTAGAAGATGCTTCTCATAAAAATTTCAAGAGGTCTGCATCCCAGCAAAAACAATAATTCAAAGCAGTTCTTAATGTTTGGAAAATCAAGTAGGTCAAGAAACAGACATATATGTGTTTACACTCTGAGTTAAACAACTGAACTTCCCTCTCCAGCAGCCTTTTGTTTTATTTTGGGAACCTGTATAGCAACTGTCTTCCCAGCTCCCAAAACACACCAAGTGCCTGTCTCAGCAAAACCTCACAGGTGCTGTGTATCCTTGTGGAGTTCAATGAAAGGTACAGTGGGAAAAACATAACCAACCTGGATTTTATCTCAGATTTGCTGTTGATTCATTGGTTGTCTCCAGGCAAAATGCCCAGAGCTGTGTTTTCAGGGTAGCCACAGAGTCATAGCAAGGCTTAGGTTGGAGAGGACCTCAAAGCCCATCCAGTGCCACCCCTGCCATGGCAGGGACACCTTTCACCACCCCAGGCTGCTCCAGCCCCAATGTCCAGCCTGGCCTTGGGCACTGCCAGGGATCCAGGGGCAGCCACAGCTGCTCTGGGCACCCTGTGCCAGAGCCTTGTAAATCTTCTCTCCCCACCTTTCCTGTCAGCTCTCTCAGCCTTTCCTCAGAGAGGAGCTTCAACCCTCCATCCCTCTGATCATCTTGTCCATCTTCTCATGGGTCAAATATTCAGATACTCAGCTGAAGGCTGCAATTTCAGAGTGGCTGGACAGCCTGAACTCCTCAGGTCGGGACTGGTGCAGAAACAGTGCCAGCCACAGGGGAGTGGTTGGTTTGGGAGGTGGGGTCTGCAGAACTGCCANTCCCACTGTCCCAGGCTGCTCCCAGCCCCAATGTCCAACCTGGCCTTGGGCACTGCCAGGGATCCAGGGGCAGCCACAGCTGCTCTGGGCACCCTGTGCCAGGGCATCCCACCCTCATAGACAAAAATTCCTTCCCAATATCCCATCAAGCCCTGCCCTCTGGCAGTGGAAGCCATTCCCTGTGTCCTGTCCCTCCAGCCCTTGTCCAAAGTCTCTCTCTGTGTTTCCTGGAGCTCTTTCAGGCCCTGCAAGGCCACACTGAGGTCACCCCAAAGCTTCTCCTCTCCAGGTGAACATCCCCAGCTCTCCCAGCCTTTCCCCCAGCAGAGCTGCTCCATCCCTCTGCTCATCCTGGAGCCTCCCCTGGACTCCTCCAGCAGCTCCAGGTCCTCTCTGCAGGTGGGGGCTCACCTGAGCACAGGGGTACAGAGGCAGAATCCCCCTTCAGTCTGTTGCCCACTCTGGTTTTGATCTCATCATGTGAAAAAATCAGGATTGACCGACACCAATCCAGTGGATGTCATTCTCTGGGCTGCTGCTCCCAAGGACGTGCTCAAGGTCTGGCAGTGACTTGGGCTCCCCCACTCTGGCTGTTCATCGTCTTAAGGCAAATACTCCTCCAGTAAAGCAGTTCTGCAGCACTTCAAAACTTTGGCTGGCTGGCTCCTCAGTCTGTCTGGGCAAAGTGATTCCTCCTGCAGTCATTCCTGCAGTCATTCCTGCAGTCATCCCTCCTCACTCCCCAGCACTTCAAAGGCCAATGGAACATCACAGGGACACACTGCAGTGCTTTGTTTCCCTCTCTCCTTAACTGCTTTTTTAGCATTTTAAAACACAATGCGCTCATGAAAGGTTGTAAAATTCCTCATAAAGTTGACTGTGGCACAGGATTATAGAATACCTCTTGGAACAATGGATAAACAGCTAATCTTGGATCTGTCACCAGAAAACACTAATATATTTCAAAAAGCTATTAGCCCTTAAACCAAAAGTAACACTGAATTTGATTTTGGGCAACAGGCTGTAAACCACTGAAATTGTTTGGCAGCTCTGCATTAAAAGCAGGTGGAAAAAGCTGTAAGAGCCCTGGCATTTATTTTATTCAGCTATTTAAGGCATATTTTACATAGATTCCAAAACATGTGCATGAAAACCAACACTAAGTAAGGATACTTGAAAACAAGAGTGGATCAGTTGATTTACAACACATTTTCAGGAAGCAGAACAGCATTTGCTATGTTATGCAAGAAGGAAGTGAAAGGCAGTAAATATTACAGATAAAAAATAATAAACCATCAATAGCCTTTACAATTTTTACAGCATCATATCTTTAAGGAGCTTTAGAGCCATTGGCTCTGACCATAACCTTCAGATGAGCAATATCCATTTTGTGGATGGAAACACTAAAGCTCAGTCATCAATCCTACATGTGCTGGTCAGTTCTGAAGGGCCTTGGGACAGAGATGGCCAGGATGACCAAGGATGGTGGGACAGGGAGGAAATATTTGGGGAATGCAGTGGGAAATAGAGTTTGAGATTGCCACATGGAAAGCCAAAGCCTAAATGTGTTTCATATCTCATAACTTTCCCCGGTCTTTATAATATCTGGTCTTGTCTTTTGTCTTGCCAGTGGATCTCAGAATCCCAGGCTGGTCCCACTGGAAGGGCCCACAGAGGGTCACTGGTGCCACCTCCCTGCTCACGCAGGGCCATCCCAGAGCACAGGGCACAGGGCTGTGTCCAGAGGGCTCTGGAATATCCCCGCTGAGGGACACTCCAGCCCCTCCCTGGGCAGCCTGTTCAGGGCTGGGCACTGCCCAGGGCAGAACTTGTGCCTCCTGTGCAGGGGGAATTGCTGGGCTCAGTCCCTGCCCGTGGCTCTGGTGCCACTACTGGGCCCCGGAGCAGAGCCTGGGGCCTGCTCTGCCCCTCCCTGCCCACAGGGACACCCAGGGCTGAGGGCCCCTCTCAGCTGGGGCTCCTCTCCAGGCTGAGCAGCCCCAGCTCCCTCAGCCTGTGCTGGCCACGGAGATGCTCCAGTCCCTCCTCATCCTCCCATCCTGTGCTGGCCCCGCTCCAGGAGCTCCCTCTCCCTGCTGTGCTGAGGATCCAGAGCTGGACACTGCACTCCAGAGGTGTCTCACAGGCTGAGTAGGCCACAAAAGAGTGGGATGCAGGTCATGAAACAAAAAAGAGGATGAAGGTGAATTTTCAGGGAAAGAAAAAAAAGACATGAAAAGATCAGGCAGATAGAAAAATGCTTCAGATGAAGAGTACAGGAGTTACCTTCTCACAGAGCAGAGATACTTTTGTCAAGTACTTTGAGAGAGGTGATCTTTAAGCTCTTCAAAGCCTCAAAGAAAGGGAAAACATGAGCAGGACTAAGGTGAGGAGTTTCAGGCTTGTGGCTGAGTGCTGGAGCTGGAAATGGTTGAAGAATCCCAACAGCACAGACAGGACTGTGCACCAGCAGTGATGCTGTTCCAGCGTGGGTTTTTTGGGGCCTGGACAGTGGATTTGTGTTTTATACAGAGAAATTACTGCAGAAAGGCTAATTCTCAGTGGAAAGGTATTTTTGGTATTTCTCTGGGAAATAACCTACTGGATGCAAGACTTCATTTTTTTCCCCTTAAAAGATACACTAATCTCAGAGCCTCTAAGGAAGGGAGGTATCCAAATAATTAACCAGAGTGTTGCTGCTCTTGTGCTCCTGCTTTGGCAAAAGCTGGCGCACACAACAACTTAGCACAGTGCTGCCTCTGGTGTGCCTGAGAGAAGGGAACAGAGCTGGGAAGGGGCTGAGCCCCGGGAGCAGCTGAGGGAGCTGGAAAGGGGCTCAGCCTGGAGAAAAGGAGGCTCAGGGGGGCCCTTCTGGCTCTGCACAACTCCTGACAGGAGGGGACAGCCGGGGGGGTTCGGGCTCTGCTCCCAGGGAACAGGGACAGGAGGAGAGGGAACAGCCTCAGGCTGGGCCAGGGGAGGGTCAGGTCAGATATTGGGGANCCTCTAAGGAAGGGAGGTATCCAAATAATTAACCAGAGTGTTGCTGCTCTTGTGCTCCTGCTTTGGCAAAAGCTGGTGCACACAACAACTTATCAGCACAGTGCTGCCTCTGATGTGCCTGAGAGAAGGGACNCTGTGCTCTGGGCTCTGTCAGTCACAGGTTGGACTTGATGATCCTGGAGTTTTTTCTCCATCCTTAATGATTCTGGGATTCTGATTCACATGAGACTTTGGTGTTTTCTTTCTGTCAATTAGACACACATATCTATGAGAAAGCAGTGAATTCTACAATTTTGTCAAACCCAGGCTTCAGTAATAAGGAAATTATGCCTCCAGAATCCTTTCATTCACCAGACTGAAAGCAGCACAGAGCTGACTCATTCCATGGGGCTGCTACCAGCAGTCTAAACATTTCTTGCAGGAAGTTCTTGAGGTACAGAGGAGACAGTTTTGTGGGGACAAAAAAAAAAGAAAAGAAAAAAAAAAGAAAGGAAGAAAGGTTATTATGACCCGCAGAGGTGATAGGAAATAAGGAGGCACAAAAATCCCAGGTCTGAGAGGCTGGACACATCCCACCAGCAGCTTTCCAAACTGCTTTGCTCTCCCTGGGAAACGTTCCCCCATTTCTAGAAATCACCCTGAAAAGTCACAGGGTTTGGAGATACTGTTCACAACTCCTCCAGGGCAAATGACAGCAAGCTCCAACAGCTCAGCTCAGAGAGAGTGTCTGTTTTACCTGTCCAGTATTCGGTGCCCTGGTGTTCAGACCCAGGACAGCACCAAGGGTTCTTTGGCATAATTTTGGCCATCTCCACCTCTGACACTGCATCCTCTGCTGCAGCAGCTGGAAAGGGAAAAGCTGGATGAAAGCAGGAAAAGGCCTCTGGAAAGCAAGGTGAACATGGCACAGCTCTGAGCACTCACACTCACCTGACTGGGGGAAGAAGCCTCCTTTCCAACTGAGTGTTTGTCATCTTGCAGAGGAAAATTCCACAGATGAATTCTTTTCTTCCTGTACCTAAACTGCATGAAGTAAAACCTGAGTAGGTTACTTTGAAATTATAAATATGCATGCACATTAAAAAAACCCCAAAACAAACCCAAAGAGAAAAGCTCTGAGCTCAGTTTAGCCACTAAGCTGCCTGTGGTTGTTCAGTGTGTTTGGGGGAGGAATCGGGGCTGGGATCACAAGGAGCCCCTCCATGGGCTCAGGACTGCACCCAGCACAGAGCTCTCATTGCCCGTCATTAGCAGCCTCTCAGGGGCTACATAGGAACTGTTTTGCAGTCTGTCTGGAGAACCACTTGAGTAATTGAAATTAAGGACTTCAGGCCTGAAGCTTCCAGTTACAGCTCCCAGCTGAAATCCCAGAATTCTGAGAGAAAAGGGACCCCAAAGGATCACCCAGTCCAACCCCAGCCCTGCACAGACACCCCAACAATCCCAGCCTGGGCATCCCTGGGGACTCCTGCAGCTCTGGCAGCCTCGGGGCCGTGCCCATTCCCTGGGCAGTGCCACGGAAAGCCCTGGGGAAGTCAATAATGCTGCTCATTTAGACAAAATGTGCTCCAACAGCAAATATTAGGAGAACTGAGATCTCAAAACCTGTGTTTTGGAATAAAGCTTTGGACCATGGTTGGGACAATGGGACAACTCAGATGGAGAAATGTAGTGAATAAAACATCGTTTACTGAATTTAATTCTTACATTCATGTCTTACATTTTATTTCTTTAGTGTGGAGAATCTCAGCAGTGCACAGGAAACCTGAAGGCACATCAAAGCCTCTTACCCACCCTTATGCAAATGGCCAGGGCAATACCTACCTCTAATTCAAACAGTAGCTCCCTGAGCTGGATCATGCCAGTGACCAGAACAAACCCTTGAGCTGCCTTGCTGTTTATTCACTTCCATCTTGGCTTAGGGAATCATTTGTGGTCAACAACTACAAGGTCTCAACATTAATTTGGACTACAAATCTACCAGGGAACAAAATAAACTTTGACAGATACATTCAATGACCCAAAAAGGGTTAATTTTAATTATGTTAGTGTTTAATAAATGGTTATTCAAATCCTACAATAATAACTTGACAATCCTCCTTATAAAAATGACAATTCTCTACCTCATAATAACTAATTACATTTAAGCTATTCATGGCCATAATTTATCAATTATCCAGCTACTAGATTTCATATTAAAACATATTCCTAATGCAAAACAGCTTTCTGGAAAAATTCCAAGTGTGCAATCAAATGGCCACTCACGGGAAGCACAGTGTCTCTGTGCTTGGAATAGGGGTCTCAGGGACATCTGCAAATCACTGCAGAAAGGCTAAAACATTTCTGTGTATTTGATTCTGTTGCTGCTGCCTGAATCTCTCCTTTCTGATGCATGGATGCTGGAAAGGATGTGTTTCTCAGCTCTGCCTTGGGTGGATAATGAAGGGTCTTTCAGCAGCATTAGCAGGAGGAAGGTTTACTGGCAGAGCTTCCAGCTTTGCCTGTAGGTGTAGCTTTAATCACTGGGGACTGTGCCGAGGCTGTTGATGTGGTATTTCTGAAGAAAAAGAGCTTTTGCTGCTCCTTTAAAGAGCTGCCAGTGCTTGCAAGATGATTATATTACATATAAATTTATGTGTGTATCTATAAGTATTCTGCTTAGAAAGAACATCTAGGTCATGTTTTCCATACTCATCTACCTTCAATCTGCATCATCAAGGGCACTTCCAGAGAAGCAAGAGCCTTCTAAGGGATCTCTGCTGCTGCTGCTGCTTATTCCCCAGGCTGAAGTTTAACCCTCTGTTGTGTTTTGGGTTTGACTGGGGGATGGAGGGGCTGTAGGGATGGGTTCTGAGGGGCTGCTGCAAGTGTCTGCTGGAGCCAATTCCAGCTGGCTCCAGGACAGAGCCAGTGCTGGCCAAGGCCGAGCCCAGCAGGGACTGTGGTAGCACATCTGGGTAACTGAGATAAGAATGGGGGAAAAAAACCCAGAACTGCCCCACTGCAGCTGGAGAAGGGAAGAGTAAGAATGTCTGAGAGAATTGTTGGAATCTGGAACTCTGCAGAGACTGAGGGCAGGGCTGAAGAAGGGGCTGGAGATGCTCCAGGTGCTGAAGCTGAGGTTCCCAAAAATGCCAGGGTGCGCCCCTGGAGAGGCATCTGAGGGCACAGGGAGCAGAGATCCCCCTGCAGCCCCTGGAGGAGCCCAGGGCAGAGCAGGAGATGCGTGGGAGAGCTGTGAACCCACGGGAAAACCCTGCTGGAGCAGGGTCCTGGCAGGACCTGTGGATCCATGGAGAGAGGAGCCCACACTGAAGCAGATTTCCTGGAAGGACTCGTGACCCCATGGGAGGGTTCCCTGGGGCAGGTCCTGAAGGACTGAACCCATGGGAAAAGGGATCCCTGGGGCAGGTCCTGAAGGACTGAACCCATGGAAAAGGGATCCCTGGGGCAGGTCCTGAAGGACTGAGCCCGTGGAATCACTGACCCCATGGATAAAGGAACCCACACTGGAGCAGTTTCTAAAGGACTGAGCCCGTGGAATCACTGACCCCATGGATAAAGGAACCCACACTGGAGCAGTTTCTAAAGGACTGAGCCCGTGGAATCACTGACCCCATGGATAAAGGAACCCACACTGGAGCAGTTTCTAAAGGACTGAGCCCGTGGAATCACTGACCCCATGGATAAAGGAACCCACACTGGAGCAGTTTCTAAAGGACTGAGCCCGTGGAATCACTGACCCCATGGATAAAGGAACCCACACTGGAGCAGTTTCTAAAGGACTGAGCCCGTGGAATCACTGACCCCATGGATAAAGGAACCCACACTGGAGCAGTTTCTAAAGGACTGAGCCCGTGGAATCACTGACCCCATGGATAAAGGAACCCACACTGGAGCAGTTTCTAAAGGACTGAGCCCGTGGAATCACTGACCCCATGGATAAAGGAACCCACACTGGAGCAGTTTCTAAAGGACTGAGCCCGTGGAATCACTGACCCCATGGATAAAGGAACCCACACTGGAGCAGTTTCTAAAGGACTGAGCCCGTGGAATCACTGACCCCATGGATAAAGGAACCCACACTGGAGCAGTTTCTGGAGAACTCTCCCCTGGGAGGGACCCCAGGCTGGAGCAGGGGCAGTGTGAGGAGTCCAAGCCCTCTGAAGGGAGGAGCAGCAGGGCCAACGTGTGATGGACTGAGCACAGCCCCATTCCCATCCCCCTGAGCCTCTGGGGAGGAGGGGGGACAACAAATCAGGGGTGAAGTTGAGCCTGGGAAGAAGGGAGGTGTTTGGAGAAAGCATTGTAAGATTTGGGTTTATTTCTCAGTTTCCTACTCTGGTTTGATGGGTGATAAATTAAAGTGAATTCCCCCAGCTGAGTCTGTTTGCCCACGGCAGCCCGTGGTGAGGGACCCCTCCCTGCCCTTATCCCACACAGAGCCTTTCTCTGTGTCCTGTCTCCCCTGGGCAGCTGAGCAGGGCAGTGACAGAGGGGCTTGGTGGGCACAGGGTGCCCAGCCAGGGTCACCCACCACAGCAGAGGGATCTTTTTTCACTTCCCAAGAATTAAACAACAGTATCAGCTTACCCAGGGGAGGAGAGGTGAATTTCAAGGGAAGGCAAGAACAGCCCTGAAAGACAAACAAACAAAATATTTCATAAGGTGCCATTAATAAATGACAGATCAGAGATATTCTTCCATATGCTTCCCATGTGATCTTGAATGAAAACCTTACTGGGCTCTGCAGTTGCTGGGAACAGGGAGGGTTCAGAAGGAATGCTGCAGGCTGGGGATGTAACATCCCTCACTTCAGTACAACCATGGCTATAAAATCCAACACTTTTATGGTGTAGTAGATATAAGATACCCATGAACACAGCGAAAGCCATCACCCTCCACCCAGTATCTGCAGTTTGGTTATGGACTATCATTTGACATCTTTATTTACAACTCCAAGGTAGTTCTTTACCTGCTAAATCCTATTTATATCTTTGGAACAGATCTCCAAGTAGATGTTAACATGCATCAGACCAGAATAGAGAAGCCTGGTCCTCGCTGTGAACTAAACCCAGCATTCCCTGGTGAATTAGTTATAACTAATTCACTAATTCACTAAATATTCACTAATTATAACTAGTGCTTTGCAAGCAGCAGGTTTAACCCCCTCCCAGCCTTGGACCCACAGGCTTCAAGGATCACCATTTCAGCCCGTGCTGTGCTCCTCAGCCAGGCACAGCTCATATTATGGGCTGCAGCTTTGTGTCCCAGTGCCCTGAGGATGCAGCAGGCTCACCTGCCCCCCGAGCATCCAGGCACATCCCAGTGCTCATGGCACATCTTAAAACCAGAGACCAGCAACAACGGGAGAAAAGTGGCCTGTGCCCAAGGAAAATGGTGCTGGCAACAATGTGAAGGGAGGTAATGGAGAACCATGGAAGGGTTTGGGTGGGAGGGACCTTAAAGCCCATCCAGTGCCACCCCTGCCATGGCAGGGACACCTCCCACTGTCCCAGGCTGCTCCAAGCCCCAGTGTCCAAACTGGCCTTGGGCCCTGCCAGGGATCCAGGGGCAGCCACAGCTGCTCTGGGCACCCTGTGCTAGGGCCTGCCCACCCTCCCAGGGAACAATTCCTTTCCAATATCCCATTTAAGCCTATTCTCTCCCACTTTGAAGCCATTCCCCCTTGTCCTTTCACTCCAGACCCTCGTAAATTGTCTCTCTCCATCTTTCTTGTCAGCTCCTTCAGTTATTGGAAGGAATCAAACCTGAGGGAGGGGGATTTTCCTCTGTTTGTTTAATTGCCAAACCCCTTATTATATATACATTTTTTAAAGTGATACTGACAGGCTTCAGGAATCACTGGACAAAGAAAAACAATAAATCTGTAAGAAAAAAAGGATACTTTACAGAGATAACAAATTAGGGGGAAAAAACGCTCAGATTGCATAGAGTGCTTTCTGGGGGAAGTTTATTCTACTGTTTACAGCTTCTGAAAATGTGAGACAGAGAAAGCTGCTTTCTCCTCTCCCCAAGCTGCATTTAGTGATGAGCATCCTGAGACAGAATATGAAGTTGTGGCTGTGAGGGCAGCCTGGGCTTGTGCCCCTGGGTGGGGAGGAGCAGGAGGGAGCAGCAGGGCCTCTGCAGGGCACAGATCTGGAGTGTTTCTGTGCCAGTGAGGGGCAGCTGAGCAGGAGGGCTGGCCCTGGGGCTGGGGACAAACAGCCACACTGGGGACATGGTGCAGTGGCACTGGGACACACCGGGTGCACACAATGCCTGGAGCAGCCTGGTAGCCACCAGGAAGGGATCCCTGCAGTGCTGCCTCTGCCCAGGTAGAGGAGAGAGGCAGGGAAGCTCAAAGCAGGGTGATAGCAGGGGCCTGGTTACCCTGGCTGGGGCAGGGACAGCCCTGGACACCGGGCAGGGGCTGTGAAATCCATCACAGCTCTGCAACTGAGTGCAGGTTCACACCACTGCTGCTCACTGCTTCGTTTCTTCACCTCTCAGCACTGGGGTTTTGCAATAATTCTTGCTAATTAATGCAAATTATATTTTTCCAGGAAAATTTGGAGGAAAACAAGGTGAACCAGGGAACCTGATACAGCAGTGAAACAATGTAGCAGTGAGCCAGTTCTGTGTGAGAGGCAAGCAGAGGTGCAGGGGAAAAGGTCCCCCAGACCATGGGGCCACGTGGCATCTCCTGCACCCACAGCCCAGGCTCCCACTGAGTTTCGGGGAGAGATGCAGAGTGCAAAGTGAAAAAAAAAATCAGGCATGAAAGAACTGGAGCCTATTCATGGCACTCCCAGGGCTACACCTTTTTCCTTCCTCAAGTTAAAAGCATGGAATTGATTTCTCTGAGCCAAACAGCTCATGTGACAAATATAAAGCTACAATAAAATATCTAGCAGCTTCACTCTCCAACTCAACAAAAGAACTCAAATCACCTGGGACACTCGGGCTGAGAGCTAAAGCACAAGGAGATGATGGACACTTAGAGAGGGCAGCTTGAGGCTACAGAGCTTTGGTATTTCCTATTTCCCCCCTTGTGAAGATTGTTACACTGTGACTTGCCTGCTCCTGAAAACACAGCATGAAGTTTACTTAAGGGAGATGTTTGGTTTTCCCTGCAAATACCCTAGAAGAGCAGCACCATTAGAATGTTATCACTCTCTTCAGCTGTAGCCTTGTAAAAAATTAAATCATACCCATTCCCTTTTGTGAAATATAAGTCTTCAATATCAAAGCAAGAGTCTTTTAGAATATAAAACAATGTTTCAGATATCACAGCTTGATAGAATATTTGTATTTTTTTCTTGTGATGGCATCTGTGCATTTACAAACTGGCAATGCACCACAGCTCCCAAGGGAGCAAAACTTATTTCCTCAACTGATCTCTTTACTGAGAGAGCAGTGGAGATCTCAGCAAATATGCTGAACTATAAAAGCTTTTGTCCCTGGGACACCACACCCTGATACACAAAATTCTTCAGACAGAGGTGAGGGAAGCATAATCAGCCCTGCTGGCTCCCACAGAAAGAACCACGGAATGGTTTGGGGTGGAAGGGACCTTAAAGCCCATCCAGTGCCACCCCAACCATGGGCAGAGACACCTTCCAGACCTCCCACTGTCCCAGGCTGCTCCAGCCCCAGTGTCCAGCCTGGCCTTGGGCACTGCCAGGGATCCAGGGGCAGCCACAGCTGCTCTGGGCACCCTGTGCCAGGGCCTGCCCACCCTCATAGACAAAAATTCCTTCCCAATATCCCATCCATCCCTGCCCTCTGGCAGTGGAAGCCATTCCCCCTCTCCTGGCACCACCAATCCTTGTAAAAGTCCCTCTCTATCTTTCTTGCAAGCCTCCTTCAGCTACTGAAAGGCCACAGTAAATGCACCTCAGAACATTCCAGGTTCAGGCCTTCACTCAAAATCCCATCCATTAAACTCATCCCAGACTCTGTGGGATACAAAAGCATCTGGACAGAGCCTTCTGCTCCTCACCAGAAGCTCAGAGAGCCACAGCTGGAAGTTACAGATGCTTTTATCAGAGCCCAGACATCAAACGAGCTCTGCTCAACTTCAGTTTTAGACTCATTACTGGAATAAACTGATAATGTGAAATTCCTTCATCCCAGCAGAGGAGCTCTGACCAAAGCATGTAAATATAAAATGAAGAAAAATTGATCCTCTATACAGGCTAATTAACTCATGCAAGGCAATGTATATCAGGCAACAACAAATGTGAATTCCAGACACCTGAGGCTGAATCTCTTCATCCTCTGCTCAGCTCCATCTCTTATTAACGTTAAGGGAAATTCTGATATATGAGAGATTCAGCACCTGGCTTTTCATCTGAAGTTCAAAAATCCACAGTAACTTCTCCAAAGGAGCTTCTCCAGCTCGGACTGTGAGGCTGTTCCGAGCAGAAAGCCTGGATTCCTGGGGTGCAAACCCCACGGGGGAATTTATGGGAACATCAAGGCATGGCTGAGTGCGGAGCGCTGCATCACTGGCAGCACCAGAGCAGGCCACAAACACCATTCCCATCCCACTGCTGCTGCTGCTCTGGCCTGAAGGTGATCCCTGGGGAGCTCACAGGCTGAGCACAGCCCTGAATTCAGTTGTGTGCTTGGAATGAGAGTCCCTGGAGAGAAAAAAAAACACCTAAGGCTGGAAACTGCTGCTGGCCCCATTCCTCTGCTGGATCCAAGCCAAAGGCATCCCAAAAAGTCAACACTGTGCTGGGAGCTCTGTTTTAGGGGAGACATCCAGGGTAAGGATCACCTGGCAGCTGCAGGGAGCTTCCAAATGCTACGAGCAGCCAGGTGCTTTCTACTGAGTAAAGAACCAAATAAAGAAAGAACAAAAAATTAGGGAAAAATCAGAACAGCATAGAAAAATGAAAATAAGAGCTTGAGAATTGCAGTTCTGGACCTTCCCAGTCGTTTTTACCTGCCCTGTACGTGGCACTTTCTCCAAGAACATTCTGTTAACAATCACAGACTCTGAGTATTCACAATTCCCCCAGGTCTGAGGTGCAGCTTTGTTTCATTGCGATCTTTTCCAAAAGGATCCTCTGCTGAGAGTTCCTGGGAAGCAGCCAGCACCTCAGGACTGGTATTTGTGACTTGGTGCAGAGGTGAGTGTCACAGAGATGAGTGTCTGTCCCTGAGGTGTGAGTGCAGACCCTTGAGCTCCTGCAGGAGCCTTTCCGTGCCCCTGAGGCAGCCTGGCCCTGCAGAGCTCTGGGCCCTCTCTCAGATCTGGCCCAGGCCCTGCTCTCCTTTCCAGCTCGAACATCTTTCCCAGTTCAGTAATCCCAGTCAGCCCCAGCATGGAGACAGGTGTGGACGTTCCAAGTCCTGAGCTCCTCAGAGTAGCTCTGTCCTCTCTGATTAACCACAGTGGGCAAGATATGGCCCCATAAAATCACAGAGATATTTTATCATATAAAACAAGAAAGGCAGATTTCTTACACCACGTTTGCCAAATCTCTCATTTGCCCCACGACTGTTAAATATTAGTTTCTCTTTCAACTCAGTCTCTATTTTTACCCTCCATCTTCTCCCAGGCTCCCTTTATACTTTGCATTTCTGTACCACATCATTACACACAGTCACCACTTGCTGTTAAACAGATGCTGCTTTTTACGCCTGCAACAGAACTGACCTCTAGATGTAGGTGTGCTTTGTTTTTAAAGCATTTCTTTCTCCTGAATGAAAATCACCAAATTAAAGCAAGGTATTTCTTTACCCCTTTCCAGAGTGTAACAGAATGCAAAAACATAAATCAAAGTATGTTTAAACACCTTTTCCAAATCACGTAAAAACCCATCTATCTTGCTAGCAACCCAGAGCTCTTCCTACACACTGAACACAGCAGATGTTAAAAAGCTGTTTAATCTTCTTTAGAGCACTTTAGGTAAAAAGCTGTGGCTTTCAAATATGTACAAAGAAGGTCAGAAAAGTAAAATGCCTTGAAATGGTTTTGCTTAGGGGCCATGGGATCTGAAGTGACCTCTGTAATTTCTTAAGTTCCCAAACTTCATTATTATCAAGGCCTCGTTCCCCTTTGATGCTTTAACTATGCTGAAGGTGGGTGTTGCTGGGTGGGGGTTGTGGCTATACCTTTTAAGCATTTTTGATTTATTCTCCTTGCAAGGTTAGTGTACCTGAGGCTGAAGTTAATGACTGGAGAGCCACTGAAGGGTAGATTTACCATAATCACTTTCCCATCCCCCTCACAAGAATGGTGTTACACTTTCTCCTGCATGTTTAAATAAATAAATAAATCTGCAGCCCCTCAACACCTCAAACCACGCAACTATTTCATAAAGTTACTGCTGTTAGAAAGGTTCCTCTTGCTTTACAAAAGGATAATGCATCTCTGCCTGGTTTATTCCCATGGACACTGCCAACATCTGCACCAAATCCTGGAGAACCTGATCCCCTTAGAGAGCCACACTGCTTTACCTCTCCTAACCTCAGTGGTCCCACCAAACACCAAAGCAGGTTTATAGCAGGGTCTACAAATTACCCCTCTTCTGTTTACAAGTTATCATCTCTCCTGGCAGGATGTGTGGCTTTCAGTGTTTATTATTCTCATCCTGATTAACACAGATCATTTTCCATAAGCACACACACAAACCTGTTACTTCCAAGTTATGCCATTCCTTGATGCAATTTAGTACATCTCTGCCACACCAAAAAAGAATAAATAAAATTAAAAAAAATGTTTAAAACCCAATTATTTATCCCATTTCAATACAGTAATTGATCCAAAGAAATGCTAGCTTCCTGTGTTTATTCCTGCATTTCCAGTTTAAAACCACCCAGACTTTTTTTTAAAGGGAAGGTTTCCCCCTGTTTAATTCTCTCCAATATTGAATTGTAGTTTCACTTGGAAGAAATAGATCAGAAAAATGTTCTGCATAAGAGGCAAACCAAAGTGTAGAATAAAACACTGAACAGCTGGAACATGGGACAAAGGCAGAACTAAGGGAGTGCTCCTGCACACCTGCACTGCACAGACAGAGCAAAGCCCAGTGCAGTGAGGGCACCCAAAGCTGTGTATTTCTGACAGGCCCTGCACGAGAGCTCCCTGCACAGCCCTGGAGGAGGCCGTGTTTGTTCCGGTGGTCTCTGCAGCACACGGCATCCCTGGGTTCCGTGCCCACGCTGAGGATGGGGGGACAGAAGGGTCACAGCGGGCTGTGCC
Source organism: Polioptila caerulea (assembly GCA_013397295.1). Taxonomy (NCBI): domain Eukaryota; kingdom Metazoa; phylum Chordata; class Aves; order Passeriformes; family Certhiidae; genus Polioptila; species Polioptila caerulea. Next base: position 187,606 of record VYXF01011772.1, on the reverse strand, counting down.
TGCAGCGCTGGCCTGGGGCACGGTGTGCTTCGTGCTGCCAGCAGGAACGTGCTCTGATCCCCCCTGTGCTTCCCTCCCCTCCGCTGCAGGGTGGCCCTGCCCAGCCCAGGGCTCTCCTGCAGGAGAACCTCACACACTCCTGACTGTCCCGGACAGGGGCTGAGCCCCAGGGGTGGCGCTGCCTCAGCAGCCGCCCAAAGCCTTCCCTGGCTCCAGCTGTGCTCCCCAAAGAGCTCCTGGCAGCTGGAGACGCCTTGGGAGCTGTCCAGGAGAGGCAGGGCTGGATTTCTCCGTGGAGTGGCACACAGTGCCCAGGGCAGGGCACAGCACCTTCAGTCACAGATTTGGCCCCCACTGCTGCAGCCAGGAGCCCTTGGCACCCCCAGCTCCCAGCCCTTCAGGCAGCCCTTCACTGGCTGCCTCGCTCCAGCCAACAAAGCATCAGTGCCATGCTCCACAAAAGTTACAATTCATTATTTTTAGGACTGGAAACGGAGAATCGTGAATACTGGTGCACTTGACAGCATATTCATTTACGTCAATTTAAATAATTTATTAGAACCAGGCCCAAAGGCTAAGTTTTCTTTGAAAAAGTGTATTTTTTTTTCTCTACATCTGCTCAATAAAGCAATAACAGAGGCATTGTTGTTGCTGGCAGCTCCTCGAAGGAATAATTAAGGAAACATGGAAGAAGCTGCCTTTCAAGACTCATCCTCTCTTCACCTGGCTCCTCCTTGAGATCTGTCAGCACCCAGCTGAAATTAATTCTAAAGGGGTACACAGAGATCTATTGCACTAATTGCCAATTAAACAGGGAAATAAGGGCGAGTCTGACAGAGTCTGAAATCCAGACCCACTCCAAAGCCAAGGCAGATTCCTAATGCCTCTTTCATTTTCAACTTTCCTTATGCTCTCCAGTTTGTAACTTGAACATGAAGAACATTTTTTCCCACATCATTGCAAAGAAAAAAAATAATCGAGTCCACCTTTTATCCCAGCACTTGCCCCAACTTCCAAAATCCGCCAAGCAGCTCTGGGTCAGCAGGTCTGTGCTCTCAGACTGATGTCATGTATCCAAAATAGCTCACCTCGATTAAGGGAGCACAGAAGGCTCTGGGCTGCAAAAGGCAGCCCCACATCTGTAGCTGTGAGGGCTCTCTAGTGAAACCATGACAAATTGTACTTTTATTTACATTAAAGGCTACCCCAGTGGTGCTCAGGTGATGACTTTATTGGCACTGTTGGAGCTTTTTGAGCAGCAGAGCCCTCTCCCAGCCCGAGGAGGTAAAGAGGTTATTCCTGCAGCTCTGCACCATCTGCTTTGATGTAGGTTTGCAATGGTTCTGAGAGCAGGTTGGGAAACGTTGGAGATTTCAGAAATGTAATGAATGATGGGCTTTAGTGTCCTGGAGTTGGAGTATCCATGACAACTCTGCTGTGCCAAGGGACTTCCAGTCATAAACTGACAAAGTCACTTCAAAGCTGGTTTTGTAAGGTGCAGCAAGGGCCTGGTGGGATTTTTCTCTTAATCCCTAAAGACTTCCCTGCCTCCAGCTGTAATGGGAGAAAAACATCCCCAGCTGTAGGATTCCTCACTTTCAGCTGGCCCCAAGAATAGTTACAGCCTAAAGAAGATCTGCCTAGAAAAGTATTCCCAGAAGGAAGCCCCAGTAATCCACTTCGATTCAAAACCCCAAAATACAAAACTCCCCACTTAAATCTGTTACCATTGTAGCATCTGAAGAGTTCACCCAGAACAGAGCCCCAGAGACTGAAAAATTGATTATTCCAGGCATGGCACATCCCACCTCAGCCCACCAACACACATCCTCCCAGTGCTTTTCAGAAACTCTTCCTTTTCTGGCTAAATACTGTGAGTCGAGGGCTGGGGCATAGCTGCTGTTTTTCATTCAGTCAATTCTTTCCCTAAAGAATTACTCTTTATTCTGTCTCGTTAGATGATGAGCATTTAGAGGCACATTTGAAAGCGCTTCCCTTCCAAATGCTCGGTGACACAAGCATAGGTCAGATGACAACTTCACAACTTTGAGCCATCACTAATTCTGTTTTCCAGAGTGATCTCATAGCACAAGCCTCTGCCCCAGCCAACTCCAGCTGCTGCTGCTTGTTCCCCTCAAAGAATGAACAGAAGTAGCCTCTTCCCCCCTGTTTCCCAACAGCGAACATTAAAGGGTAGCACAAAGCCCATTCTCTTTCTGTGATTAACTGATTTGACCACATACATTATTCATGAGCACTTGAGGTTTTAATTGTAAAACTCAACCCTTACGTGGTGTAGGACTGTCAGCTCTCCTGGAGGTTCAGTGCTGGACTGTTCAGGATTCCCAAGCCCCTAACTCATCACTGAAGTATTTACTAAATCCAACACTTCCAGTGAAGCCTGTGGAACCAAGTGTTCACATCCTAAATTTAGACATCGCACAGATACTCTGAGATTCAGGCACGGTATTCAATGCATCAGAGATCCACATTTTCCAGGATTTTGCTAAAAGGCTCCTGACAGCTGCAAGCCCCACTGGCCTGACCCTCACTCCATGCCTTGCACACTCAAAAGGCCACAGAGCCCTGAGGAGTGTCCAGCTCTGCTCACCCACAGCAAAGCCCCTTCCACAAGGACCAAGAGACTTCCTCTGGGGAGACACCAAATTATTCTGGGCAGGAATCTGAAAGAAATGCACAGACAGGGCCAGGCTGGAAGGGCCCACAGAGGGTCACTGGTGCCACCTCCCTGCTCAGGCAGGGCCATCCCAGGGCACAGGGCACAGGGCTGTGTCCAGAGGGCTCTGGAATATCCCCGCTGAGGGGCACTCCAGCCCCTCCCTGGGCAGCCTGTTCAGGGCTGGGCACTGCCCAGGGCAGAAGTTGTGCCTCCTGTGGAGGGGGAATTGCTGGGCTCAGTCCCTGCCCGTGGCTCTGGTGCCACTGCTGGGCCCCGGAGCAGAGCCTGGCTCCAAAGGTGACCAAGGGCCCACCAGGAGTGGCACAGCAGGGCTCTGACCAAGTCAGCAGCACCACACGGGCAAACAGGGGGGCCCTTGGACTGCAGGTACCCAGGGGCAGCAGGGACAAACGCCCCAGGAGACCAGACTGGCCAAGCCCCACTCATTAGCTCCTGGTAATGGGTAAGAGGTTAATTAACCACCTAGAGACGCAGCCCAGCCTGCTCGAGTTACATCCAAACCCAAAGAGGAGCAGCACAGCAGCAGCCTCTCACACAACAGGGCTGATCTCCAGATAATTGAGTGACTCATTTACTCTTTTGTCACTAAAGTTCCCAAATTTTTATAGCGTCCATGGCCAGCACAAAACCCAACCTGACCAACCGAAGCCCACCCAAGAGGTTTCCCAAAAGCTTGGTGGTTGCTGCTATTTGCAGTCCTGAGGTTCTGCAGTTCAGCAGCTGCTTTTGACATCAAAGCCACATTATGGAAATCTGGATCATAAGTAGACAGGACTGAAAAAATGTATCCCTACCAAATCTAATTTGATTAGCATTTATATGGAGAGCACTGAGTATTCTGGACAAAATATTGCAAAAAGTAAGTCGATAGGCTTTTCCCTTGCTAAAAAAACAAATCATGGGCCTGGGCTTTTTTAGAAAGTTCTCTCTACTGAGAAAGTGGCTTTTGATACTTCTCCAGTTACAAATTAATAAAAAAAAAAAAATCAAAGAAAACTTTGTGAAAGCAGATGGAAAATATTTTTTAAAAATTTAAACCCTTCTGTGAAGTTGAAGATTACCTTGGAACATAGTTTTTAACTATTAAGCTCTTAAAGCCCAAATGATATTTTTAAATAAACCTTCTAATTTCAAATTGTTATGACTTCAGGGAATATTCTAACGGGTATCCAGGTAGTTTTAAATGGAAGTAAAGAGGCAAGGAAAACGATAGCAGAAATTAATTAAGGGAATTAAATAGAACCAATTGATTCCTTTCATGTTCAAAGTAATGCAAGGTCTATATTCAACAAATGGGAAGGTAAATCAGAAAATTTCCTTTATGTCCACTCCTTAAATCTGTACCTAATTGATTTCATGCACTTTACATCTTTATGAGCTTACAGTTAACAACATGTTAATATAAATAAAAGACATGACTCCAGTAATGGCTTCACTAAAACTAAAATACAATGGGAGTGCTGTAAGTGATCTTTCTTGCTGACAATATTGAATTTATACTAAATATAGAAGACAGTTATGTAGATCTACTGGGATGTGCTCCTGCAGAGGATTTCGGACAACTGAGAAACCTTGTAATACAGAGACCTGTCACAGAGCCCTGCGTTCCTCCAGCTCATTGGAGGTTGCCTGATAACAGGGGATTAACTGAAAGGAGCTAATGAAGGAGGGAAGGGCAGAGCTGTGGCTCTCCAGAGCAGCAGGAGCCTTCATTCCCCAGCCAGGAGCAGAGAACCCTCGGGAGCAGTGCCAGATAACTCTGTTTCCATCCCTGGCAATCCTGCTGGTTTGTATGCTGAAGTTGTTTGAGTTGCTTTTAAAAAGATGATTTTTAAATCATCAGGTGTGCTGATAGACACAAGTATTGTTATCCTGTTGCAGACCTGGGAACAGTGTTCCTCCTCCAACATCGTTTGGGACTTCTCACACACTTGCAGCAACTGGGACAGCCCAACACACAATCATAGCTGTCTAATTTACAATTAAAAATCCATTTCACATCACAAGAGTACATTTCTTTAATTCAAGGTGAAGGTCAGAAGCAATATTTGTTTTTCCAGAAATCTCAGGAGTTATAGTTTCCAGCTATTACCTTCCACAAGGTCTATGCACCGAAGTGTTCAGTTATCTTGTGCCCATTTATGGTGCCTCAGCTTTGAAATATCAGAGCACCAGCCAAGTTATCAGTACTGAATGGTGACAGCAATATCTGAGCCACTCCATCTCCTCCTGCCCCACCCCAAAGGATTGCCTGCTTCATTCCTTGTCTCTTCGGTTTAGTTTTCAGACAAGCCATTGGTCAGCAGTCCCTCTGAGCTACTGACTACCCAGCCTGAAGCATCTTGCTGTCAGACACCTGTGTCCCCCTTGCATTTATTTCACACCTCTCTAGTTTCACCACGCTTCTGTCTTGAATATTGTTCTTCAAATATTTATAGTGGATTATGTTCCATTCCTCTTTCAGTCACCCTCCACACCTTGCAGTAATTTTCCTTATTAATTAAATCCCCCAAGCTCCTCTTCCTTTCCTAGCTACTCTTTCGCCATCTCCTCTATTCCAGCACCTTCCCAGTGACCAGAGTGTCATTATTCTGGGGGCACCACATCAATACTTCCTAGAGAAGCACAGCCCGGTGGAGCCAGCTGTGTCCCGGTGTGAGACATGCCCCTGCCCCGGGCCCTGGAGGTGTGGCACAGGTTTGCCAGGCAGCCACAGCCGCTGTGGGACAGGTGACAGGGTGGCTGTGTGACAGCTCAGCACACACCCTGCTGCCCCTCGGTTTCCTGCTCCCAGCCTCAGTGCTCCCCTCTGCAAAAGGAACACTGACACCATGCAGGAGTTTCCTTTGGCAGTCAGACAACATCAGCTTTACACACAGCAGCTCCTGGAGACATCGAGAAAAGAGCAAAGACTGCAACAGGAAAGAAGGAGAAAGAGGGAATCACCCTGCCTGTCCCATCCCCTGCAGCTTTGCTGCACATGCAAGGGATTTGCAATTACAGCCTCTGCAATCCTGCTCCTTTCTCTCTGGGGGTGCATTCATGTCCCTGGGCGCAGACTCCTCACACATTCCATCTAAATTCAGCTTTCAGCACCTGGTTTACATTTCCAATGGCTCCATGCACGATGTGTTTCAAATGCAATAACCAGGAATTCTGCATGCACAATGAAATCCAAATGTGCCCACAGACCATGAGGGTCGAGGAGAACGAATGAATGAGACACTGACTGTCAGCAAGGAAAACAAAAATCCAGGCAATAATGGAAGGGGAAATAACAAACTCAGACTAAGCTAACTTTACTGTACGAGTGTTCTTATGTTCAAAAATTCAAGCCTACATTTAACAAGTTCATAGGGAAATCAAATTTATATATTTCATATCAATTTTTT
>VYXF01011772.1:151341-181447 GCA_013397295.1 Polioptila caerulea | reverse complement strand
CCCCTCCCAGTCCGTGCCCATGGTCTGGCATTTCACTGCCCACATGAGCTGACTCCCCACCCCCCCCGGCTCTGTGTTCTCCTCAGAGCCACTGCACGCGTTGGGCTCTCTTGCACTCTGTGGAAAGCACTAGGGAATTATCCATTCTATGCAGGAGTTCACCGAGTTTTCCTCTTGACCCACATCCTGGAGCCATTTCAGTTTCCAGTTCTCATAGCTGAAATTCTACATTCTTGTCCATGTACGTTCTTTTGGCTATTTAAAAACACAACAAGCTCAATGTATCCCGTGCACCAAACTATTCTTCCTTTCACATACCCATCCCACAACCTCTGGAATGCTGCTTTCTCCAGAACAGTCAGGGAGAGCTTCCCAGATTTATTTTACCATCTGAATTCTCTCAAAATGCTCTTGCTAAGCGATGAAGAAAAGTTTTACACTTGGAAAGAAAAGGTAAGTGTGAGAAGGTGGCAAAAAGCAGGAGTGTGAAAAAAAAATCCCTGCTCCCAACAATATTCACCAGTATCCTTAGGGGTTTTGGGAAGCAAACTTGGCAACAAAAGCAACACTGAAAGGACTATCACTCAATAGCTGACTGAAATAAATGTTGCTTTCTGCTACTATGAGCCAGCTGGGTTTATCCTTGTCAAGAATATCACACATGGTTGGCTCACAGTCTATTACAGAGGGGCAATGATTCAAACCAGGGCTCTCAGGGGCCAGCCTGTGCCATCTGTAACACCAAGTGCCACATACAAGAGTTGCTCTGCAGATGTGTAATTAACATGAAAAATTAGTTTTCAAGCAAAATACCACTGTTAAAACATCTCTGTTCCCTTTCCTTATGTAAATATGGAGTTCTGCTTCATTATAAACCAGTACAACAGAAAGTTGTCCCCAAAAGTCCATCCCCTCCCCTCCATTCAGAAACAAAGAGCTCAGCCCTCAGCAGAGGTGAGTGTCTCAATTCATCATGATTTCAATTCCTTTGCACCAGTTTAAGTACGGCAGAAAAGGGGAGAGGTTCAGAGAGGTAAAAATAAAACTCTCCCTTTTCCTTCTGGTTCATTCCCAAGCCCAGGAGAACAAGCGAGCACTGGTGGAAGGGGTGAGGGTTCTGTGGCACTGCAGTTTGGGCCAGGGTGTCTTGGGCAAGCCTGAAGCTCTCCTCAGCCTCCCTCACTGCTCTGGGAGCTTTGGCTCAACCTGCCCAAGCCAAGCAGCTCAACTGGGGGTCCTACACCCCCTCTGTGGGGCTGCTCTTTTAGGGCATCTCTGGCTGTGTCTCGTGTCTGTATGCAATCAGCCCATCTGCATGAGAGACTCCTCTTCTTTCCAGAGCCATCAGGAAGAGGCAATTCCTTCCCCTGAGCAGTACCAGGATTTGCTCCCACTCCTGGCCAGCACCCTTCTGCAGCAGGAGCTGGGCCTTGACCTCCCTGTAGCTGCCTGCCAACGTTGCCAAGCTCAGACCCAAACTGGCAGACCCATTTCCACTGGAAGTGACCCCAGCCTCCCACCCCACATCCCCAGGCTCATGCCTTGGCTATCAGCTTCAGTTTGACCTTCCAGAAAACAACCCAGAGCAAAGGCCTGCCGAGCCACATCTCAGGATATCACCATGGAGACAGACCAGTGAGGCTGAAACTCTGGTCAGGCCAGCAACCAACATCTCCCTGTTGCAATTCCCATTTCCCAGACCTGGCAAAGGTCCCTGCACCCTTTCACAAAGCTGCTGCAAAGTCACAGCTGAGGCAGCTGCGTGGTTGACACCTGTTTGAGGAGTGGACTCACTTTCATGTGAGGTTTACCCAAAACAATGCAAAGAGAATAAATTCCAGAAGCAGAGAGAGTGTGATCCCTGTCTCCTACCACCCAGCAACCTGGAAACTGAGGCTCTTGCATTAAATGTAGAAGAAAAATTTCAATGCAACTTTTAAAATGACAAGATTTTCCTCTCAAAAGTATTGAAGTATTGAGATCTCAAGTGTTATTTCTGATGAAAAAATATTACCACCATTATTGTCATTATGCAATATTTTCATGTGGAAAAATGACTTCTCTTCCAATCTCTATTTAAAGCACTGAAACATCTTTCTGTTTAGTGCATGAAAATTATTTGCGTGTGTTAAGTGTGGAAGAAGCAAAAGTGAGTTAGCAGTAACCAAGGCACTTCTAAAATAAACACAGACCTTCACAAAGTGCCCTACAGTCCCAGACAGGATGTTCCTTGCAATGTTATTTCCACCTTCATGCCACCTACCAGACTTCATTTATTATTGTACCTCCTGGAAGAACCAAGTTTACACACAGTAAACTCAAAGTCAGAGAAACAGAAATAGGGGGGTAAAAACCACAGAGAAATATAGCCAGGAGAAATCAGATCAGCAGCTCTGAGTATTAAAAGGGCAGGAAATATGAAAGCAGAGAAAACACTGATCCTGCTGACACTCTTTTCCAGATTAAGCATATCTGGCACATCTGACTCTTGTTGTCAACTGGAATAAGAAGATATAAAAGGAAAGCAGCTATGACATACATTTGTGTTATTGCACAAACCGAGGGAAGGTTTTATCTGCTGCTTGGGTGAAGACAGAACACCTCCTTCTTCATGATGACTGTGAGGACTTCACATTGCCTAAATCCTCTGATAACAGCAGAATCTGTTTGGGGGGGGCTCAGAAATTATTTTCTTGCAGGTAAGTAATTTGATCCAGGAGAGCAGGCAGCCAATCAGCCTGGAGTCACTGGAACATTAGCTCCTGTACTGAAATCACTTGTTTTTAACTGGCTTCTGACTGTCATCTTCTGTTGTATTGTACTAATGTATCACCAGAATTGTATCACATGCTTTGTCCCATGTAACCCCTGTAATAGTTGGTTTCCCCCTCACCTTCTCAGGTTAAAGCCCCTCCCCACCCCTTACCTGTCCCATCAATCATCTCCTACTGGCCCCTGGCCAGCTTCCTCCACCCCTCCTTTCCCCTGGGATAAAAGTGCCCCACACTAGGCTTGTTCCTCTCTCTGCTGTCTCACTTTCTCCTTGCCCCTCTTCACCTCGGGGCTCTCTTTCCCCCCCTTTCCCCCTGCTCCCTTAGGACTTTCTTGCTATTAAACTCTTGGTCCCTGGCTGCCAGGAGGGACTCGAGCTGTCTCTCTTTCTAGCCCTCTAGTGTCCTGCTGGATTGCCCAGGGTCCGAGCCAGCCGAGTTTAACCCCTTTTAGGGCAATTACAACAGATACATTCCATTGCTTCAAAACCAGCCAGCCCACGCCTCAGACACACACGAGTAACTGCAAGGGCTCCCTTGCAGACCAACAACAACAACAATAATAACAACAATACACCCCCAAAACACAGATTTTTCCATTCAACACCACTGGAAGACTGTGGTAGTGCTGAGACAATCATCTCCTAGGCTGCCTTGCTTTCCCAAGACACAAAACCCACCTTCCTCACTCTTTTGCCCAGACCAAAAGCAATGAGCAAACTGGCTGAAAAGCTCCAGACCTGCTGTCCTCCTGCTGTTCCCTGGCAGTGTGGGGGACCATGAGATATCAGGATGAGTGCTGTAAACACCACTCTGGAACGGCCTGAGACGCCAGGAACAGGCAGAGGTGACAGCAACACCACCCCCACAGCTCTGTCAGTCGGAGCCTGGCACAGATCCCAACCCCACTGTTTCACCAGACTGACAAGCCAGCATTCCAGTTCAATTTCTGGTTCAGCTATTAGGTGGCGATAGGCTAATAGGGAAAATTTATACCAATTCCTGTGTAAGTGCTTTTAGATTCACAGAGAGATAAAAGCTAAGAAATTATTAGCACTAGAAGAGATGGATGATCTTTGAATTGCACTGCTTTTTGCCTCAGTCTATGTCCTTATAAAACTTCCCATATGCCAAAAGAAAGTCTTTGCACTCATGAGAGCAGCATCAGCTCAGACAAGGCTCAATTTGCCTGCTCAAATTTCTGTGTCTTACCCTCCTCTTTAGTTCTCCTTCCAAACTCATCACTAAAACACTCCAGCCTTATCTCAGCAAATTTACTTAAGCAATTTTGTCCTACATACTGAATTTTTAGAAAATTTATATTTTCCTTCTATAAAACAGAACAGTAGCCTATAAAGATGCCAGACAGGCTTTGATAGCCCCAGTTGCTTCAGCAAAGTAACTAAACTCACAGTTCTTACCTGTAGTCACCTTTGAGGAAGGGACTGAAAGTTAAACAGGTCATGCTGAGCAATAGCAGAATGGTAATTGGATTTTCTCATCCTCAGGTCTTCTGAGCTTATCTCCTCCCCAGCAGAAAACCCTTCCTTACTTGTACCACACCCAAAAAACCCAGCAAACAGGACATGTGTACGATTCTCTGGGATACTTGCTTGAAAAGCAGAAAGGAAATGAAATCAGGAAGCTCCTTATGCCCACCCACGGCGGGGACAGGAGCCAGGTTTGAGCAGTGAGGACCAGCACGAGTGGGGAACATCTGAGAGTCAGTGAAGCCAAAAGGGTCAGTTGCCATCTCCATCACGTGCAGGGCACCATGAGATCCAGGAGTGAGGAATTCTGAGTTTTGATCAGGATTTCAAAGTTGAAATACAAAATGTGCTCTACAGTGCTTCATCCTCCCTAGTCTTAGCTGAAAAGATCTCTCTTCTTGAGGACATTTGATATTTTGTATGAATTTGCTTTTAAGAGGCATGGACCTGAAAGAAGAACAAGTTTCAGGTGTAGTGACTTAGAAATCATTTGTGCACAGATACTGTCCCAAGAGCTGGGCAGCCCCTGGTCCCAGCTGCAGTTCTCAGCACAAACTCACCCTTGCACATACAGTAGCAGTAGCATCTTCAAGGGCACAAAAAGAGATAAACAAACCAGATTTATGTTACCAACTACCTCAGAGAGACCACAGAAACATAGGACCAAAAACTGCAGCTGAAAAGAGTGAATCCAGTGTCCCCATATAAATAAATATCATATTTAATGGCATAATGACAAGACTGATTTTTCCATATCACTAATCACTACTCCTCTAAGTAGTTAATTAGGGAACCACAAAAAAAGCAACTCTTGACATGGCCCTGGCCAGCATTGAGGTCTCAGTTCTTCCTGCACATCCCTTGGTGTTTAAGGTCCACCCTGGATTAACAGAAAATGGAGAGACTCATGCTGCAATCAAGAACAACTCAAAGTAAGCTCAGAGAAAACCCTCAGAAGTGGAAAGAGCAAACTCTCTGCAGATGGCAGAGAGATTATGTAAAGACACCACACTGAGGCTTCAAGAGGTGAAGCTGTACCTCAAATAAAGAGCATCTGTCCCAGTCCAGCAGGCTGACTGTACAGCCCCTACAAACCAGGTCAAAACACTTTGGAGGGGCAGCTTGCAAAAGCTGTAACATCTAATAATGAACCCTTTATGACAAATGGCTGAGGTAGTAGCCTGCCAGAGAATCTGCAGGGCCCGGGGATGACCAAGGGAGAAAAGGATCTTCCACACAAGAGGAGCCCACAATAAAAAAGGTGGTATTTTTTTCCTTTTCAGTTGGAAGGTGCCAGTGCTAGAAGTCTTTTTTTTTCCCCTCAAGACAGTGGGAGCTGGTGGCCCTGGAAGATCCACATGAGTTTGAAGTACCAGTGGAAGAGTTTTAGCAAAGACAGAAAGCACTGAGTGCCAAATCGTGAGCAGAGAACAGAATTCAATCAAGAGTTTTCAATTCATTCAAAGAAAAGAGCTGAACTTCTAAATTTTGTATTTGTTTAATATCCAATTTTGACCCTATGTTTAATCCTGCGTGGGAGTTTTTAACCTGAACTTTCTGGAAGGGCATAAATATAACCTCCTTGATATATAACACAAATGTTCACAAGGAAAGGGCTTTTTACAGTGTTTTGCTCTGTGCACTAAGAAAAGCAATGCATGAAATGACAAAGGCACAAGACTTTGTTCATGTAACCTGCACAGGTACTCCCTGTGGAACAGCTACAGCTCCCAGCAATGTAGGCTAAAGAAGCCAGGTATGCAAATCCCTCCAAGAAGGCTACGTAGGTACCTGGTAATTCCTTCACAGGCACCTCTGAAAATCGAATATTCCTTACAAGTGGACTAGTTTACCCATTCAAAATCAACCATTTTCTGTAACAAAACTCCAGAAGTTCACAGAGGTGCTCAGCTGGACATGGACAGACTGGATTTCTCTCTCTGACTCTCACTCACTCCAGTCTGGGCACTTTCTAAAATGGTTTGGGTGAACCATCCAGTGTAATATTTCGTCCCCCACTAGGTACAGACTGGATTAAGTGACTTGGCTTAGGATGGAAATTTAACTTGAGCTCTGAATTAATTTGGTTGGGAGTTCTCTCATCCATGTCCCTGCTCAACACCTTTGATTTCAGCAGAATAATGTGGTCTTAGAAGATTGTGTTAGCTCCTTTGCTTCAATTTTGTAACTGCACTCTGCAATTGCAGCCAAATCCTGTTCCTGATTCTCTTTGTCAAGTGGTTGTAAAAGCACAAGTAACCATAAACAAGCAAAAAGTTATAGCTACCCCAGCCAGTGGAACATAAATTAACTCCATTACCCCAGACTGCGTTATAAACAGGTACTGCAGCACTCAGGCTATTTAATAAGATGATATTTAATTATCTCACTGAGAGTTGTGAAGATAAATTCACTCTGTAATTAGCACTGATTGAGGACAGAGCATGGCCCTGCAAGCACAATCCCACAGGGCGGCCTGAGGGGACAGCAAAGGGGAACAATTCACCACAAGGACCATGACTGCAGTCCATGGAATCATGGAATGGTGTGGGTAGGAAGGACCTCAGAGATCATCCCATTCCCCCCTGCCATGGCAGGGACACCTCCCACCATCCCAGGCTGCTCCAAGCCCCAGTGTCCAGCCTGGCCTTGGGCACTGCCAGGGATCCAGGGGCAGCCACAGCTGCTCTGGGCACCCTGTGCCAGGGCCTGCCCACCCTGCCAGGGAACAATTCCTTCCCAAAATCCCACCTAAGCCTGCTCTCCTTCAGTGTGCTGCCACTCTCCTTGCCCTTTCCCTCCATGCCCTCTTTAAAGGCTCTCTCCAGCTCTCTTAGAGCCCCTTCAGGCACTGAATTGCCACAAAGAGGTGACCCCAGAGCCTTCTCCTCTCCAGGATCCCTATTTCCCCAGCCTGACTCCACAGCAGAGGGGCTGCAGCCCTCTGATCACCTTCGTGGCCTCCTCTGGACTCATTCTAGTTGTACACATTCTGATTTGAACTAAAGCAGTTGCTTCTCAGTTCCCATGTGTTGCATAAAAGCGGATTTACCTTCTCTTATATTTTGTTACCACTGTGCCTTGCAACCCTGGACTTTTGAAGCAGCAAATCTGAATTTTGGGAACTGGGCTTGTATTATAAAACTTCCTGAGCTACTGTAACTTGTACCCAAGTTTTCAAATGATTTTCCAAAGGTACAGCTGAGAGCAAAACACATTCATCTTCACCTCGTCAGCTGTGAGGCTGTCAAACAGAGAAGGATGGACACACTTCTTTTACATGCACAAGGACTTGGCTCACAATTAGAATTCATTTCCCAGTAAAATACATAAAAGCAAAGTTCCTTCAATAAAATACTTTCAGATCTCTAAAAGGTTGGAAGGCAGTTTAAATTCTCATGATGCAAGTGCACTTGAACTCAGTCCTTTCCATTCGACTCTGATCTATTTGCTTTTTTGCATTTCCCACAGGACTTAGCACTCCAATTTTCCCTTGATGTCTGCCATTCCTGAAAGCCCAGAGGAAATTATAAGAATAGCATAATACAGATGAAAAATGAAGCAATCCATAGGCACTAAAATGGAAAATTGCATACATGTATATTATATTAACTACACAGAAATACATCTTCCAGGAGACTGTACAGTAATTGTTTCAAAAATAAATCACACCCAAAAAGGGCTTATTAATGTTATGGGAAATAATGTTGCTTTTAATGTAATTTTTACTGATGGCTTGCTAATTTACTTTTGAGTACACTGTAATTAGTAGCCCTTGCAGTAATTTAGGTCAAAAAAAGGAAAATCAGAGGCTATGTAGGTCAACACCAACATTGTTTATGATTCTAAAATGGAAAAGCAATCCTGAGGGATTCCAAAGGCTGCTTTCCCAACAACTGTGGATTCCCAGCTATGCAAACCCTTAATTATGAGAGGAAGGCAGAATTGGAGATGCTCATTTTTATTTCAGTTCAGTATTGGGAAAGAGAGTGGAATACTCAAGACAGCCTCAACATTTACCAAACACATTTTGAGCAATTCTTAATTTGGTGGTTTTGTCAGTGTTGCTTGACAGTACCACCAGAAAGACAAACAATGGAGCACAAGACAAAAGTTTTGGCCATCCCTGTTATTTTTTCCCAGGCAGAGGCATAAAGCTGGCCGTTTATCCAGAGGTTCATATCTTCAGTTTACTTCAGAGAAAGCCTCTGTTGATTCATGGAGCCAAGGAGCCCCTCTGAGCAGAGACACACCCTGCTTTCCCCATCCACAGCTCAGAGTGTACCTGAGGCCTCAAAACAGCAGCTGCACCCCTGGATGATTCTCAGAAAGACAAATTAATACACCAGATTTTATAAGCAATATATTCAGCTGCCTTCAGTCAAACCCAGAACTGCCTAATTTGTCCTTTTAAGCACAGCCCAAAATGACAGTCTGAAACATTACAGCAAACATGCACATGCCCTTCACTAATAAAGCAATAGGGTTTCCATTCTGTATACAGGTATGATATGCCAATGTCAGGTAGAAATGTATCATTATGAATAACATATGCTCTATTCACTTGATATGTCCTCAAACAGGATGTAATAATCTCTCAAGTTTCCCCTTGTCTGTATATTCTCTTAAAAAGGACATTAATTTTCATGCTTGTTCATACGCAATGAACGTTATCCAAATACATCCAAGGAACGTCTCTTTTTTTAACCAAGGAAGCATCCTCTCCATAGGCCAAAGAAACCCTTGTGGAGAAGAAAAAACATATCTAACTTAGTCTTCTAAAATATTTCTCCATACAGACTCCAGAAGATGAATCTGATGTGTTATAGTAAATTATTATATACATTGTGGATGCAGGACATTGTGTCTCCCTGGGGATTAAAGAGGAAGCAAAAGAAAATCATGTCAAGTTCTTACAAACAACAGCAGAATCATGGAATATCCTGAGTGGGAAGGGATCCACAAAGATTACCCAGTCCAGCTCCCAGCCCTGCACAGACACCCCAACAATCCCACCCTGGGCATCCCTGGCAGCTCCTGCAGCTCTGGCAGCCTCGGGGGCGTGCCCATTTCTGGGGAACCTGGGCAGTGCCCAGCACCCTCTGGGGGAAGAACCTTTCCCTAAAATCCAGCCTGGCCCTGCTCTGGCACAGCTCCAGCCATTCTCTGTCCCTGTCACAGATGCAGAGATGGGAGCTGCCCCTCAGGAGGAAGCTGCAGGCTGTAAATTGGCTCTGAACACCACTGACATTTCAGGAGCTTACTGAAGACATTGGGGGTCACCACCCTTGCTCTCCCCCTTACAGCCTGACATAACTGCAGCTCTCCCATCACAGAATGTGGTGCTTTCTAGCCCACATTTGTGCTCTTCTCTCTGTGTTCGTGAGCACAAGGATCTGTGTCTGTGAGCAGCTCTGACAGGAAGTTGGTGGGAACCTCTGACATTACTGAGAGGATCCTTTTTGGGGGAGCTGCTCAGGTGAGAGCCAGAGGCTGGTGCAGACCTCCATGCCAGCAGCCCCAGCCTTGTGTGCTTTCTGAACTCTGCAGCCTGCAGGCTTCGTTCCTGCCCCTCTCCCTGTGGGGCTCTGGACAAGGCTATCAGAAGCAAACACAGCCAGGCCATGTGGCAGCGAGGCCGTACCCAGCACTCCTTGCAATCTGAGGGCAGATAAGAGAATGCAGATGTTAGCCCCACTGCTGAATGTACTGCTGGCCACTGTTCAAATGTTACTGTGGTGACCGTGGTACCAGAAAGTCCCATTCAGCAATTTAAGAATCCTATCTCCCTCTTTGTTCACAGCGATTACACGGGTTTTTTTCTGTTCATTCTTCAACAGATGTTGGAGCTGGAAGCTCACAGCCAGCTCCTTAGTTTTAACCAATATATTTTATATGTTTCAGCAAGGACTTCTAAAAGCAGAAGCATCTTCAATCCAGTATGGAAAATCCTCTTTGATTTTTAACAGAAAAATGAAGACTTCTTCCAACAAACAAGGCTTTTAATTTAAAAAGAAAAGTGTAGTTAGCAATACGCTCTCTAGCATTTTTCCAATAATTTTTAATGAGATATAAAGAACATTTTTAGGCTTGAAGATATTGTCTTGTTTCCCACATTTTGAAGTTTTTGACAGGAAATAATTGTATCCTCTAGTATTAAAACACAGTATCAGGCATCCATTAAAGATCTTGTCTGGAACCTAAAACAATTTGAGTGGTAATGCCTCTCTTTCACTATCATGGTGAATTCAGTTTGTCAGGAGAAATTAAACTCATGAATCCCATTAAACTTATCACCAGCTTGTTTTAATTTCAGAACACACCTCCTTGCTGGAATGGAGATTACATCAGGTCTGAGGCTAAATGAAAGGGCAAAGGTTGTGCTGTCATGCAAGCCCTCAGCAGTTCCACTGGGAGTTACGGGTTTGGTGTTCAAACCCTGAGCAAAAATGAGCCACCGAGCCCCTTGGGGCAGCCCCATGTGCTGTTCCCAGGCAGCAGAGCCACCATCTAACCAATAACCCAGGAGGGACTCTGTGAGTGGCTCCACACAGGCCTTCCCCAGAACAGCTTCCTCTCCCCCGTGCCTTTGCAAGGCTCTGGGAGAGACCCTGTACCAAGCACCAAAGTGGAAACATGGAAAATATAATCATTCCTGGAAAATGGAATCATTAAGGTTGGAGAAGATCTCCAGGATCATCAAGTCCACCCTGTGCCTAATGCCCACCTTGTCCCCAGCCCAGAGCACTTTGTGCCACATCCAGGCCTTCCTTGGGCACCTCCAGGGCTGGGGACTCCAAACCTCCCTGGGCAGCCCCTTCCAGGGCCTGACCACCCTTTCCATGGGGAAATTCCTCCTGGTGTCCAACCTGACCCTCCCCTATCGTAGCTTTTGCTCTTGTCCTCTCAGTTGGGTTGGAAGACCAAAGGGGAAGTAAAGAAATCCCAAAAGCAAGAATTTCTGATGTGAAGAAGTCTTAGGTTAAAGTGTGGGATGTAACCAAAAGTATGTATTTCATCACAATCTTCATAAGCTGCTAAAACAGGTGGGGCAGTGCTCCTTATCTCCTCTGTGACTCATCCCTGAGAATTCCAGGGGTTATCTCCTGTTAATGTTAATGGAGTCGCCCTGCATGACTGATAACNCTAAAACAGGTGGGGCAGTGCTCCTTATCTCCTCTGCCACTCATCTCTGAGAATTCCAGGGGTTATCTTCTGTTAATGTTAATGATGACTGATAAAATGCATGACTGATAAAATTAAATCACCCATTGTGAGACGCTCCACCCAGAGGGAGGAGCCAAGCATTCCCACCTGGATATAAGCTGAGGTTGGAATGCCATGGGCAGCCTTACCCACTGAATTCCTAGAGGACAAGTGCTCCATGACCACCACTGGAGCTGCAGAGGAAGCCCAGATCCTTCTACAGGATCAGTGCTTCAATAGAACCACATCTGTCATTCCAACAGGACTGCTACCAACACCCTGACCCACAGGGACAGGTTGTACTCTGGCTCTGTCAGTTTGAGACTGCCTTTATTTTAATTTTTCTAATAAATTGTTACTCTTATGTGGAATCTCCTGCTGGTTTATTCTCAAACTAGTACAGAAGGAAAAATTATAAAATCTGACATCCTTGACAGGATAATATTTGATTAAATTGTTCTGCTAGAGTAACATCCAAAACCCCACCTTTTTGCTGTATCACTCACCACAGTCAGGACTCCTTTTTTCTGAACAGATACAAGCAGAGGCTCAGTGTATCCAGGCATGACCATGACTCTAGACCAGAACTTCAGCTCATATGAAGCTTCCTTCAAGCAAAGTTAAGAGAAGACTGAACACAAAAGTTTTACACTGATAACAGTAATTAGAATAATCTGGGCTTTGACGTTATGACAAAGAACCTGTACCTCAGAACCAAGCCCAAGTCAATATAGAGGCCGGCATGGCTGATTCTGGAAATCCAAAAGCTGAACCATGCAGTACAATCACTATTTATTAGCATTTTTACATCTCCCAGGGTTTCATGGTCCTTTTATTTCCCACACTGGGAAATGGGTATGGTGTATGGGTTTCAGAAGACAGCAACATTTTTGTAAAATTGTGGTTAGGAAAACCTCAAAAACTTTGTCAGGTTCCCATTCGAGGATTCAAATACAATGTACAAACAGAAATTTCTTTCCATGAGTTTCCAGCAGGTCTGCATCTGAACAGATGTGTGAGGTGCCCTTTTAGAGAGGGTGGGAAACTGAAGGGGTTTAACAGCCCTGTGGATGTGGCACTGCCACACTGGGGACATGTGTTGGTGGTGGCCTTGGCAGGGTTAAGGGACTGGTTGGACTTGATGAACTTAAAGGTCTCTTCCACCCTAAATTATTTCATTCTATGATTTCCCCCAATTTCATTGTGACTACACACATACCAAAGTTAACTATTTGCAGAATCTGGACTTTCTACAAACACCTCAATCACTTTAATGCCTTTGTGATGTGCTGTGTGCACCCTTGGTTCTTTCTCTGAATAAGGAGTAAGAGACACACATTTGTACATTCTGATGCAAGACTCCATTTTTTGTTGTCTGTAATCAGGTATCTTATTGGATTTTTAAATTTGGCAATACAATACATTCAAATCCATACAATGCCCCATCCCAGTCCTCTAATGCTTTCATTCCAGCCTAATTTAAAGCAACTGCTGTTTCTAGACACTGAGCAAAGAGCAAGGACAAAACCAAATGCTAATGAACCAATCTCCACTGCATCACCAGGAGAGCCCTGGGCTGCTCCAGTGAATCTGAATCCTGTTCCCTTGCAAAGGTCACTCAGAGCCAGGACTCTCCCACCCAGGAGTGGCTGCTCCCCTTCAGGCTGGGATTGCAGTTCTGTTATTTAAGGGATGGGAAGGAATGAAATTACAGGCTCGTCACCTCTGTGCTCTACTCCTGCCTGAGACTGATTAACAAAGAATTCAATTTCATACTAATCATCCCAAGTCCTTCCCACATGTAGTAGAAACAGGTCCTACAGTGCACAGAGAGCTGCCAAAGCCATCTTCTTTCAGAAATTCTTGCAGAATTATTCACTGTAAGGCTCTGCTGCTCCTCCCTGGCAGGCTCATTTTCACCTCTACTGCTGTCTCAGACACAGCTACTCCAAGCTGGCTGCAGCCAGAGCAGAAGGAAAATTCCCACCCATCGGAGATAATGTACAGAGGATGGATAACTCACCAGCAGGAACAGTCTGTCCTTCATACACAGTGTCTGTGGCTGAATGCCTAAATTCTGTAAAAGCAAAATCTGGGACTTATTTTAATTTGGACTGGGTTTGTTCCAGAACAAGCACTGCATCAGCTGGGTGCCTGTAACACTGCAAAAACCCAGGGATCTCCTCTGCAGAGAGGGGGGACAATGGATGGGCAAGAAGAGATCTGAAGTTCAACAGGGCTGCAGCAGGTTGGCAAAAACAGTTCAAAAAGTAAAGCATAGGATCCTCCAAGACTGGTTACACTTGGGGCCAGGGACACTTGGGAAGTTGCTGGGAAGTTTAGAGGTGTTCTTATTCCCAGGCCTGGCTGGGGGAGGAAAGCAGGGGACAGAAGGACCCAGGACATGGCTGAGCTGAGCACTGGCCAAGCCAATCCTGCCTCCCTGCAGCCCCTGGCTGCTCTGTTCTCCCTCCTCAGAGCCTGCAGGTGGTTCATGCTTCCCCTCACCTTCACTTCTGTTCTCTTCTTTCTGCCATGGGTTTGCAAGAGGAACAGCACCACAGTAGCTTGGTCTGCCCAGGACCCTCCTCCTCCTCCCTGCTTTGAATTGGACAGGGACCACACACCCATTCCTAAGGGATGCCAGCCTCTGCCTGGGCATTCTGGGGAGCAAAGGCTCCATTCCAGTTCTCTGGTAGGACCAAAGTCCAGAGCTCTTACATGGCTGCCATTCAACACTCCCTCAGCAAGCCTTGACATTTTGATATGCCAGCCTTAGCCAAGGAAAAACACAAATATCTCTGTACCTTTCTGCAAGTTGCCTTTAACTAAAGGTACTTTTAAATTAGAGCCTTACAGATTATCACAATTGTTCCTCTGTAAAGAAAAAAATTAAACAGTTGACACATTTTTCATGAGGCAAAAGCATTCAAAAAATGATGAGTGTGATTATTTTGAACATAATAATAAACCAAGAGATTTTCTTCAAAGACAGCTGGTAAAAGCAAACCACTCCCAGAGGTCCCCTTGGCTTCTTTGCACTGTGCCTCTAGATTCTTAGGAGAAGGCCTGAGCAACATGGGAGGGTTTAAATCCTCTTTTGTCACACTGCACCAACAGCCATTTCATGCTGTGCTTCTGCCCTGCCTGCTCCTGCTCACCTGAGGGAACACTGAGAAGTGTTTCTTCAATGATTTATTCAATAAAGAGCACCACATTAATCAGATAAATCACTCAAGGCATTATTTGTCAACTTTTGCTGATCACATTGCAAGGGAAAAAATTGAGCTCCTGAGAATGTTACAGACAAAAAGGTTGTGCCTACAAAAAAGCTTTGCTAAATCTGAAGCAGACCATTATTCAGCAACCCCCATGCCCAAAGAGCTCCTCCCGCCCAGAGAAAGGCCAGCAAAGAGATAAAATAGAGGTTTGCTTTCCAGCATCAGAATGGGGAGAAAATACATATATTGATGGTAAAGGTCGGTTCAGGCAGTGAGGGGTTGCCTAGCAACACTTCCCAGCAGCACCGCGAGGGAACACCGAGAGCGCTCTCACAAGTCCATTAGAAATGGTAATTTGGATGGGAGGGGCCCGCAGTCCGTCCCAGTTACAAACAACCGTGCTTCCCTCGTTGCTATTTTTTTAATTAGAAGCTTTGTAAATTCATCCCTCACTCCATATTGCTCTGCTTTTCTTTACTTCTCCTTCCCAGGTACCAAACTTTCCAGCAGCGAGGCAGCGTTGACAGCATTAGGAGCAACACCTAAAGGATGAAACAAGCCATTCATCTCCATCTCCAAAGCAGTGATGGGCTGCTGCTCTTCGCAAAAGCAGCTCAAGGGACACAGCTGGCTCGTCAGTCTCTGCACGTGAGGGGCACTGTCAGAGTCCTCCAGGGAGCTGTGCTTCCCAAAGTTCCCACAGCATAGCTGGGGAACCCCTCCTCAGCTCTTGGAGCACAATACCACTCGGGGATGTGGGATTGCATCAGCAAATCACTTTTCTGTGCCGCAGCCTGTAAGCAATAGCAGCAGATAAGAATAGCTTGGGCTTTTAAAAAAAAGTAATTAAAGTGCTTGGTAATTTCATGTAATTTAATTCAATGTGTTCCAAAATGAGATTTGAAAACTAAAAAGCCAGGCAAAGCCTTGAGATGAGAATGATCACCTATTTAAAGCCTTTCATACTTGAATCTGTCAATCTCAGCGATGAAATTAAATGAAAAGAAAGAGGAAAGAAAGTGATCCTGTGTGGGTTGGTGGCTGATCAGGGTTTAAACAGTCTCATTCACTGATGTCTCCAATATACAGTAATGACAAAAAATAGATTTCCTGCTGTCAAAATGACCATAATTTTCTACTTGTTTACTCTTTCCAGAGCCAAAAAAGCTATCTCCTACTTAATTGCTTGCAAAAACTATTATATGCTTTCATTAGGGTTTCTCCTACACAACCCGTCCTTTACATAACTTGTCACTAATTTGAGGGAGGGACATCACAGACTCACGGAATGGTTTGGGTTGGCAGGGACCTTAAAACTCATCTCATTCCAACCCCCCTGCCATAAGCAGGAACACCTTCCACTAAACCAGGTTGTTCAGGGGTGTTTTCTTCAAACTCTGAGGGAGAAAAGGTTCACACAGACCTCACCCATAAACCACAAACATACAAAACCTCAGAGAATTAGAGGTGTCCCTTCGGAATCTTAGGTCCTGCCCTGTTTTCCCAGCACTGCTCTCCAAAAGTGAACAGCACCACTGACCTTCACGTGGCCTGGGATGTCCTCACAGTGCAGGACCAGTCACCACAAGTGACTGCCACTGCTCCAAATCCACTTTGGGAAGGGGAAACAGCTGAGGCTCAGGGCCAGCCGGTACCACAATAAAGGTGCATTAGGCCATGGTTAATTTGCAAAGTTTGAACTCCTGGAACACTAAGCAAGAGGGCAGAAAGAGCTTAACTCTTCCTTATCTGTCCCCCTGCCTCAGACAGGGTGGAATCCCCACCATTCCCAAAAGCCATTCCCACCATTGTTTACCCAATGTGACCTTAGCAGCCACCAGTGATGAAGATGTTGCTGCCTCCAAAGACAAATCACTTTAAGGCTTCATTAACTTGGCCATTAACAGAAAAGCTTTGTCACATTTTAAGTCTTTTGATATTGCTCAAGACTCTCTTAAAAAAACCTAGAAACTAATTCTTTCAAGAGATTTTGCATGGCACACAGGACACCTGCCAAAACAGTTTCTTGTCACAAAGGAATGCCTGCTTTTCCCAGTTTCCAAGCCCTGATGCATGTGTGCAATTGGGAGCTGTCTCTTCCCCGTGGGACACAGGGTGGGCTGGTGTCCAGGGCTATTTTCTGGTCATCCTCCTACAAAGGACACCCTCAGTTACCAACATTTCCCACAAGGTCCAGCTGCTTGGCATGGGCTAAGTCAGCTGGGAAACACGACAGACACATCTGGAAATATCTGACTTCAAGCTGAGAAGTGACATTACACCTCCAGCAGCATCAGCTTTATGACACCATTAAGAGAAAGCTCATTAGCCTGTGAAGGCCTTGGGGTGAATTCGCAGCCCTTTGGCTGACTACAGCTACCTACACATTTCATAAAGCCCACAGCAAAATTATTCAACAGTAGCAGAACAGGGAATAACCACAACTGCGTGGTTTAATGTGTAGTTTGTCAAAGTTATTTGAACGGTCTGTACAGCCTTTAGCAAGGAAAAAGTTCCCCACACCTGCCTGAGAGCAATGGATTTGGTAATAAGGTAGATAATCAAAAAACAGCCCTGCCTCCACAGCAAACACATTTTGGTGCATGGATTTATGTGACAGATCCTGCGTCAGTGAGAGCTGGGAGATGGAGCTGCCTACACCTTCCCTTTTAAGTGAACACAGCAAGAATACCAGGAGCACACTGAACCTCCAGAGCTGGCTCCAGAGAAAGCAAACCAAAGCAGATTAAATGCTGCAACAGCAAAAACATAAATGCAGCAGGTGTGCCAGATCCAAAGCAAAGGGTCTGAGACAAGTACTGCCATTCCCAGGTGAACATGCAGGCAGGGATAAACTTCATCTGTCTTTATCCCCCTCTCAGCCTCTCTAGGGATCAATGCTCCCCACTCTGGGGCTGGGCCGTGGGGCTGCTCCCCATTCCCCTCACTGCTGCTGCCCTGCACCTCAGGCTCTCCCAGCTGGGCACTGTGGCTCTCCAGGCAGGAATCAGCCCTATGGCACAGATCATTCCAAGGATGAACAGACACAGAGGGGTACCTTGCTCTCTTTTGGCCAAGCACAACTTCCAGAAATAAAACAAACCATGTAGAGTGAACAAGCAAACCACATCCCCCAGCCTGAGCCACTGACACTCCCTGGACACGGAACCAGCCCTTACAGCTCCTTGTAGTTAAGAGGTCAAAAGTTACCAGCAATGCTACGATCTGGGATTATGTAAATTCTGTGTCAAGAGGGCAGGGAACTATTTCTGGCCTTTTACCAACCCACCACTACTGAAACCGTGTTTGCTCATCCCTTGAAAGGCCAGAGAAGACTTTCACAAAAGAAATGAAACAGTAAGATTTAAAAGGTAACTTTAGAATTTAAATGAGAAAGTAGTGATTATGCCTTCAGCCCTTCAGGACAGAGAGAAAAGCTTTGGTATAAAGTTAGGTTAGAACCAGCTCAAATCAACTATCAAAAAAAAAAAAAAAAAGAAAAGGGAGGAAACCAAACCAAATCACTTTTCTGCATAAAAAGCACTGTCATGCTAAGAGTCCAGAGATCCAAAATATCCTCCCTCACTGGAACGGGAGGGCAAGTGAGGGGAGAGGAGAGCCCTCCTTTAATCCTGAAAATTTTCAAAGCACCCAGAAAGGACACTGTGGGGTCATCCCCTGGCAAGATGAAAGCCACCACAGGCTGTGCATCCCAAATCATTTATGCTCTCCAGCTGCACTCAGCCATGGCAAGAGCCAACTGCTCCCCTCCTCGGCAGAGTTCGGGGCTCCATCCCGACCCTGCTGCGGTCCCAGGGATCAGCACTGCAGCTTCTCCCCTGCTGATCTGACAGGGCTGAACTGCAGCCAAAGACCGGACGGAGGGAAAACGAGAGGACAAAGCCCGAGGCTCCCCGAGGGCAGTGGGATCCCTCCCGGGAACCCCCCCTTCAGCCCCGGACCTGCTCATTCCCAGAGTCCCCACAGGCACTGCCCCAGCCCCTTAGGGACACAGCTCTCCATTCTGTTCTGCAATTCGGGAGTGCAGCAGAGGAATCCTCCCTGTGCTCAGAGAGAAGAGAGGCATAGCATAAAACACCAGTTCAAAGCCTGCCTTTGGTACAAAGAGAGAGAATGCGTGGGAAGAATATTGGGGGGGGCGATTCTGAAGTGAGCCCAGGTCAGTGACAAAATCTGAGCCTCTGGGCAAAGCCTCGAGCTCTCCCGGGAACATCTATCCCGAGCCCCACGTCCATTCTTGTTTCTTCTTGTTTTAAGTTCCCCTTCTGCTGAAAGGCCCAAGTGCCTAGCCGGGTATTTGTGGAATACTAACAGCCCCCGTTTGCAATTGAAATGAAGCCAGGCTGCAGCAGCAACCATGCAGATAATCCTTTCTGGAAGTCAGGGGGCAGGATGGGATACAAGCTGCTAAATGTCAGGCAGCAGAGCTGTGGCAAACCCCCAGCATCTTATTTGAGCACATTGCAGCTATGAAAAGGAGCTTTGTCTATAGATAATCTACACCTGCATTCAACTCCAGGTCATTGGTCATTACATGCTGGTAAAGCCCATGGCCACATCTGCACTGGCTATCAAAAGTTACTACCATCACCTTCGCAAGGAGTCAAAGGGAAAAGGGGAGGGAGAGGAAAAGAAACAGGTTCACAATTTCTTTTAATATAGACTGCTTGAAGTCTATGATTCATTCCTTAACCTAAGAATGCAATGGGGATGCAGGAGAGGTTGGGCAGAATCTGTCCCTTACGTGCATGGAAAATCTTCAGCTTCTAAAAGTTGTTTTGTTGAACCCGACTGCACATTTGTCGGGTCCTTTCTTGCCAAGAGAACCACAAGTTATTTGCAGAAAACAGTCTGACACATGAAGATGGAAAATAGATTTGTAAAAGAAACTTGTTTTCTTTAGCAGATGGCTCAGTTCACCAGCAGGTATTTTGAGAAGTTACCGTCTCCAGGTCTTCATGGAGAGGCAAGAAACCATTTAGCACTGGAGAGAGGGAAATGGGTATATTGCAACTTGCAACTGTCACTCTGACTCTTCAGCAGCCCAGCAGTCAATGAATCCATCTGAAACTGTCTGGGCTTCCAACCCACAGCAGGATTTTATTTATGAGTGGAGTGTGTCCCTCTCTCTCACATTCCCTGTCCATTCCCTGAAAGCATGAAAGAAAGAAAAGCAATGAGTGGGGACCTCCCTGGTCCTGCTGGAGCAACACTTCCATTTGCTCCCAGTCCTTTCTGCAGGCAGTTTGCCTTCACACAAACTTCAGCCACACGA
Source organism: Polioptila caerulea (assembly GCA_013397295.1). Taxonomy (NCBI): domain Eukaryota; kingdom Metazoa; phylum Chordata; class Aves; order Passeriformes; family Certhiidae; genus Polioptila; species Polioptila caerulea. The sequence continues at coordinate 161,463 of VYXF01011772.1, read as the reverse complement.
ACACTTCATGGCAGATGATGAGATGGGCAGGATTTGGGTGGATTTTCCTGCCTGTGACACCAGGCTGCTGCACACCACTCCGCAGCAAGCCGGAGGAGTTTGGCCTCCCATTCTCTCAAGGAGAGGAAGCAAAACTTTCTGCGGTTCAGATTTATCAACTTACACATTTTTCCTCAGAGAAACAAGCACAAAGGTAAGGAGTTTTGCAGAGAACATTTTTTGCCTCCTCTGATTGCAGCCTCATTACCTGTCAGGGTTCAGCATCACTCAGTCAGTATCTTCTCAGAAATTACTCATGAGCACAAAGAAAGGCCAAAGCAAGGCAAAGTCCCCTCCAAAATTTCACAACATTAAACTGCATCATCATCATCATCCATAGGAATACAAATCAGCTGTAACAGTGGCAAAGATGTTGAGCAAGCCTGAAGCAGAGGGCACAGTACTCAGAGATGAAAAGCACCTGGGAGGTGACACAGCAGGATACAGCTGACTGCAGGAAAGCACTGCTGCCCTAACAGAGAGGGGGAAAGGACATTTGCAAATGGAAAACCTCGAGGTATTCAAACACACCCACAACACAAGCACCCACACCTCACATGCAAGGGCTGGGGGGAAACCAAATCTGTTCACGACGCCTTACAGTGCGAATGACCAGCTGTGTGTGACCCAAGTGATTGGGCAAGTGCTAACGACACTGCTCTGCCCCAGTTTGCACTGGGAGACAGGAGAGAAGACCCATGCTCCATCAGAGCACCCTGCACCACTGGTTCCCATTCCCGAAGGGAAGTTTAGGAACTGCTTTGCTAAGAATGTCTTTCCCTACCCCACCCCAAACCACCCCACAAATTCCAAGATGCCTGCAGGACCCTTTCCTACTAAAGACAGTAGGATTGCTCAGACAGAGGCTTCAGCAGGAGTGTAGGTGGTTTTGGGGAGGGATTTTGCCAGCAGTTATACAAAATCTTTGCAGGCACCAAATATTTGTCTAAAAGGCAGGCAAAAAAAAAACCAAACCAACATGTTGGACTGTGATGCACTGGCAAATGGTCTTTACCAATAATACACATCAGAGGTAGGTGCACAGCTCTGTGCCAGAGGAATACTCCTCACAGAAAGCCATTTCCATCTGCCCTACTTTGGGCATGGTAAATATGCTGAAGGTAACCACAGTCCCTGAGGCACCATTGCAACTTGTGTGTCCCAGCACTGGAACAGCAGAGCCTTCACTCACAGTGACAGGGCACCTTATCTGCAGCTCCTGCTGTTGGGCAATTGCTGTGGTGAGAACACAGGCAGAGAAGGGAGTTAGTGACTGTAGTGAACATATTTCTTCCCTAAAGTATCTCCTTGGAGCACCTCAAGAGGGGCTTAAAGCACAGGTCAAGAAGTCCAAGTGGTTATTACTTCAAAGGGATGAAACCTGAAAGGCTCCAGGGATGAGAAATGCCAACTATTGTGATTACCACAAACTGATCTCAAAACAGATACTGCGACAGAGAGAAAAGGATGGGCATAGTCTTCAAAGGACAGTAATTTTTCACTGTCTATCAGCAACAGTTCAATTACAGCACCCTGTCTCCCCTGTGCTGTAATTACACTTTAAGCTGGGCTCACAGGCAAGGAGTTCTCAAAGTAGCTTCCATTCCAGTAGAAGTGACTGATTCTCACAGGGCGAGTCTGAAGGAAGGCACTGGAAGGGGACAGCTGGGTCACACTTTGGGGACATGGAACTTGATGATCCTGAAGGTCCCTTCTAACCCAAACCACTCTATAATTTTCTAAAGCAAATGAATTTAAACCAAAAAATTATACACCTGTGTGCACACCATGAATAGTTCTTCTGGTGCCAGCCTTGATGCAAGGCCTGCATCCAGGGGCTATGACTTTATGGATTAGAGCATTCAGGAAGCCCAGACACAAAATGATCCTTCACCCTCAGGAACTAATAATGTATTTCTGAAAAAGCAGCAGGGAAAGGCCCAGGACACAAGCCCAGCCAGCACACACAGAGCACATACATGGAGGTCACAGGTCAGTGTTAACAAACATGAATGAAGCACCTCTGTGCCGTCACAGAGAAAGCAGGTGAAGAACCACAACGCCCATCCCAGTACACTTCGTTCTGTTTAACAGAAATAACCAACAGCTGCTATTTCTTACCAAAATGGCCAGCAGATCTGCCAAACCTCAACCAGAAAAGGCAACCCATGCTGTTAAACCTCCCTTTACCACCCTTCTGGATGCAGGAGCCCCACAATTGCCAACCTGATTCCCAAACAACCCCATGCTCCCAAAAAGAATGAAGACAGACAATTTATACAGAAAAACAGAGCACCCAGCAAATGACAGCACATATCCTTGACTCCAAGGCTTGCATCAAAGTTCAGTGATTTTGTGCAAGTCATCTCTGAACTGTGTTTGCACTGAAACAAAGGCTTGTTTCACACTGTACTGCTCTCTTCCCACAGACTCTTCCCTAAACTGCTCCCTTGCTGCCATCCCATGCAATACTTGGCATTCCCTGACTTTTTGGCACTCTTTGAAGCTCAGGATTTTATTAATTCATTTCCACGCTTTACTTATTCTCAGAATTCCTTTGTGAAGCCTGCTCAGGCTCGGGAGCAGCACTGTGCCAGGGAGTGACTTCCCTAACCAGGAGCTCGGGTATGAAATGGGAGAGAGCCCAACAATCCAGATGCTCACACCAGGGCAGGAATGAGGTGGGGAACAGAGCTCACAGGAGAGATGTAGAACAGCTCCCTGGCCTAGAAGCAGCTTTCCATTCAGGAAGATGAAAATCGATTCCTCCACTCTGGCTCAATTAATTACTGCCACCATCTCCATGTGATTGAGATGGGGAGATGATTTAGACTAAGAGATTTTCTGTCAGAAGTTCACCAGTAAGTGGGGTGAAGACTATTCCTTGTACCCATGAGGTGCCACAGCCTGGCTGTCACTGGGCTCCATCATCCCTAGGGCCCACATTACAGAATCCCCCAGTGGGTCAGGCTGGAAGGGCCCACAGAGGGTCACTGGTGCCACCTCCCTGCTCAGGCAGGGCCATCCCAGGGCACAGGGCACAGGGCTGTGTCCAGAGGGCTCTGGAATATCCCCGCTGAGGGACACTCCAGCCCCTCCCTGGGCAGCCTGTTCAGGGCTGGGCACTGCCCAGGGCAGAAGTTGTGCCTCCTGTGCAGGGGGAATTGCTGGGCTCAGTCCCTGCCCGTGGCTCTGGTGCCACTGCTGGGCCCCGGAGCAGAGCTCAGGCCCTCCCTGCTGAGGTCTCCTCTCACTCGTCTCTTCTCTCACCTCTTCCTTCATCTTCAAGGAACTCACAAGCAACCTCAGGCCCACCTCAGCAGCAAGCCAGATTTCAGGGTGATCAAAAAGATCCAGGATGTCACCATCCCTAAGGGCCTGCTGCCTCTTGGGGCTCTTTCCCTCAGTCCTCTCCCAACCCAACCATGGCTTTGCAGCTGGGATATCTTTTACTGCACACTGTGAGCACCGGGGAAGTCCTCCAGGGAATCCTCCTCCAGTCCAGGGGAGCCTTCTCTTCTTGGCTGGGGACTGTGGTTTCTGCAGATGGGAGCCATGACCTCGGGAACAAGTCAAGCCAGCTTGTGCCTCCGTTCAACCAAGCAAAATAATATTGTGCACCTGTCCTCTGAGGATATTGTAACACAGCTTCTAACCCTTGAATCACAGACCACATTCCCATTCCCTGCCTTCACATTATTAAGCCAGGATATACACAAATTTCTGCTACAAGGAACAGACTCCAAGATTCTCAGAGCAGAGTATTCTATTAATTTGAATTGTGACTAGTTGAGGTAAATTGATTTTTTTAATGTGTTTATCCTCTATAGGGGCTTTTTTTTTCCTTCTTAAATGCTGATTTGCTGAAACTGTGCCTATCCAATACTCATTACTGAAATGCATGGAAAGCTGCCAAAAGAAGCAATGCCTTCTGGACTAAACAAGGGATTTATTACTGAGAAACCACAGCACCGGGTAAAAATCCATCACAAACTTATTGATTTAAACTGATTGTAAGTAATCACACACAATTTATATTAAGTGAAACATACTGCCATCTAATTTAGAGTAAGTGAACGGAATGCTACTACTCTGGATTCTGTTTAAATGCAATCTCTAATTGATACCCCTATATAAATAATTGAGACTTTCAGAAAACATGAATAAAATATTTCGTTATCTCTGTTTATTATGTATCAATAGATCATTTTTACCTATTCAAGACATGGTTAGACAGCAATTATTATATTTCAACAGAGACTTACATGTAAGCCTCAGGGCAAGTTCAATAGAATGAGACAAGAGCAGTGTAGAGAGAAGCACATTTCGTGTGGGATGCAGTTTAAATAACTTCAACTTGCTTTTAACAAAGAACCCTCAAACTTTGCCTACCTTCTACCCTAAACGTGATGAAATCAAGTGGTGCATTTTACTTAAACATGGTTCTCTCACCTCCAGGGGAAGCATCTTGGGATGAAAATTGTAAGGCACAAGTTATCAATGCAGCACCTCATCCTCCCTCCAAGATCCCATTCAGGGACTGTTCTTGTCAGCCCCTCTGATATGTCACATAATTGGAACCCAATCCTCAGCAGTATTAAACAGCCCCACAGCCAATTTTATTCTTAAATAAAAGTTTGAAGGTATTTGCTTTTCTTCTCAACTGTCAGTGTGTAAACCCTGTCAGGAATTAAAAAAAAATAAATAAATCTTGAGCAGAATGCTCTCTCCTATACTAAGCTGGCTATTGATATTTAAGGATGTGGGAACATATTACTTTTTATTAATAAAACCAACTGTTTATAGCACGAACACGCAAGTGTGCCACACTTCCAACAGTCCATTGGCTCCATGACTTCTGAAGACCAGAAGCCCACCAAAACCTCTTCCCATGGCAATTCCTTCTCAGGTAATTTTTAGTTACAGGCTGACCACCTCATTTCTCAACAGGATCACTCTGTCCCAGATCACAACATGAAGATTCACTGCAAACGTTCCCAGTGCAGGTTGGGTTCAGCCAGCTCCTCTCAGCTGCCCCTTTGCAGGGAGGTGCATTTCAAAGCAATGTGAATTAAAGCAGAAATGAGGTGTTCTCATGCTTTCAGTTAAGTTGAAATTTTTAAAATATTGCTCTAACACATGTTGCACTTAGGAGTTTGAACCTAGTCCCCCAACAAGATGCATGCAGGGGGAACAGTTGCCCATAACTGGCCTCATTACAACTCAATTAAGTCCATCTGCAGAGTGCATTGCAAGACTGGGCCCTTAGGAATTTCTTATGCTCCTGGAGCTTATTAAATGGCTGGATATCCTCCACAAGCTCTGCATCAAAACCATGATTTAGCCCCATTTACCTGGTTAGCACAAGTACCTGGTAGCTGTTATTTTTGCTCAACCAGACACTTCCATGTCTATAAAACTTTCCCCATTTTTATAATAATCTGGCTTTTAATACCAATCCTCCAGTCAAACACCACCAAATACTCTCTGCTTGTTAGCTGCTCTGAGATGAAGTAATAGACCTCTGTCATGCTGTGTTGGACAGTGCTACATTGTACCAGATGACATCCATGCCCCTCAGGTAGCTGCCAAGCAGGACTCAATTCTGTAGAAGCTGTGACTAGAAACCAATCCTGATTCCCAAGGTGAGTTTTTCAAAACAAAGTTACTGACTGCACAGCAGCCTTTCAGATGAGGCTTTTCCTGATGTGAACATTTCCAGGCCATAACAAGCCTGTTTGTAGCCAACTTGGGGACACCTGACTGACACTTCCACCCCAAAGTACCTCCACTGGGTGCAGGCAGCTGAGCTGGGAGAGGTGCTTGCTTGTCTGGCAAAGTGTTTACTCTATAAAACAAGAGACGAGGATGTTCTTGAATCACAGAATCCCCCATGTTGAAAGGGACCCACCAGGATGACTCAACTCCTTGCAGCAGTGCCAAAAACGAAACCTCCTGGACGTGTCCTTCATGGCTTCTTCAGCTCTGGGAGGCCTGGTGCTCCAGGGACCAAGCACCCCTCAGCAAAGAGCCCTCCCAATGCTCAGTCTCCACTTCCCCATGTCCTGTTGGGGTCACCAGAGTGGGAGCAGCACCTCCCCTGCACTGACCCCCCCAAGGAGGGTGCAGCCCACCAGGAGAGCCCCCTCAGCCTTCTCCTGTCCAGGCTGACCAAGAAGTGACCTCAGCTGCTCCTTTTAAGTCTTGCCCTAAATAACTTCTATTTCCATTTCAAGAGCTTTGCACTGATGTTTGCAGACAGTCCCAGACTGAGCACACATTTGTTTGCAGTCCCTGAGCCAGCCACAGCCCGGGGCTGGGCCTCCCAAAACCTGTCAGCTACTGCACTGTTCCCTCAAAGTGAGAGGAATTAGCATGTTAGAGTAGTAAGTATTAATCCTTTCTCTAAGGTGTAAGGTTACTTCTTTATTAATACACAGAAGAAAAACCTCAGTCAGAGATAAACTGTCACAAGGGAAGGAAGTGAAAAATATGTATTTTCTCAAGGAATGGCTAAGGTTGAGCAGGTACAACTAGCAGCTTTTCTGCTGTGTTTCCCCCATCCCTCTCAGCAGTCTGGCTGTTTCTACCCGAGTTCTAAAGGGAATAACCAAATTTTCAGTCAATGTAATGCCAAGTAGCACAAAAAACCCCTCAATCTCTCACAGTCACATCTTCTATTGACATCCCTGTGACAGCATCCACACACCCCTCACGTCTACAGCCTGTTACTTTCTGATGGTTGTCCTCTCCTTGTTTAAGCTGCAACTTTGGATCTCAGCAAAGTGAAATGTTGACACTGAAAGTGAAAGAGAAATTCATCCCTGTGATGAGCAGTGGCTTGGCATAGAAGCTGTCAAACCATGGAAGTGTCTCACAACTGCCACAGAATAATGAAAATGTTCTTTAAACCCTGTGACAATTGCAAAGTGAGATGGAAAACAAAGCTGCCTACACCTGCAGGCCCCATGTGTGAGCACATGAACCTCTGCTCTGGACTGCACAGCCAGCCCGAGTGGGAACAAGGCCTGCACACCAATGGCAAAAAGGGACAGGCAGAACACTGCTTCCCACTTCCCCTGTGTCAAAACAGGAGCCCTGTTTTGGAGCAGACAAGAGAACTGCCAGGATCCCAAGTAGCTCCTTGCAAAGGATCAGCCTTGGTCACTCTCAAGCCACCTCATCTGGGGCAGGGGGCTGGAGCCTCCCACAGGATGAGCAAAGGCAGATTAGGCTGGAGAAAATCTCAGCTCATTCGAAAATCCACTGACCAGCCCAGAGCACAATTCCAGGCTTTTAGAGAATGCAGTCCACATAACAAACACACTTTTTCAGGAATCAAAATAAAGATGCTCACGAAGCTTCAAACTCTGCAGAATCCATAAGTACTTGAACTTGCTCACCTGACTGTTAAACAGCAAACCTCTTCCTTTACAGACAGGATCTACACAGATTCTGTCTTGCACAATTCCTGAAAAGCTGCTGCTAATTTCAGGGATTCAAACTTTGCTTCACTGCAAGCATTTCTTGACTTTATGAACACTGAAGATTTATATGCTTTAGATACCTGGAGATTTTCACAGGTCACCAGGCAACTTGGATGTTAAGCTCTTGCCAGAAGTTTGAACATTTGAGGAGTGTGCAAGCAAATATTTGAGGCATTTAGGCTCCCCCAAAAGTACCAAGGCTAAGCACCCCAGTGACTGGGCACTTGCAGAAACACAAGGTTTTGGGAGGTCACTTGTGTCAGTAAGGAGCAGCTGTTAAGAGATGTGGAGACATCATCCAAAACCTTTCTCTCAGCCTTCAGTGCTTATGAAGGCAGCAAAGCACACCAGGCCTGCAGGGAAGAGCCTGATTAGCCTCATGGTGTTTAATCACTGTTGTGATTTTATATGAAGTCCAAGTGCAAAGGTGGGGCAGGAGGGGCATTTAGCAGGACTGCTGTGAGGCCAGAGAAAATATGAGATTACATTGAGATGGAAGATTGGTATTATCAAATCAATACTGTACAATAAATATACCAAATGAGTTAATCCAATTAGCTGAGTGGAGCAAGATCAATGTGCTGGTGGAACAGAAAGATTGCAGGAGGCTAAAATTAAATGTACCCAAAAGAGAGGAGCAATGAAAACAATCATCTAAAACAATGGGTTTTGGAGACTTTGAAAGTTTGAAAACTGAACCTGAGCACAGATGTAATCTTGAAATTTTTGGAGTGCTTATCCCAGAGAATGAACAGAGACATGTTTCTCCACCAAGTAAAAACACAACAGCGCCAAAACTCTGCTTGTTAAACTGTTTGCTAAATATCTTTGCACTGTAATATGCTAACAAGGAATAAAACCATCCTTGTAACACTGTAGCTACTTGCAAAGCTTATCAACTCCGAGCACAAGCCCCTTGTCCTCAGTGAATATTCCAGCAGCCGGATTGAGCAGGGAGCCGTGGAAACAGCGGGGAGGAGGCAGCAGCCGTGCTCAGAGAAGAGCGCGCAGCCCAGGAGGAGCAGGAATTTCAGACGGTTCCCGACCCTGAAAGGGAAGAACTGAGCTCACATCCCCTCAGCCCATGGCTGTGTTTGCACAGCACCACGACTCAGTGGCTGCAAGCACAAGGAACAGCCTGCTAAGCAATAATTCCAGGTAAGCACAGAGGAAAAGGAAAACTCTCCCGGAATGGAAAAGGGGAAGCTCATGAAGACTGATTTATCCATGCATATATTAAAATGCTCTCCACACTGAGCATTTCAGCTTTTAAGTTTCACATGTAGCTTAAATTCAAGGCAGAAGCCAAAACGTTGGGAAGAACACCATCTCTTCAGAGGATTAGGAATTAAGTTAACTGCACATAAGAGATAAAATAGTGGAGCACTTGTCTTTATTCCTAATAATAAACCATAAGGCATTAAGCTACACAGCACAATTAACTCCTTTCAACGCCTCACTACAACTGCTGAGCCAGCAATGTGGTACTTGTACAGAAACACGAAAAAGATACAGAGTGATTAGGTTAAAATTAAGTGAATTTAGGGCAGGCAAAAATGCTACAGTGCAACCCAGAAGGGTAAAGGCTTTGTTCCTGTAAAGAGTAGCCTAAGCACTTGCAGTGCAAGAATGAATTCCTCAAACCTGAAAGTCATGGATGGTTTGAAGTGTCAAGCTCTGGGGCTGGACATGTCACTCTGCATCCCTGCTCTCCTTCCTAACTCCTGAGTCACCTGGGTACTTAAAATACCAGCACTGCAGTGGTGCCAGCCAGGCTGGTGACAAGGATGGACTTGGGGAACCACAGGTGAAAGCTCATCCCCTCCTCCTCTACCAGCTCCATACAGCCTGGAACTTCATGTTTCTGTCATTAGGTTCCCCATTTATAAACTGCTCTTAGAGACATGAAAAATCTCAAAACAAACCAAACAACCAAACAATACTTTTGTCTGTGAGATACAGAGATACTAAACAAACAGGACACTTTGACCATTAAAGAATCAGCTCAACACAAGGTATCAGCAATGACTCATGACTTACCAGGAATAAAAACAGGGAATAAAAACACTCCCCACAAGATGGACAAAGCTCTGTCTTCAGTGTGTACCAGCAAGCCTTCAACTACTCTCTTGATTCAGTGAAATACTAAATTTATTCAACTGTACCCTGGCCTGGTTTAGGATGGCTGGAGGAAGAGAAGCAACAGAGCAAACCTTCCAGGCCAGTTCAGGCTTGGAGCTCAGCAGTCTAAAAGCAAACACCTGCACATTTCCTCCCCTGCCATCACCTGTGGGAGAAGCTCATCTGAAAGCTATTGGTTTAAGCATCCATCAAATCCCACCTCAAACCCTGCCATTACTGCCTGAAAAACACTGCAACCCTTAAACTACTGAAAAAACTCTGGCACCAAAGCCCATCCCATTACAACACAGCTGTACCCTTGCCTTCACACAATCCTGTCTGTTCCATACCTGGGCCACCTTTTCCTGCATTACAGAACCTGGCACAGCTGACTCAGACCCAAGACAAAGCAAATGTGAACAATCCAACAGCTCTACAGGGACAGCTGAGGTCACCATGGCACAACATGCAGCTG
>VYXF01011772.1:113547-151121 GCA_013397295.1 Polioptila caerulea | reverse complement strand
GAGTGCTTTGTATGTTAAATAAACAACTTTTTTCCACTTTCCTCCAAGGAATATTTCTTTTTTTCTGTCTCGAACCAGTTGGGAGGAGGGGTGGTTCGGATTTGTTTTCTGGAGGGACTCCTCCCGGAGGTTTCTCCCCAAATTTGCTCTAAACAAGGACAGGGGTGAAGCACCTTCCTGCCGGGGTCGGCAGCAATTCCCCTTCACCTCTCATTTCTGCAGCTCTGTGATCTCCTAGGCACAGCACCAGACCTGTGAGGCAGATATGATGTGCTTACCTGTGGTGGGGGACAGCCCTCAGCCAGGCACACAGGGCTCTCTGAGGAGCTGGAGCTCTGTGGTGGCTTTTAGGCTTTGCCTAAACCAGGCCACATGCACACATTCCGTGTGCCAGGCTGGGCCCTCAGGTGTTTACCACCAAAGCACACAGGGCAGAATAAGAACTGATGAAAATTTTCCAGGGAAACACTGGAAAAAGGCAATGAACCAAAATGAAAATGCTTCCTGGAATATACTCTCTCCCAGCAACAGGGGCCAGCTCCCCATAGACTCTCAGGCTGTAGGGATTTCACAACATTACAGGCAGAGCAGACACATAAATCACCTGAAAGGCTTTTGGTTTAACTCTGCAGCACCAGCCTTAGGAAAGTTGTGTCTGCTGAAGCTGGCAGAACTTTCAAATTCAAGGTCTGTGCATCCTTCAGGGAAAATATGAGAAGGGAACCTTTGGTCACAATTCAAAGGAAAATACTCTCAGTAGAAACTTCTTTGGGATCCTCTGGACTGATAAATGTCAGCATTTTGGGAACCTGAAAGTCTGGTTACTGCAAAGACCCAGTTCTTGACTTAGCAGTCTGGAGAGGCTTGGCTTGCTGTGGAACACCCTCAGGAAAACTGGGATCCACAGAGAGCTTCTTGAAGCTTGTATGGCCCCAGCTCTCTGTTTGCCCTGTTGGCAAATAACCTCAGACTCTGGCTGTGCTGGGGCATTAGAAACTATTACTTCACGTTGGGTAAACATTTCAAAATTACATTTCCTGTTTAGTCTTTAAAAGTTATCAGGAGAATATAATTCTCCACCCAGAAGGGTGACTTTTCCTGTTTACTGTTTTCATAAATCTACAAGATGGAGATACAATGGCTAATACATTTATCCTTATTTCCAGAGGAAATCTGGATAATTAGACTTATTTTGGCACTGGAAACACAATGTAAATCTGAGAGTTTCTAACTGACCTGTAAAGGCAAATTAGAGCATCACAACTCAAAAATGGTGCCCTCAGCAGACAGCCTGTTCAGCTTTACTGAATGTCAAAATAGATGATTTTGCCCTTTTCCCAAAATATATCTAATAAACTTTTCCATACCCATGACAAATTCAGAAACTCTTGGGATTTTGCTGACGTTCAGCAGTGAGAAAGTCTACCATTACCTTCAACATGTTTTCAGCTACCCACAGGAAGAAAAGATTCACACATATCATCAGCCTCTTTCTTTGCAACACTTGCAGGTTCAAAAATTCACATTAAAACCCGTTTATTTTACAACTGAGTTCCTATTCATTTCCTTTTAGATCTTCTGTTCATTTCCCACTTAGACCATCCTGTGTCCCTTCCTCCAAATCATAAACATCCCCACACAAAACCCTTCCCCAGCCTAAAGTTATGGCACTGGTTTTTTACACCTCAGCTATTACACAGGTGCTAGCTCTGTATTTGCCAATAGAAAAGCCATCCAAAGAATCCACCTGAACCTCCTGAAGACAGCCACGTGCTAAAAAGACAAGATAACAGCAAACCAATCTTCCTCTATAGAGCCAAAACTTGAATCTACTAGTCTAGATAAAAGAAAACTGCCCTTTTCCCAACTTAATCATCACATTTTGTCTTTTGTCTTTTGTCTTTTGTCCCCACCAGTATATTTGTGAGGGCCTTTTTCTGTCTTGATGAGTTAAGTGTGAAGTTTCCCTGATGGGATACATTTAAAAGGAAAATTGAAAGCATGAATCACCAAGTGTTGTGTTGCAGAGCTGTCTTCTTATTTTTCAGTTGGATTCCCAGGTTTGGCAAAGTGCTGAGCTCACACACCAGAATATTGCAGGCATTTTTATACAAGGTATATTGGAAGGGAAAGTCAAGGGTCTCCTGGTTTAGCCCTTCAGTGGCAGGGCAATTCAGTCCTGCACATTTGGGGAGAAGGTTGTCAAAGGGATATGCACAAAAACAAAGCCCAGTTTGATCCCACAGTAGTCCAGATGTCAGAATTTTGTAGAAACTGATTTAAATTATCAATTAGACAGAGATCCACCTACTCCATGTGAGATTTACTAGAAATAGACTGTTCTCTGTTTCATCAAGTAGTCATGGGACTATTCAGAGCAAAGTTTGCTAAGCCAAAGCTGCAGAGGCAGGGAACAAGTTGACAGAGTTTAGAATTAACAGTGATATAGAGCTCTTGCATTCATTAGAGGATAATTCTTTAAATCCTATGCCCACTTTGATTGTAATCCCTCCAAATTCAAGATAAAACTAAATAATCTCCAGAATAGACTTACTACATTGCTAATGAGCATTAGAAATTGTAACTAGGGGGAAAAAAGAAACCAAAAAGACCATGATGAAACCTTTCATATAGAATTCCTAATAATAGATGGAAAAGTTTTTTACAAGAGTCAAAGAGGAGAGAGTCTTATCAGAGCAAAAAAACCAAAGTCACAGATTCTCAAAATTCCTCTTAAGACAGATATCAAAACTGAAGCGTCTGGTCCTTTGCTTTGAAATCACATTCTAAAACATGCAATCATCTGAATGAACACACTACAGAACAATACACACTATATTTACCTGCTCACAACCGGTGTGAGATAAAATTTTATGTCTGATTCCACACAGTCTGGCTGTATTCCCATGATACCAGAGCTTACGAGTCCCACAATCACAGTAAATGTACACAACGATGGGGCACAACACAATTTCCTGTTCAGAAATGCTGGAGGTCCTGGTTCTTCCACCCCAGGTGGAGGATGCAGCCCACCCTGGATCAGAAATGATTGACCACTGCCTGTCCCTGCTGTCCTGCTGTCACCCAGCCCCACAGGCTGCCTCAGCTGCCAAGTCCGTGTCACCAAATTACAGGATGCACTGAGTTGGAAGGGGCCCATCAGGATCATCCAGCTCCTACAGCAAAGAGTCAAAAACCAGTTACCCCCAGGCTTCAAATATAATTCTTTTGGTTACAAACCATTAGGCTTTAATACGCACTCAGAATTTGCTGAGTTGGAAGGGACCCACAAGGATCAGAGTCCAGCTCCTGCTCTGCACAGCACCATCCCCAAGAGTCACTCCACACCCAGGAGTATTGTCCAAATGCATCAGGATGGTGTTCAGGAAAAAAACTTTTTCAACTCAAACCTGTCTAAGAAAACAGGTCTTGACAACTTATGTCAAGAAATAAACCACCAAAGGCTTTCCCTTATACCCAAACATCTTTCTTTCTTCTAACATTCAAAGTGTGAAATTACACATGTTATTGGGGAAGAGGCAACAAGGCGAATGTGAGGGACAATAATTTCAAAAGAGGAAGAGGATTTTTTAGGGAGTTTCCATGCCCTCCCTAAACAAGCTTTTTTCCTTTCTTTAATTCTTAACTTTTAACCAGATTTATGTGGAGCTGAAGCCCACAATAGTGACCTTCCTGCTGCTGTCTCGTTTGTCCTTCCCGAGGGCTGAGGGCACCGGGGCCCAGAGCCCGGGGCCATCGTTCAGAGGCACTGGCAGAGACAGAACCGCGTTTGAGGACTCATTTGACGGCGAGTAAATAACACATGAGAACCCCAGCCTGTCGCACCTGCTCCTTTTCGCATTTCATTTTTCCATCACCTCAGGCGACATATGAACTTATAGACGGTGTGGTTTTTCCATGGTGTTTCTCAAGATGCCTTTATCATAATGAATCCCAGCCTGACTCCTACCCGAGCACCGCGCAGCTCTGACACAGGGAGCGGGAGATGCTGAGACCTGCGGAGAGCTCCGGGCACGGCTGCCCAAGGGGCCCGGCTGCCTCCTCTCTGCAGCCCGGTAGAAGGGCTCCTGGCAGGAGCCATCCGAGGGTTAAGGCCGCCCGAGCGGCCCCAAGGCCGATTTTCCAGCCCGCTATCTCCCTCTAGTGCCGCAGCGGCCCGCGGCGCCATCTTGAGCGGGCTTTCCCTCTCCCACACTGCCCTCTGCAGCTCCATCCCGGGCCGTGCCTGCCGGAGCCCAGGAGAAAAACCGTGAAATAATATAATGTGATATAGAGAGTCCCTAGTTATATTAGCAGGGGGTACTTCCATTCAGGACACACTGGTCAGGGCGGGCCCTCGTTGTTCCCCGATACACCAACGCCTCACAGGCCTGGCTGCCCCAGCAGCAGCGCAGGGTCTCTCGTGTGCATCTGACAAGAATCTCCCATTTTCTTCTACAAAAATGCCAAGCCCAGGCAGTATCAAATTGCACTAAAGATGCGCCACCAGTTCCTGCAAGCACATCAGCATCAGCCGTGTTTGGGTCCGGTGTGGGACAGGTGGCCCAGAGAGCAGGGCTGGCCCACACAGGCACTGACACCTGCCTGCCCTGGCTGTGTTTTTTAGAGATTCTTTAAAGCCACAGATTACATTGCTGTAGTAGTCAGTGATGTATTTACTGCTGCAAAGCTCCAGATGCTCTGTAAGCCACAATAATACAGTTAAGTGGAAAATGAGTCATTTAAAACCATAATGACTATCATAGCATGACTCGCTGACAACAAGCCCTGGAGAGAATGCTGCGAGGTGGATGAGACATGTTCGCCAGGGCTGCCAGTCACAGAATCACAGAATGACAGAAATGATTGCGTTGGAAAACACTGTGGAGATCATCGAGTCCAACCTATGCCCTGATACCACCTTGTCACCCAGACTATGGCACTAAGTGCCACATCCAGTCTTTTCTTAATTGCCTCCCAGGATGGTGACCCCACCACCCCTCTGGTCAGGCCATTCCAGTGCCCAGTCACTCCTTCTGTGAGGCTCTGCCTTGGGGGCAGGTGCTGCTACTGGGAGCCCCCCCAATATCGGGGTGCTGAGGTGCCCCTGCCCTGTCTGGGCTGTGCGGGTGTGAGCCCCCATCTCCTCAGCACAGTTCCCCACCTCACTGCAGCTTGGATCATGGAAAATCCTGTTCTTAGGCGCTGCTGTGCCTCTCAGGTGAGCAGTGCTGCTCTCCAGGTTCTGGCTGTGAGGGGGCAGAGCTCAGTTCTCCTCCAAGCAGCCCCGGGTTCACAGCACAGTGCCCGGGGACCAGCTGGGCACTGGCTCCTCTCAGACACCCCACTGGGACCCTGCGGACATAGCAGTACCCAGCACTTGCAGTGGGCAGTGTGGGGATGGGCGGTGTGAGGAGGGGGAGGAAGGCTCCACCAGTGCCCCTCCTCTGGCCCGACAGCAGCCGGAGCGATGGGGGCCCTGCTCTGCTGCTCCTGGGGCCATGCGTCCCTTGGCAGAGTCAGGAGAGCAGCACCAGGGAAGGGTTGGCTCTCCACTCACATGGCAAGGGCAATGAGGGTAGAAAAGGGTTTTAAAACCATAGCCAAGCTTTCTGCTGGTATGACGCAGACAGCTCTGGTGATTTTCAATAAACCATTTTAATCTATGTCCTTAGAAAACTGGGCTTTAATTTCTTTTCCCATCTCCAGATGATGCAATTCTCTTGCTTAGTCCTTGGCTACTCCTTTCAAAAACCAGGTAATGGGAGAAACAGATGTGCTGAGACTTTGGGGACGTCATAGAATAGAATCATAAAATCTCCTGAGTTGGAAGGGACCCACAAGGATCGAGTTCAACTCCTTGAGCTGACGTACACTAACTCATTCTGTATCGACTATTTGCTATAGAGAAGCATCTTTTATTTCCTTAACACAAGCACAATGTGCTTTGTTGCTGGACTGTAGCACCATGCAATTTAAACCTAACTCTCCGAAATACAATTGCCTCTATCAAGCTGAATGCTCTGGGTACGGACCACTTCTAGTCCCTTGTATTAAATGTGAAAAAGTAAGGTCATTCCTTAGTCAGCCTGAGCAGAGTCTGCCACTGCACCACTGGGATTTCTGTCACTTACCCAGGGGACCAGGAGAGCTCCTCGCAGAGCAGACTCTCATTAAAATAATTTACAGCTACGCTCACCTTGCCCAGAACAGCAGAGCCGGGAGTCCCATCTTCCAGCACTGCCTACCCGTGCTTCAGGCTCTCTTTAACCACCCTCTTGTGGTACTGCTGCAGAACAACATCTTTTTCTAACAGGCTAAAACAAATCCAGTTCTGCTTCACTGTTCTAGGATTAATGGAGACAAAACTTTCCTTTTGGCTGGCAAGAACCGGACATTGTTTGATACCTCCCCCCCTTTTTTTTAATCAAATGAACTCCAAACACATCTTGATAACCCCCATATACAGTGAGGCCCCAAAACAGGGACTACTGAAAATCCTTAGAAGTTTATACTTGCATTCTAAATTGTCAGTAAAAGAAAAAAAAAATCCAAGCTTTTGATGCTAATGGAATTTCTGCTGCACAAAACAAATCCCCACAATGACACTGGTTCAACGGAAACTATTAAAGGGCTTTGAAGATGCAAAGCAAAAGATACATTTAATAAACATATTGTTATTTGATAGGTAACATCTTTATGTAAAAGGCTGATTCAGTTCTTGCTTATCTTGTCTTGAAACAAAGATGAATGTATTGGGGTGGCTTAGTTCCTAAGGCTAGATTCAAGTTTTTCAGTAGAGACACATATAAATTCAACCAAGAAAAATGTGCACTCAGGACGAGTTTCAGTACTGAGCAATATGATGATCAAACAAGCCACATTAGGTGGTAAAATACAGCAAATGTGCCCTTAGTAACCAGAATGATCACAACCCTTATCAGCTTGGATCAATACTTGAGCCACTTATCAATAAATAGGTAAAACCCATTCCTTCACAGGTAAGTTTAGTAGTCTGAGATGCCACAAGTTGTTAACATGGAGGGTTAAAAGTACTTTCTAAAACTGAAAGAGCAACCCAGAAATTCTTCATCTCCTGTCACCTTTGGCTTTGCAATCTGCCTGATTCAGGCTTTTTTCTGTTCTCAGCGACTCAGGCAGTGACCCAATTGCCCTGGGTGACTCCTGAGATCACTCAGGCAGTAGGTGCCTGGTATTACACTGGTGACTCCACGTTTGGGGCTCCCAGCAGCACTTCTGTTTACAAAATGGGGATAATGCAGTACTGAAGTCTGTATTACAGACCAGCAGAGGAAACATCAGATGGCAGCAAAACAGATATGTGAGATTGTAGGGTGGCACCAGGATTTTATACTCTGGTCCTTGCTGGACTGAGCTTCTTCCCTGGCATTGTACCTGACAGCACGTGTGCATTTTGATGCCCATAATTAACCTGTTGCTGTATGAAGCCTCACAGTGCAGAAATGAGGAGGGGGATATATATTATGACCAGGAAATATCTTTGTGCTAACACGATTTCAGTTGCAAGGTACCAGTGGAAAAAGAAAGGGGTGTGACCCCAACAGATGCCAGCTGGGAACTTCCACCTTGCCCACAGGCACAAAACAGTCCAAGCCCCTCCAGCTGGAGACAAGGGCAGAGAGAGAACATTCAGTGCTCACCTGCCGCTCTGGCTCTCCTTGGTTAGTAAAAATGTGGGGTTTTTAATACAGGTTTCCATGGCTAATTCACTGAAGCCCTCAGTTTTAAACAGAAAGAATTTTTGCATCATAGCTGCACTAGACAATGCTCAGTTGCCCCAATCAGGGCACCAATCATGGTGGAAAGCACAAGACAGAACCTGTCCCAAAGAGCTTTGTGTAAGGCATGGCCAGGATGGGTTTTTACATGTGCAGGAAGGATCTGATGGGACCAGGACATCAGCAGGGCAGGATGCAGTCCCACCACTCATTTGCATGCACTTCTCAACCAGCTGAGTTAGAGGCCAGCCTCCATCCAGACTTCAGGCAGAGTCACACTCCAAAGGCAGTTCTGACCATTTCAGCTGGGATCCTGCTCCAGATCACCTTCTGAAGACAAGCACGGGTATAGCCCAGAGCCGGCAGGTGGATTCCAGAGAAGGAAGTTGGTTTATCCTGCTGGAACTTAACTAAGCCACCGTGGCAGTACAAAACCCTGTGTAACTGGAGTCTTTGGTTTCTGTTTGAACCACTGCTCACTCTTCTTCTTCCTTGTTAGAAACCAAGGAGCTCCTCTGTAAGAGCAACACACTGCTCTGTGACCTTGGTGCATGCCCCAGTGCCTTTCAGCAGTCACCTGCATGTGTGCAGCCATAATTATAGTTCAAATCAACAAGAACCATTCTAAACATTTCCTCAACGAGGCACAGCCACAGCAAATGAAAATAGTTGCAGTGCAATCCTGCCCAGCCTCCATCTGCCTACCTTCCAGTCCAGCAAGGACTACAGTTTTCATGAGCTCCTACAGGCAAAGGTAAAAAGGACCAACAATGTACAGTATCTATGACTTTTGGAAAAAAACCTGCAGTGTTTATTGCTGCCTCTGATAAGATTTAGCTGTTCTAGGCCATGAAAGAGGACAGGACTGGCAAGGAGGGCAGCAGTAAGGTATGAAAAGCAGAAAACCAGGCTGGAGCTAAGTCTTAGTAAGGAAAACCAAAGATCGAAACATAGGAAGTTAAAAAAGAACGGACCAAGCATGGCATAAAAAGAACAATGTATTGGGAAACAAATGTTAGGACTGTTTTCAAAGATTCCTTTCCTATACACTGTGGCATTTCAGCTGGTGATAGGAAGCTGCTAAGCTGAAAATTAGTTGGAATTTGGGAAGGTGGGACTTTAAAACCTAAAGCAAAGTCCTGGTTGCTATAAAACACACTGAGGGTTTTCTATGATCAAAATCTCACACATCCTACAGAATTAATACCCTTATGACTCATTTCATTCCCACAGATGGTATCTGGCATGGTCTTTAAATGAAATTCTTCTCTTAAACACAAGTGAATTCAAAGATAGAAGATTTGAGACAAATGTCCTGAATGGAAAAAACCCTTCAAAAAAGATCAAATTGTCTATACCTGCCAGCTAACATCCCTGTATCAAACTTCTGAAAAGCAGTGAATGCACCTGAAGACATTTAAAAGCATTAAAAATCTTGTTTCATCTCTTACTACACCTTTCAGGCATATTCCTCTGAGCATCAGCAGTACAAGAAGACTTGAGACACGGATCTTCAAAGGCACGGAGCACTTAAATTGGATTTGAATTCAAAGGGACTGGAAATGCCTCGATGCTTTCTGGGACTCAGGGAGTGAGGGCTCATTGGCTTAACTGGGAATTAAGGACCATCAACAAGAGTTTGCTCAGCACCTGGGAGGACAAGGATCATAATCTGGACAATCAAGACCACATTTCTTCCCCTTGAAGACGCTGCCAGAGCTGTCAGGCTCCTCTAACAAGGATGAGATGAGCCTGGAAGATGATGCCCTCAATCAGACCCTGCCTCCTGGGGCGTCTCTCACTGGCTCCAGTCGCTACATCCTTCTGTGGCCATCCAGACCTGCCTTCCTTCAGTAACTCACGTTTTTAATGATGTGCATCCAGCAGACCAAGATTATGGGCTAATTAAAATCTAATCCAAGTAGGGTGTTACTATATTTTAAAGAATCTGGACAAGCCAAGGATCTGGTCTCCTTCTTGTTTCTTTTTCCCTGATGGCTCTAACGATTTCAATAAGATGGCTTCTGAAAGCTTGCCATTTCCTTTACATTTTAACAGCTACTCCTCCTGAACAAAACCCCACTGTTGGGAAAAAAGACTTCCTCCCCACAGCAACGATGGGGTACTGCACACAAAGAAGCACCTAGCAGTTTAGTTCACATTTTTTAATAACATGGCACAATTTACATTACACAAGTCTTCGCTGAGGAGGAAACATGCTGAAGATTGAGAGCCGCTTCACTTTTCTGTTCACATAGGATCTAGAAAGGACTTTATTACATACAGGATAAACAGCAAAAAGGTTTGTATATAACAATCTCTTTACAATACTGAAAGCTACCACTACGGTTCCAGTGTACATATTCCTTGGGGTTGGGACTTTTTTGTATTTTTCCTTTCGTTTGTAAAAAAAAAAAAGAAAAAAAAAAGAAAAAAGAAAAAAATAAACACCTCACAACATCTGGAGTTCACAAAAATCTGAAGCTCACAACTAAACCTTCAGTTGACTACTAAAATAGATCTCTGATCATTAGAAACAACTGTTTGTAGTTAACTTTTTTTTTTTTTTTTGCCAAAACAGGGTAACAACTTCAGATAGCACTTTAATACACTAGAAGACCAATGGAACTAATTTTATTTCATACATATATTTTACAGTCCAGTAGACAAGATATTGAATTCTCTCTGATAAAGTCATATTCTCTCCAAATATTTAGACAAGAAACTTAATGCATTATAAAAAAGTGTGTTATGAAAAGACAGATTTCAGAAGATTGATGCATATTTTTAAAAAGGACCATGTTCTTCAAGTTATTTCATGTCTTCTATGATTAGGGAACAATAAGGCTGACCTGTTAACTATTCACAGACTTTATTACCAACTAAAATACAATAAATTCCATTATGAAATCTGCAACGGAGTTCATTAATTAAACTACTGATCCACAGTGAAAACATATCCATCATTTAGAAAAGTATTCACTTTCTTGTAGGATTTGTTTCAATGTAGCTAGAAATCACTTAACACAAAAAAATGTGTGTACAGATAAAAATGACACACTGGCAATAAAACCAGACATGAATGGCTATAAGCAGATTTCTTCCCAAAATGAATCTGACATGTTAAGTGACAAAAGTTCTGGAAAATCTCCAGCATTTGATTATTACCATTTAACCCAGACTAATATGACTGAAACCCAATTTGAAACCCATGACTCTGTATCAGGGATCACAGAGCACTAACCCTGACACCATGAAAGGGACACACAAGCTACAGTGACCTCAGCAGCCTGATGCAAGGGTTCACACAGAAAACTACACCTCTGAAGGGCTGTTTCCTCATCAAAACAAGAGAAATAGAATTATATTCCATTATAAATGAGCTTGTTCAGGGAAAATATGACTTTAATTATGTTGTGTGTTGAAAAGGCTCCTTTGAGTTATAAAGGCTTTTGTGAAAAGCCTTAAAATTCATTGCATAGTTGAAGGGGTTTAGCTGTCTATAACAATATAAGTAACACAGCATAAGCAGACTGTGTTGATCAATATTAAGTTTGCAAATAGCACAGTTTAAGAAGTATTAATGTATTATGTTACTTAATTTTATCTATTTACATTTGTACAAAGTAAAGCTTTCATCTTACCCTTTTTGCATATATGAACCATTATTCCATGAAGCAATCTTTTTACATAAATATCTACAATTGACTTCACTTCTGGTTTGAAAGAGCTTTGTAGGGTTGACATTGGTGGTGGCTTGTTTCTAGTCACATCACTCAGACTGATGTCTTGTTCTTCAGTTCAAATTTTGAAATTTTAAAACTAGAAATAAAATAGAGTAGGAGACACGAGGAACATATGGACTTGGCTAAAAGATCTGGAAAATTTCAACATATAATATACAAAAAAAATCATTTCAAAATCTTTGCACTCAGGTCTATACATATTGTACAGTGGGTCACATCCCCAGTCTGTATCAATGACTAGTAAGAAGGTCTTTATATTATGTTCATTTACAAGGTTTTTGTCCCTCTTGCTCTGGTTTTCACTGAGTCTCACTCTGCTTATCGAGCTTCGATGTCCTTGAGGGTGTGAGAGGGAGGCCTCTCTCTCATCTCTGTGGACAGAGGAGTAGTCCTTCTGGGAGAGCCGGGCCGAGGGCCCAGCGTGGAGATGAGAGGCGGAGGGGCACTGAGAGCTGCTGTGGGGGGAGTTTTATTGAGGAGGCCGTTCTGGTGTGCCGTGGGGGGACTGACGCGGGGGTAGTGCATGCTGGGCAGGCCTGGCGTGAGGAGGCCAGGGTGGGGCAGGTGCCCGTCCAGGGCGGCGGGGTGCACCGAGTGCAGGCGCGCGTGCTCGTAGTCCTCGCGGAGCATGTGCAGCCGCTCCCGCTCGTCCAGGTGGGCGCCCCTCTCGTGCTCCCGGCGCGGGTCCACCGACAGGGGGTGATGGTGGTGGTGGTGGTGGTTGTAGTCGTGAGGTTCCCGATCCCTGAATGACCTGTCTGCTTCGTACAGCCTTGGCGTAGAGAGGCGATGGAGGGGGTCATTTCTTAGCAAAAAGTCTCTGCCCAGGGGGTCTCTCCGATGAATATCCAGCTCTCTGTAGGGATCTCTCAAGGGATCTCTCATTGGATCCCAGTGGAAAGAAGGATAGGGGAAACGTTCTCCACCAGGAATCGGGCTAATTCCCATAAAAGGGGTCATCATGCGAGTCCTGTCCAGGCCACTGATGCTGTTCATGTGATGTATACCAGTCACACCTACAGTCATGGGCATAGACACTAAAGGGCTTGGATGGACGTTGGATGTGGATATAGGGGGTGGCTGATCAGATGACCTATGAGTCTGAGGTCCCTCAGGCTGAACATCATGGTCTTCCTTTCGCTCTTCCTTCACCTTGACTTCGTTGCTTTTCTTCGGGTTGTCATACGCCGGCTCGTTCTTCCTGTCGGCCTCGCGGCTGGAAGTGCTGTTGGGCCTGGTGCTCTCCACAACGGGGGGCCTGGCATACGGGGAAGGAACCCTGGGCATTTGCTTAGACTCTTCCACCACTCGGCTTTCATGGCTCAGGCCCTCTTTCTCCGAAACGTAGTTGTCCTTCACCTTGTGCTCTTCAACATTAATTTCCTTCCGAGATTCGGAGTGATCCCTCTCCCGTTCTTTGGGTTTCTCTTTTTCTCGAACCTCGGGATTCAGATGGCTCCTGATCTGCTCACTTGAGCTGCGGTTATGTCCGAGGGAGTTTACAGGATGGATAGGTGCTGGCGAAGGATGGCTGGAGTGTCTTTTCTCAATGCTCTCCCTACAAGAAAGAGAAGTGTGAAATGAAGGCATGAGAAGCTCTGCAAAGAAAACAAAGTATCATGGCTTCCTACTCGTGGCTTTGCAGAGAGCTGGTGATGTGCACCAGTAAATGCACTGTGCCTTTGGCACACCCAGAACTCCAGAAGAACATCCCATCTCTAAACTTGGCCTATTCTGTTATCTCTCTGCAGCAGCAGCAGATCTCCAAAGCTGCTCTGTGAAGAATCTGTTTGAGATCTCAAACACTGAAGTCCACAGAAGGCTCCCATGGGAATCTAGGACATGTATTTCAAAGACAATGGCCTTAAATGTTTGCGAAGAGCGAGAAAAGTAAAAACATTTCATCCAAAAAGTGAGACAATTAAATCCATATTACACGGTTAATAGTATTCTACCTACTTCTTCTATTAAGAATACATTTGGGGAAATAGATTACTATTTTTTTCAAATTACTTTTCAAACATTTCCAGACCTATGTACACTACTTATTTCTCTCCTCTATTCTCTTCAAATGACTAGGTTTTCAATTTACTTCTCACAATTCAATTTACTTCAAACTGAGACAAAATCCTTTCAAGTACCACCAGTACTGACGGTGCCAACCCAGCTCTCTGACAGGAAGGCACTTCCTGACTGTGCAATAACCTCTAGTGCAAGTGTTTGACAGAGCTCCCCATCACACAGATTTTGTGCCGACCTCCTCAGCAGAGGTAAGTCTGCCCTGTCTGTCCATCCCTCAGACTGGCTCTGAAAACATCATGCCTGGAGTGAGCTGCTCCTCAGATGACCAACCCTTCCCACTTCTAGGTTAAAACAAGCTGAGTGGGACAGGGCCAATGCTACCAAGTCAGAAAATGTGAATTCATTCCATCTTTCAAACCTAGTTATGGTGCATGAAAGATTGGGGAATTATTGTCTGGCAGGGAACAAAAATCTAAATATGGAAATGGGCTCCATACCAATTATTTTCAGGAAGTAGTATTGACCAGGAGTTGTTATGGGCAACACTGAGTGAAAAAGCTCTCCCATTTAAAACTAATCAAATTCACAATGTGAATCTAATCCCTCAGTTCCAATCATTTTAACCTCTTAGTAATTTCAATTGACCTCTGAGTTGGAGTCTCTCCATAAAGACAGCTCCACATATTCAGTGCTGGACACATTCTGTTTGCTGAGCATGGAAATTCTCTTCCATGTGGGATGAGGGACAATGTGCTGTTAAAGGCAAAAATTATTTATGGCCAGAAACTAAAACACAAGAAGTTCCACTTCAACATAAAGAAGAACTTCTTTCCATTGAGGGTGGCAGAGCACTGGAACACGATGGATGCCCAGGGTGGTCTCTCTGAAGACAAGACCTGCCTGGCACGTCCCTGTATCACCTGCTCTGGGTTGGCCCTGCCTCGGCAGGGGTTGGAGTGGATGATCTCCAGAGGTCCCTTCCAACCCCAGTGGCTCTGGGATTCCGTGGAAAGGGTAAGCAGTGAGGCCTCCCCTGAGCTCCAGCGGACACGGCGTCTGCGCGCTGCTGTCACCTGAAGGCTGGCACACCCAGGGCAGGATGAGCAGTGCTGGCTGCTGAGGGGCAGCTCGGGGGTGGCTCCGAGGTGGGCACCTGCTCCTTCACCTGCACAATTTCTGCCACCTACTTTTTCTGCTGAACTGTGTAAGATTTGTATCTCTAGATACTTTTGGATAGTGAAACTGCAGCAAATGAAGAAAAAATGATGGGGAGAAGGAAACTCTCATTCTAATGTCTCCAGGTGCATCTTTTGCTGTGTCTAGACTGAACTGTTTAAGCTGTCATTTCATGGGCCATGACTGAGAGACCTCCTAAGTCCAGAGTGTGACTCTTGGAACAAAACACTCGGAAGACAGAGCATCTGATACCAGCCCTGCCTGTCCAGCACTTCATTGCTAGGAATCAGGTGCTGCCTTCATTCAATGGGACCTCAACAGTCTGGAAATCACATCCTGGCTCTAATTTCCCTCCACTTGCTTTCCACCAAGAGTTGAGGCCTTTGATTTAACAGCTTCCAGACCTGGACACAGGGAGACCAAGTCAAGACCCTCCAGTGAAGGATTCTCAACATGAAGGTTCAATTCTTTTACTTTGCTGGGAAAACAGTGGCTTGTGGGCTCTGCAATATTTAATCTTTTATTTATTTTGCTCATGGGACTAGTTCAGAGGCTACCCTAATTGTTTTATTTCCCTAGGAAAGCTCATTTGGTCTTTTTGTTGATATTTAATCAGTTTTCCATATAACTGATGTACTTTAAATTACATATAAATTTAGAGAAAATAACAGCTGTTTTCTGTAATTAAGGAGAAATATATGTGCAACCAAAATGACAAATTCCTTTGCTAATGTCATCATATTCAATGACAGTGTGGGTAAGATCTCAAGAGGCTCCTGATTATCCAGCTCATTTCAGTGAACTGCACGTAGTCCAGTGGACAGAGAAGGAATAACTTTTTAATCCTCAAATTTGTCAAGAGCTCCTTAGGTTATAATATGAGAGCAGTTCTAAGCCACTGCCTCCACAAAGAAGAAACTTAAAATCACATTATCCAATGAACTTGAACTTATTACCAAGTAAGAGAAGTTCTGAGGCTGTGTGCTACACTGAAAAACACTGAATTTCTTATGCTGAGGTGTGTGCCTCATTTATATTGATTGAAAGATCAACAGATTCTTTGTTGGTTTGGTTTAATGCTCTAGGATTGCAGACTCTTAAATGCCATTATGATTATACTGGAAGTGTTCAGTGACATCCTTTAAACAAAATATCACTGAGAAGGAACAAATCCTGCTTTTCACATTTGCTATTTTTACTGATTTTTTTTTTCCCTAATGTTGGGCTGGAATAAAAGAGTCTTTAAAAAAACCCCTCCACAACTGCAATCAATCCTAGAATCCCCTGAGCTGGAAGGGACATGCAATATTCCAGGAGCAATCAGGGCTCTGCAGAGTCACTGCCAGCCAGGAAAGGGTCACTGCTGCAGTTCTGTTCTCTCTGGGCTGTCTGGAGGGATTCACCTCTCAGTCTGCTGGGAGGGGCTGTCTGCACAGGCCATGCAGCTGATCCAGGAGGAGCCACCAGGGATCTCCACCCATCCAACACCGACCCCAGGTGGGGAGCACCAAGCACACAGGGACCCTTCCACTGCAGGCAGGAATTGAGGTCAATGCTTTTGGCCACCTGGGCCATTTCTGGGTTCATAAGGTTAGACCTTTGATGACCAGATGAGTATGAGATTAAATCAAACCCCTGGATGTGTTTCCCAGCTTTTCCAGCTTGGGCAAATTAATTTCAAACAGGTAACAAAGCTTGGGGCCTCAACTAGCAAGCCCTGTGCTCACCCCACCGGGTGCCACTGAGTGTTAAGGAAGAGGTGTGAGAGGCTCTCAGCTCCTCAGATGTTCTCTCCACAGGGAGCACAGCTCTGGGAAGGGGTTCTCAGCCTCTCCTCAAACAGGCCCCAGTGTGAACATGCTGCAAAGTGCAGTGTGCCAGCCCACAGAGCTGGGCACACAGCAGCACTGCAGGGGTGAAACCAGGACTGCACTCACTGCAAGCTGGAACTGTGCACAAGTATGAGGGATGGATGATGCTAACTGCTAAGCTCTCAATTTACTGAAAAGAAATATGTCCTGAGCTGTGATATGGAGTCAGGCAATGCCAAAGCAGCTTGCAAGGAATGTTTTCAGTAAGGGATTTTCTTCAGCAGAACATTTCATGAGAAAACAACAAAACAGCAACCAAAATAATCACATAATTCTACAGACTACCCAGATCATAGTAACTAAAATGCTTTGCCATTCAAGCCAGTAAAGTTACTCACATGCTTAAGCCTTTTGCAGGACAGAAAACCCAATTGGTAACAGCAATTTCTTTTAAAGCATTAACATCAGACATGAAAATAATGAAGCTATGCTACCAAACAGAAAATATTCCAAATGGAAAATGTAGGTGAAAAGATCTGTAGTTCGCCTTTCTTATAGAACAATGTAGAAAAGCTCTTACATGTAGTTTTAGAATATCTAATGTGTTAGCATAACTTCTTTCAGAAAAGGCAACTAATGCATATCTTTGGGTTAGTGACAGAGAAGTCAGAAAAGCACATCTCCTCTTTTAGGTTAAAATATTAGAAACAGATAGCCATTATGTAGTAAAGTAATGTGCAAACTTAACAGGAAAGCCATCAAGCCACAACTGAAAAAGCTGAAATCAGCCTCTCTACATTTTTCAAGGAAGGCATGACACTTGCTGAATGGCAAATTCTTATAAATTTGGTACTTTAATGTTAAGAGGAATTGTTACTGCGTTAACTGAATAATGGGAACAGTCCTGACAAAAAAATAAATATGACCAGGTTTTTCTTTCCATTAACCCTTCCCAGCCTGGACATGTGAGCATGCAAGTCCATGTAAAACACTGAACAGAAACTGTGTTGGAAGGTGTGTTAACAGCAGTGCAAGTGTAGGGGCTTTTTTGAGGGGAAAGAAGGTGCTTTTCATGAACTGCATGCTCTGAAGCTTGCTATGGTTTTGGCACATGACATTCCTGGTGCATTTTAGCGCTCTCATCTCACACCTTTAGCACTGGTCCCTCTGGTCAGGCCGGCTTTAGAGGAGGGAGGAAATGTTACTTGTTTTGCAGACAAGGTCTGATTTACAAAGTTATTTAAGTATTTGAAGGTGCAGATAAGCATCTGATGGATTTCAGAATCCTTTTTTTCCATCCTGTCAGGCACTATCTCCATGTTAACCCTTCAAGAGACCTATGACAATGTGACCCACGATTAAGAGTGAGTGGGTCTGATTCTATTCCCACTTGACACTGCCTGAACTGTGCTCCAGCAAAGCTCCTTCAGGTGATGTGTGCCGTGTAAGTGGGAAGAGAAACCTTGCAGAGGGGAGCCCCTGAGCTAGAAACCTGCCTCTTCCGTGGTGCCACGCTGGGGGCAGCTCCAGGCGTGCCTCTGGTGAAGCTCTGGGTTCACAACGTGCCAGGCTGGGGAGGGTTAAAAGCGGAACGGAGCCCCGAGCTTTGAACTAGACAATTCTTGGAAGTGTTCTTTCGTACCTTTCTTTGTCATCTTTACTAACAGATGAGTCTCGTTTATCTACATCTCTATCTCTGTCATGAGCTGCAGCAGATGAACTGCGCTCCAGCTCTCCTGGCTTCAGCCAGGGCGGAGGGGTCGGGAACGAAGGAGGAGTTCGGTGCAGTCGGTTCCAGGGCTCGTGAGGGTTGCTAAAGCTCTGCATACTGGGGCCATCCTTGTGGCCGAACACTGAGTTGGGTGCTGAAATGGTGAAGTGGAAAACAAAAAGGTTTAAGAAAAAGGTATGCTCTAGTGAAGGTACTTACCAAAACAACTTTTACAGCACTCAGAGTTAAAATGAATACATATTATTGGGAGCTGGAAAAGGAAAGGAAATTAACAGAGATTCATTAGAGGGTCTCATTCCTAAAAATGGGCAGGCATCTGACAGCTCTTTTAATTGGAAAAGGAAATGCTGTGGATAAAATTGACAAGGGATGAAGGAGTAAGGTAAAAGTGACAATGATCCTTATTCCAAATGTTTTGAGACATCAGGAAATGACCGTTATAGGGACTATAAATAATGAACTTGTTGCATTTAATCCTGAATCAAAATAATATAATAAAATAATATGTGACCAAAATCATGCCAGATTTGAAGTATGAAGAAAGAGAGTAACTTTTAAAAGGATGATTTTCTGTGACTGGGTAAATTTAGAGAAATGTTGATGATCCTGAACTAGTAAATGCAGGTTAGTGATCTTTTCCAGGCACATGGCCTGGATTACTGGTGAGAAAGGAAAAAAAAAAAGCCTCCATCCACAGCTCTCTAGCTGCACACATTATTTACTTCTGAACATGCAACAAAGCCATGGGAAATTTCACAAACACTCAAAGGCTCTATTTTTTTGTTTGTTTGTTTGTTTTTTAATGAACAATGTAATGGTAACATTTAGCACTAGGCTGAACCCAAACTATTAAGTCATTAACAGAAAACCATTTCCTGACGACTGGAAATGTCGCTTTCCAAATTCCCTTCTCTCAGAGGTAGGTGATGCAGCCAAGCAGTACAACAGAGAGCAGGCAGTCCCCTCAGAGGCCCTGCTGAGCTGCAGGGCAGGGGCCGTGGCCCAGGTACTCACTGACTGTGGGGTTCCCGAGCCCCCCGAAGGCGTTGCTGCCCACGGCGGTGAGGCCGCTGAACGACGCCGGCCGGTTGAAGGGCTCTGCAAACCAACACAAACAGCTGAAAGCCCTGGGGCTGCCAGTTCCCATCATCCTGCACCCCAGCTGTGCCCAGCAGTGCTGGAACAGCGTCCCCCCACACACAGCAGGGTTCTGAGGGGCTGCGACACAAAACAGGGGCTTTGTTCCTGGCCATGCCCACGGCATCGTCTACTGAAAACCTCCCTCTTAAAGAAAATCAACATGTTCAAATGGACATGATACTTCACTTGAAACCTGCAAACATCTCCAGTTTTACTTCCTTGTATTTCCCTCCTCAGGAAATGTCCCTTGCTAGTCAGACTATCATTAACTCTGGCAACTGTGCTCCAAACACCTTCAGGCCATGTCTCCTAAACTAGAACCAGGGTATAAATAAAATGTCCTGTTCCACTGATATGTCATGCTGGCCTGAGCATTCTGTGATTCCCTTGGTGTTTATTGCTAATACTGCACAAAAAACTAGTATGGACTGAAAAATGCTGGAACATTTTTTTTAGTTAATGCATACAGGCAACAGGAAAATAATATAAAGCAAATTCTCACTTTATTTTGGAGCAGTCTAATTTTGCTAAGTCACTTCTGATAAATACCATCATAGAGAAAAAGAAGCCCAAAGTCAGCATTTTCCATAGGCAGCAAAATGCAGAATGATAAATCTGCATTGTCTGTTTGCTGTACCAGTTTGGTGACCCTCCCAAATCCTTCCTTATGCAAAATAAAATGCCAATTTAAAGTCTTGGTCTTGGATGCTCCCAGTAAGGAGCAGATCACCTTATTACAAAAGCAGTAAGTGAGAAAGGAAATAACAACATCTGGTAACTTGGGTGGTTCTGGTTTAAGTGTGTATTCACTAATTTTCACTGGCTGACACATGAAGTCAGATCACAAGATTTTAAAGCTATGTTTCCTATTCACTTTAATGGAAAAACAGATATTTAAGCAGGAGTCTGGAAAAGAACCATCTCCGTGAAGCCTTGCCCTTAAGGCATTTTTTTGGCTAGTTAGTCTCATAACTCCAATGAAACCCAGCCAGCCCTGTCACTCTGCTCCTCTAATGTCCAGAAGTATTTCAGAACACACTGTCACTGACACCTTTCTGTGTATTTAGAACTTCTACCTGGGTGAAGACTAAAATTAAACAGCTAAAATGTGCCATTTGCAAAGGTTAATAAGCAGAATCCTCTGAGTGTCTCCACACAGGCAATCTGTAACTTCTCAGGGGTCAGTGTGTGAGCTGTGCTCCCCATGAGCTGAGAGGACGTACCTAAGTGAGCAGCTGGGTTGAGGAAGTTGCTGTGGTGGGGTGGTGGGCCAAAAGGGGTCCCAGCTGGATGTCCCCCACCTGCCAAAACAAAGCAAAAGGGGTCAGTTCCCAGAAGAGGCTCAGACAGGGGCTGGCTGTGCTCTGGGTGCCCCTTCTTTAACAGCTCACGTGAGCTGACATTGCTGTGCCCTGTGTGGGGTTCACAGGATCCTATGCAAATAGCAGCTGCTTTTCCAAACAGAAATACCCAGTTAGAGGATAAGGCATGCAGGGGACTGAATATTTAAGGTCAGAAACAAAAAGGAAATGTGTATGAAATACACCTTATTTCCATCTCATCTCCACCATGCATCAGACATCACTCTGTGAGGAAATGTTCCTTCATTTACTACCTGTGCAGTATTTCAGCAGGTTGGGCTTTTTGTAAAAGCATACAAAATCATTTTTAAATATTTATCAAATAGACTAATAGCCCCTGGCATGTCTTGCAGAGAGTTCATAAGCCAAAGCATATGGGAAATTCATGGCAAGGATTAGCATTTTAATGAGCAAGGAGCAAGAAGGGGATTTCACTTTCAGTACTCACTGGCTGTGGAGAAGAGAGTTGAGGGCCGAGCCAGGTCATGGGGGTGGTGGATGGCTCCAAAAAGGCTGGGGCCTGGTGGCCTGCTCAGAAATTCTGGTTTCAGGCCAAAATCCAGCTTGTGTGGATCAGACTGCATCTGTTTCTGAAATGGAAAACAGGACTTGGAAGAGACTGTCTGAAAAGGTAACAGCAAAAGGCACTTCCAGAATGATGTGGGTCTGAGCAGCTCATTCATACTGATATTTTAACAAGAATATGGTTTTTTGGGACCCCGAGCATGGACACACAGCTGTTTTCTTGGAAAGGAGATTTAAGGCAAAGAGGGAAAAGCTCAGGCTCTGACATATTTCCTGCTAATTTCACCAGTGTTTTCATATATCCTCACACTCACCCCTGCAGGGTGTTAGCACAGAGCTGCCCTCAACAACAAACATGAAACTCTCTGAAGAGGCCTCAGACACTTGCTGAGCTGCAAGGACAGGTCTGTATCACAATAATAAACGGGGATGTCAGCTTGGCCCTGGTCCCAGGTAGGCAGAGGTGTTGAAAGACCAGACACGGACACCAGAACCACTCATTTCCAAAGGAGAGCTGCCACCAAAAAATGCTGGATGCAGAGCATCCCCCAGTGCCCCTCAGGCTGCAACGAGGGGCTGAAAGGAACCAGAGCAGCAGTGCCGGGGTCCCCCTCTGACAGCTCCCACTCCACACTCAGAGCACTGCGTGTCTTTATTTACATGTGTTAGGGTCAGCAGCCTCCCTTTTGTGAGGGGAATTTGCTGAGGCAGCTGCATTGTAAGTGGTGAGTGGATGAAGGATGGGCCCTTCTTTGTGCCACATCCTCATTTCAGTGGTGCCTATTTCAGTAGTTTTATAGGATGAAGAAAGAAAATCAAATTCCCAATTACCTGTGCTGCCCCAACTCCCTAAATGCAGGTTGCTGATTAATTGTGCAGGGCAGCTGAAAGGATTTATAAATGGGTAACATGGAACCAGGAGATCTTAACTGTAGTTCTGGAGCAGGCTACGCTTTATAAATCAGTATTTAATACTGTGCCAGCCCCGAGTACAGACTATTACAATGATATAAATATGCATATTAAAAAGTTATGATCAAATTAATGTGCATGCCTCGTAGCTGTTTTTCAAGTGCTAGAAACATGTCTGTGTAGTCATGAGAACAAAAAAAGAAGGAAAACAAGAAATAAAAAAGGGAAACAAAGGCATTATCTATGTCTGGAGATAATGGCCTCAAGAATACTGAAATTGCAAAGGTGGCCAAGTCAAGGTCACGTCTTTTAAGGAAGTAACACTGAAGTGCTTTAATAGTTAAAAGGAGTTCAGATAATACAACTGCCTCAGTTGAAGCCTGTGTGCCAGATTTTTATGCTGTGAACTCTTTTTATTCTTTTTTAACAACCAAGTTATAAACCCCTGACAGGCATTACTCAGAATAGCAAAAGCTGGCTGAAGCTTTAATTGCAGCCATATGAATGGTGCTGCTCTAAATAATGAACAAATCCCCTGTCTGAAGAGGAACAGGAATACCATGGATGTGTTAAAAGATTCCTGAATGTGTTGGTTTACTTTAAAATAGTACCAGGGAAATGGTCAGATTGCTTTTCTCCCCAGCTGCTGTTCAGGAGAGCAGCCCCTTGCTGCCAATCCTTCCTAATGTATTTCCAGAAAATGTGTAACACCTGAGCATGGTGCCCACAAAAATCAATGTAAATGTCTGCACAGCTCTTAGATCAGGCTCTAAGGCCTTTCCTAAAGGAGAGAGGCCCAGTTATGGAGCATAAATCCTCTCCTGAGCAGTGGGCAGTGTAAGGAGGGTGTGCTCTGTGCCCTGAGCTGCTGTGCAGCCCTGTTGAATCCCCGGGGTGTGCAGAGGTTACTCAGGTCTTGCTGCAGAGGCACAGGCAGCCAAACAGCATCCACAGCTGCATGCAATTTTTCCTGAGGTCAGGAAGGTTGTGTTTGTAAGGAGGGTGTTGTGCCTGCTCCTTCAGTGCCTGCTGCTGCCCTCTGCAAGCAATTACCAGGCCAGCTCATTACTGGCAGCAGTCCTGGGCACTGCACGCCAGCTGGACATGAACCCATTTGATTCCCTGCTCTGTGGTCAGGCAGCATCTTCAGCTTGTGCAGAAGAAAAGGCACCTTCACAGTCATGGGAGTGTAAGGAGAAGGAGAAATGGTCCTGTGTGAGCCTTCAGGCAGCGATTCACCCTTTGTGGTCACATGTGGAGAGGGGACCTGGCTCCTGACTACCTGGGGACACCCCAACTCTCCTAACTCACCAGACACACTTCTCAATTATTCCTGAAAATATCATCATGCACAGCCTCAAAAACTTGAGGCTCAAAAACATCCTTTCAAGTGCTTCCAGACTTCATTCTTGCTTTTTTTCTTTTAACATGCAAGGTAGAAAAATATGAGGTAAAAGAAAGGGCTGCATGAAAATGGCATTTACTGTGAGTTATAAATACACTGGTTTGACCTCTCTGAATATCAAATCAAGGAAGATTCAAAGGACATAGATAGCATGGGAATAATAATTTCATTTCAAGAAAATACCTTTTCAATAAAATAAAAAAATGGGACATATAACTCTCTAGGTCTATAATCTTGTCTTTTTTGATAATGGGAAGATGAATGAAGATCACTAGCAGGGGAAACATAAGGAAGCAGAGAAGAAAGATATATCTACTGCAGCAAATTAACCTGTCAACCTTGTTTAAAAGGGTTATTTTTAAATTCCATTAGCTGCAGGTTTTCATAGCTGTTCAACATCTTCATATTCGTACAGCACTACCCTACACAATTCAGGTGCATACACAGACTGCAAAGTGCTAAGGAGTCCCTGGTAATTTTAGTTTCCAACACAAGCTATTGATTCCTCAAGTATGAGCAGTGAAGAACAGCAACTATTCCTGACTTTCTGAAAACCTTAAGGAGCAACACAAGATTTTTAAGTGACGAGTACAGTGAAAATACCATAAAGGGAAAGAAACTTTCCCAGAGTCCATGTGCAATGGACATTCAGTTACAGTAAGAATGGAAAACTGCCCATGGCCTTCATCCTTGAAGTCTCAGAGCTTGAAAAATAATCAAGACAGGACTTCCATCCCCTAACCTTTGGTGCAGTGAGGCAGTGTCTGATAACATCCCCTGAGAGGCTGTGCCTGCCCAGTCAGCCTGGACACATCCAGGGGCCACCCTCCAGCCATGAGGGGCTGTGAGGGAAGGCTGAGGGGTGCCTGTGCAGCCACTCTGGGTAAAGCATCCTAGGGACAGGAGAAATCTTCCTGCACCCTCTCCTGCCCCAGAACAGCAATAAGAGGAAGTGGATACACATGCCCAGTATCTCCAAAAAAAGTCTCACTCGATACATTTGTGTCCTCAGCCATACCTAAAACAATAAAAGCCACCTTGTAGCTCAGCTCCATTCCACCCCTCCTAGCTGCAAAGCTGTAGCTATTGCCCAGGACCTGCTGTCCTGGCTCCAGCACACCCGAGACACTCTGCTGGGACTTGGCCTTCAGCTTTTCATCCTTACACCAACTCTCAGAAACAAGGCCCCTGCTCAGTGCTGTGTGTATTACCTCACCAAGGCACTGGCCACAGCACACAGGTGCCCAGGTGGGAGCCAACCCTTCCTCTCTGAGCTCTGCTCTTTGCCCCTCACCCCAGTCCAGGCTGCCCAGGTACTGACCTTGACTTTCTGTTGGTGATGGTAGATCTGCCAGGCGATGTGAACGTGCATAGCACACCACTTGCCAGGTTTCTGGAAAAACAAAACATGAATCAGTGACTTTCAAAAACCTGTGATGCTATTTCTAGAAGAAAGTAGACCCTGAGCCCTGTCAGGTTTGGTCTGGGGGATCTCCATGCTAAGACAACTGAAAGCAAAGGGTTCCCTCTCCTTCCTCCTGGAAAACCAGCAATGGAAAGACTTGTCCCTTGCTAGGGAGTTTATCTGGGTATCCATGAATGCTCCAGTGATGCCCTGATGCCACTGGCTGAGAGTGCAGCTTGTGCTGTGAAGCTGTGTCCCAGTCAGCAGCTGCCCTGCACAGCTGGGCTCTTCACAGCTGCACATGCAGGTCATTTCCACAAATGCTAGGACTGGCTTTTCCACCACAAGATGAAAACTGAAGTGTTTTAAAAGGTCACTCTGGTTTTCAAAATTCATCTGACTCCCTCATGTAATTGCTGGTCTGATGCTCCGAGACTTCAGCTCATAAATGTACTGGAAACACTGGGGGTCACTCAATTCACTCTGTTTGGGGGGGGCTTTGCATCCTCCCTGTCCCCCTGAGTCACAGGGAGGAGAGAGGGAGGCAAGAACCCGAGTGCTTGTTAGGCCTCCTGTGGAGTTTGTACTCCATTTCCAGCACAGCTGGAAATTGTCTAAAAACACTCCTTTCAGAGATACTTTCTCCAGTTTTGTTACTTAGGGGTCTGTAGTTACCTACACAAGTAATGACTCCTGCAGATTTAAAACTTAGGAATTCAAGAGTCTTCTTAAGCTACTTGTGAATTAAATGTTTCACAAACTATGGCACATGGTCTGCCTCCTATCTCCAGCTGTGTATCAACCAATAATTAAATTATAAAAAAATAAACTATCTCACAGACATGCTACCCTAAACTCAAGTCTTTTGCTAAAAATTTGCAAAAGACTGGCTGTACTGGTGATTTATTAAATTCACTAAATCAAAATCTAGACTATGCTGAAAAATTAACAAAAACCCCCTTTTGCATGAGTGATGGACTGGATCTTTAGATCCTTATTTCTAAAATATTTTGTGTTTGAAGTGGGTTGTCTGTCTGCAGTGGATAGTGAGATACCTGGGTGGGGCATACCACACTGAATAACACTGAAAACACACAACAAAATAATAAAGCAAATTCCTTCAGAGTGCAGTGAAGTAACAGGGAATGACTGCCAGGATCTCTAGGATTTGCCCCAGGAAACCATGATGGAAGCATCATCAATATTTAACCTCAAGTATTCACGTGAGGGGTCACATGAGATGAGCAAAGCTTGCAGCTGTGAAACTCTGCCTTGTCCTTGAGTGATCAGGAGCTGCAGGAGTGCCCCTGCTCTCCCCAAAAGCAGGGCAGAACTGCCCAGGTGACACTTGGCAGCTCTCATTTGGAATTATTCTGTGCTGCAACCTGGTGGGACTGAGCCGAGCTCGACAAACGGGGGCACAGGAAGATTTCTTACCCTCAACATGGGCCTGAACGGGTCTGTCAACTGTGAAGAAGAAATGACAGCTTGGTTACACGCCTGTCACTCAAACAATTGCTCTAATTAACAAATCTGTATTGCTTCATTAAGAGACAAAATTAAAATGTTAGAATTTTACTTTCAAATGAAGCCCTTTTGGATAATAATTAGTCCTGAGCCTCCATCTCCGTGCTGTCCCCTCCCCCTGGCTGTGGCACCTGAGTGGTGACGAGCAGCTCCACCAGCTCACACAGAGCTCTGGCCCCTGGCAGCAGCAGCAATTTGTTGATTTAATGCTGCAGAAATGGCTGGTTAACTGCACTGATGGAGGCACACATCTGTCCTCTGGGCAAACTCCTGCTCTCATCTCTCAGAGCTCCTCAGCTCATGGCAAGGCTGGATAATGGACAGGGCCCAGGGAGGGGCTGGGGGAGCTGGAATGGGGTGCCAGCCATGCCCTGCACACCAGCAGTGTGTTCACCCACCAGCCAAGGTCATGGCCTTGTGCCTCCCTGAGCTCTTCTCTGCCATGAATGGGCTTTGCCTAAATTATTTTCACACTGAAACACATGTTGGTAAACAGGGCCCATATAAAAACCCAATTTTCTCGTTTTGATGTGGCCTGTTGGGGTTTTTTTTTGGAGTAAATTATTTTCTTATTCCCCTTTTTTTGCTCATATTTCATCAATAAATGCTGGGGAATAATTCAATTTATTGGGTACTGCTCATTTGTTTTAGATTTTCTGTTTTGAAATGCAATACTAAAGGAGATTTATAGGTGCAGAAGGTACTTAGCAGACACAGTGATGGCACAATGCATCATCTTGAAACAATCGAAACTCACTCCCAGTTGAAAGGGAACATAAAGCTAAATGACTTCCTGATGGGAGGCTCTGGTTATCTCTGCACTTAGATAAACAAACAGAAATGTGGTTCCTTTTGGTGTAAAGCTCAACCTCAGCTCCACTGCCGAGCAACCCCAAGTACTGGAACCTGGCCCAACACAAGGACAGCAGCTCTGGAAGTTCAGCCATGCCACAAGTTGGAATTTTAGGGAGAGCTGCTCAATGCTTTTGTCTGAGAGTTCTGCTAAAAACATTTGAGTGTGAAGTTCCTCATGGCAATAATGGCCATGAATTCAAACACACCAACAATCCTTGAGCAGAGGGACAAAGTGCTGAGGCAATAAATGCTGTTCACATCCGCTGCAACTCAGAAATCCAGAGGCACCAAGTGATCAATAAAGTGCATCCGTATTTCACTGGGGCAATCAATGCTACAGTAACCCAGGGAATAGCTGTCATTACCCACATTAAAAACAATTACAGGGTACAAACACAAATCCTGGGGAGGTTTGTACATTTTCTATGTTGAATTTACCCCTGGCCTGGGGGAGAGAGCTGCCAGCAAGGACAGAGCTCTGCCACTGTACAGGGGCTGTTTTAGATTTTCCCATACAACTTCTGCAGCCCTCCCTGATGAAACAGCTCAGACAGCTTTGGTTTTAGGGGGTTAATTTGGACATACTGAAGATGGCAGCTCTAGCACTCAAGGTTTTCAGGAGACAGATTTACTTGAGAAAAAGAAAATTTTTACACACCCGTGGATCCTTCTGTAGAAGGGTATGTGGGACCGTTCCAGGTCTGGCTGCAACATCAATAGGATTGGAAGTCTGGAAATTCCACAAGGAGAGACAACATTAAGGAGCTGCACAACAGTAAAAATGCCTACAAGCAACAGAATGTACAAAGTAATAGTTCTTTATCATTACATTGTCTAAGCAATGGAGATAAACTTTTTATAAAGGAAAGGAGAACCATTCTAATCCAGTCAGTAACATGAGTATTATCATCTCCATATCCACACTTTGATTGTCCACCAAATTCCCATTACTTTAATCAAAACCACTGAGAGAACAGTGACTGTTTAAGCTGGAAAATCTTCTAATGTGAAAAACCTGATTAGGAACACATTTCTGACACAGCATCAAAAGCAGCATTTGCAGGACCCAGGCCCTGCTCTGCTGATTATCAGTGATGCACTCAGCACACAGAGCATCACTGCACAAGGACCTCAACTCCATCCACAGGGACTGCCACAATATGGATATCAGGAAAACATCCAGTTGGAAAAAAATAAAGCCCTTCCCATTATTTGAATGTAAATAGTCAGTTAATAAAATGCAGTTTTATGGGAAAAAAAAACCACCCCAAACAAAAAAACCCAACCCAACCCCCCTACATTTGATAGAGCTTGTTCCTATGTCAAAATGAAGAAAATAGAAATCAGCTCCAGCATAACTAACAATTAAATAAGAGAGTTGTTAACAGTCTGATTACCATACAGACAAAGAATCCCACTAATGAACTGCAATTTACATATTCAGTCATTAGAGTGGATGGGCCAATTTAAGGAAGGTGTCTCCTCTGCAGAAATTCCACTCCTGATTTCAGCCTTTAGCTGCAAAGACTACAGCCTGACTTCCTCCCACTGATAAATAAAGAGTGACTCCATGAAAACAAAAGCAAAAAGCCCTGAATTTGCCACATTTCTCTCCCCCAGCTATCCCCCATGAGGAGAGCCAAATCAGTGTTCTGCACTGTGCTGGAGCTGGGAGGTAATTATGGAAATGAGTCAACAATAATGAGCACCATTTCTTAAAATCCTGATTATTACATGACCTTTCATTAATGCACACTATCTCAGAACTAATTATACTGCTTCTAAAGTTAACTATGCCTTTATATAAATAATTAAAAAAAAAAAAAAAAGCTTGAAAATGTACCTGAACCTAATGAGAAATAACTTCTCTTTGTGGTAAATTTGGAAAAAGGCAATTGTCCCCTGTGGAATGAAGCTGTAAGTCAGAGCCCAGCTGCTCCAGGATGTGAACCCCATGCTAACCCCAGCCCTGCCCTGGCTGCCAGGGTGGATCTGAGCTGTACCAGGTAATTCCTGTCTTACCTTGGGTTGGAAAGCTCCTTGCAGCGAGCCAAAGGGGCCGGTGGGAGGGATCATGGGAGGAATACCTGATACAGCTGGAGGATAGGAGTGAAACAGCTGCAACAGAAAGAGAAGGACATCAGCACTGGGTCAGCACCAGCACAGGCAGCAGAGGACAACACAGAGAGCATTCCTGCAGAATAGGAGGGAAATGTTACATGGACAAAACTGAGAAGCATTGAAGTGATCTCATTGCAACAATGTTAGTTAAAGCAGGGGATGGGATGTTCACAGATGTCATGAGGTTTAGAGCTTAAAAGCAGTTCCAAAATCAGACAGCCAGCAACCTGTACCTGCCTTGGGCCAGCAGAGCATAAGGGACACGTTTGCTCCTCAATTATTCATTTTTAAATTGGAGAGAGGTTTTAAATGGTTTCAGTCTGTGACTTGTTTCAAGACAAAAGGCAGAATCCTGAGCTGAAGGAGACTCAGAAATCTCCTGCTTAAGTGGAAAAAACCCTTACGAGTTCTAGGATATTGTATCATTAAAACTCCATTAGTAGGTTGGGATTTTAATGGTATCTGTAGGAAATGAGGAAAATATGCACAATTCTTACTTCATTAGCCTGTCTGAGAGGATATCCTGCCACATCTAATATTAGCAGACAGACAATCTGATTTGTTAAAGATTAGTATTTAAACAAAATGTTACAGCAGTACCCCCAGAAATGTATGGGACTTTTTTAATGAGAGATTGCTCAGCACAGAAATGTGCCCATCTCCAGTGACCTCCCTGACCCCAATGGTCTGTGCTAAGGGAATTTGGGGAAAAAAGAGAGCTGCTCTGTGCTAATGCAGACAAACACAAGGGAAACAAGCAGGTAAATTAAACAAATAAATTGCTCCCTGTGAGGGTGGGCAGGCCCTGGCACAGGGTGCCCAGAGCAGCTGGGGCTGCCCCTGGATCCCTGGCAGTGCCCAAGGCCAGGTTGGACAGGGCTTGGGGCAGCCTGGGACAGTGGAAGGTGTCCCTGCCATGGCAGGGGTGGAACAGACAGTTTTTCACATCCCTTCCAGCCCAACCCACTCTGTGATGCCATGGTAAGCCACCACAAACCAATGTGCCCTTGTCTCTGTGCTCTGCCAGTGAACCTTTGGCTCTTGCTGTGACAGAAAACTCTCCCAAATCCATGAAAATGCTGCTATCACACACCAAAGTGCTTCCTGGCAGGAGGCAAGGATTCAAAGCATCACACTGCAAACACATTCCTGTCGTGAAAGCTCTGGATCTCAGAGGGGCTGGATCTAGGAGAGGATGGATCTAGGAGGGGATGGATCTGGGAAAGGATGGCTGCTATCTCCACTGGAATTGCCACCCAAAAACCTAACAGGTTTGTCTGGCTGAGACCAATTCCCCTCTGACCACAGCTGAGCAAAGTCAAACTACTGTGTGCTACTTTTAAGATCAAAATAAATGAGTTAATGGCCAATTGAACAGAAGCAGGACTGGGCAAAGTCAAAGACTGGACATGAGGGGTGGGAAAACACGGAGCAGATCCCACCCCAGAGTAAATCAGTACCACAAAGTTGTGATGGATTTGGGTATGCCAGGCATACCACATGTGCCTTTCTTGTCCTTTTTCCTTCCACTAGTTTATCTTGCAAGGTCATTTACTGAAAGCTGAGAAAACATTTCAGAGGTATCAGAAGATTTTCTCAGTTTAAAAGCCTGGTATTGAGCCTCCATTCATGTTGCTGCTGTTGTTTTTAATTCTATTTAATTTGGACCTGCTCCATCCAATGGTGCAGAAAATATTTTGAGATTAGTTGATACATAACTGTAGGCATTTGAGAAACCATTAAGAGACATTTGTCCTCATTAAAAATAACTTTTAATGAGTATTTAGAAAACATGCTTTAAATTCTCCAGTGTATTCTGTCTTTAATTCTCTATGTAATGGACTAATTCTAAGTGATGGGAAAAGATGCAATACTTGGTATTCTATTGGCTATGAGTAATAACAAGGAATTCTTTCCTCAGTTTTATAACAAGTGGTAAGTTAATTGAATGTGACCTTTCCTCAAGGTCAGAATTATTAATAAAATATAATAGTTAATTGTTAATAAAATATAAATAGTTTATCTCTATGATTAATTTGTATCAGTTAAATTCCTCCAGCTTTCAGAATCCACCTTTCATAGTCAAGTGCCTCCTTCTTCCCAAGTATTCCTTCTCTTTTGAGCAGCAGTTTTCCCTTCTAGCTTTCCCTGGGGAAGGAAACATGCAGT
The DNA here is from genome assembly GCA_013397295.1 of Polioptila caerulea. Lineage (NCBI taxonomy): Eukaryota > Metazoa > Chordata > Aves > Passeriformes > Certhiidae > Polioptila > Polioptila caerulea. The sequence goes on along the minus strand of VYXF01011772.1, from coordinate 119,454 downwards.
GACCACAGCCTCCCTTGGCCAGGTGTATGTGATGCTAAACTAGACCTGGCAGCAGCTGCAGGAAAAGGCAAAGCCTCACTGGGCTAGAAGAGAAATAACACTGATTTAAAACTCAACATTAGCTTCTATGTGAAGCTCCCTGTTCCACAGTAGATGGATTTTAAGCCTCAAACAGACCCTGTTCTCCTACAGAGTTCACCCACACTCACCACCAACTTCAAGGTATCTGAGTTCCAGGGGTGGAAGCTGCTGTCTGCAGGAACACCTCTGTGGAAAAGCCACATTCTGACAGTATTTGTATTTCTCCTGCCCTGTGGGTGTGCCCTCAGCCCAGCTAAGGGGCAGCTCCCATTCCCTGTGCCCTGCCCAGTCCCAGGGGTGCANGGGACCAGGGGACACCTGGCTGGGCTGGGCTGGGAGGGACCAGGGGACACCTGGCTGGGCTGGGCTGGCTCAGGAGGGACCAGGGGACACCTGGCTGGGGTGGCCTGGCTCAGGAGGGACCAGGGGACACCTGGCTGGGCTGGCTCAGGAGGGACCAGGGGACACCTGGCTGGGTTGGCCTGGCCTGGCTGGGGTCACAGTCAGTCTGTTACCCCAGTGCAGGCACCAGGGGCATCCCCTGGGAGCAGCTGCTCGTGTCCCTCAGTGACCATGGGGCAGCCCCTTCCCAAGGACAAACCTTTCTCCAGGGAAGGCAGGAGGGACCAGATCTGTGCCTTGGCCCCAGCACAGCATCCTGGCTAAGGGAGCACAGCATGGAGCTTTCCTGACCTTCAAGGGGGTGAGGCCATAACCTTTGCAATGCAGGGAACTCCCAAATTTTGATTATTTGACTGAATTTGAACAGCAGATACAGCTGGAGACTTCTGCAACGCTTCCTATCCTGCACTGCCAGCTCCTGTGCTTGATTTGTCTAAAATCATGTGCTATCTCCCAGTTCTGTGGGAGTTCCTGCTGGGATCCACAGGCCACACTGATGACAATCTGTCTCCTGAACCCATGTGAAGCTCAGCAAAGCAGAGTGCAATTTAACACTGGTGCAGGTGAGCAGCAGGGTCCTTTGCAGTGGAAGGGGCAATGTTTGCCCAGTGTTCCCTGAGCTCTGAGCCTGCCAACACTGAGTCCCAGCCACCCAAATAAGGGGCCACACATGGACAGGACTGTTCAGGGGCAGGACAGGTTGTCAGCAGGGGTTGTGTTTAATCCAGACACCATTGTCTTAACCAGTTTTTTTTGCCCAGTTCCACTTCTAAGCAAAACCAACACATAAAGCCAAATGCTCTGCAGATTTCTGAGTGCTGATGCAGTACTCCTTCTCTCATCAAAATATTGCTCTTGGATTAAGAAACTCTTGCCAGACACCTGCCTCTGCCAATAGGATGAAGGAAATGCAACCCAGAGCTCAGCAGCAAATCAATCAGCAGATTCAAACCCTTAGGAGCAGAAGCTTTACATTAAACTGGGATTTTAAATATCAGTTTATCCTGATAAGTAACATTTTTGGTAGCTTAGGTAAACACATCTAGTGCATAGCTGGATTTATGTTGCTGTCATCAAACAGAGCCTTCAAAACTTAGCAAGCCCAGTGGATGAAATGAGCCTTTGAAATCTGAATAATAAGACAGGTTTTCAGATTTTATCAAACAAAATATGATAGATTGGGAAAACTATTAGATTATCTATCCCTGAAGGATTTGTCTGAGAGTTTGTCACTTCATTTCAAATTCCTTAGCAAAAATATCAGCCCAAGGGTTTGTGGCACAACTGAAACACTGTGATGGAACCACTGCTCTCTCCTGCTTCATGGAACACTCAGCTCTTCTGTCTCATCTTTTCACATCAAACCTGGCTCCAAATGGTGTGTGAGCAAGAGATCTTTTGACTGGAAAAGCTGATACTGCATCTTTATCAGAAACAAGCACAACGAATGCAAGCCTTCAAAAGCCAAAGCAACCAAGGACGATAATGGTAAATCCTGGAGTGATGATTAGGGAGAGATTTGACACTGTGCCATTGACTGAGTGGTGATCCCAACCCACCACAGAAAAGCAGTGAAGTCAGTTGGAAACAGAGCAATAAAACTCACACTGTGACGGTAGAAGGGGTCAACTTTTGTAGGATATTTGTCAAACTGCAAAGGGATCAAAGCACAAACTAGTTACTTTATATTTCCTTGCTTTACTTCTGTTGGCAAAATAGAAGACAACTTCTCTATTATTCGGCAACCAACAGAGAGGAAAAAATACGCAGAAAATGAGTTTCCAATGAAACTGTTTGGGATTCTTTCTTTCTTCAAAGTAAATCAAGTTCTTTGCGGGACAGGACAAAGGAGGAGGCCCCAGAGTGAACACTCCAAGCAGGACTGGCCAGAGCCTTGTCCCTCAATCCTGTGCTGCCACCTGAACCTCACACCGACAGAGGGACAGCCCTGCCTCTCCTTCCCAGACATCCCTGGGCAGCACAGGAGCCCTTCCCCAAAACCTGGCAAATTCTCCACAATACTTTTGTAATAAAGAATAGAGTTGTGCTCTACTTATCCTCACATTTCTGCCTGGGGTACGCACCATGGGCGGTGCTGGCGTCGGCATGATGGCAGTGGGAGGGATGGCGTGGGGGAAGGGCGTGAAGGTGTGCTGGTGGGTGTGTTGGTGTGTGTGCTGGTGCTGGTGCTGGTGCTGGTGGAACTCTGTCCTCAGGTAGGGCGGCGGGCCCAGCGAGGCCCCGCGGTCGGCGCTCTGCGAGGCCAGGAACCGCGTGTTCAGCTCCTGCCGCAGGAGGTCTTGTTCTGAAACACAGAACCACAGGGTCACAGCATTAATGGGCTTGGGAAAGACCTTGGAGACCATCAAATCCCACCTCTGACCCAACACCACCTTACCAACCACACCATGAGTGCCCCATTCAGTCCTTTTACAACACCTCTGGGGACAGTGACTCCACCACCTTCCTGGGCAGCCCATTCCAATGCCCCATCACTCTTTCTGTGGAGATTTTTTTCCGTAATGTCCAGCCTAAACTTCCGCTGGTGCAGCTTAAGGCTGGGTGCTCTTGTCCTGTCACTGCTCCCTGGGAGCAGAGCCTGACCCCACCTGGCTGCACTCTCCTGTCAGGGAGTTGTAGAGAGGGATGAGGTCTCCCTTGAGCTTCCTCCTCTCCAGGATAAACATCCCCAGCTCCCTCTGCTGCTCCTCACAGGACTCGTGTTCCATGCCTACCACCAGCCTTGTTCCCCTTCTCTGGACATGCTCCAGCCCCTCAATGTCCTTCCTAAATTGGGGGGCCCAGAACTGGACACAGCACTTGAGGTGCTGCCCAGCCAGTGCTGAGTACAGGGGAAAACAAACAATAAAGCACCACCACCACCATCCTACCGCCTCTGGGGCTTTTCCAGGCCTTGTGCCATTTCTTTAGCTGTCTGTGGTAGCACCACTGTACTTTAAACTTCCCAGTGATAAATCATTACCCAGCACAGGGTAAGAAAGCTCCCTCAGGTCTTCCCTCAGATCCCAAAGGCCTGAGACATTACAAAGTTTCCATCCTCCCTCTCACCAAGCCCATTTTCACTTTCTTCTGAGCATTTGTGGATATGGACACACTCCTAAAGAGGTGAGGGTGGACAAGCAAGGTGGAGTGAGCAAACAAGTGGCTGCTGCTCACATGAGCACCCTGGTGTATGGACACAGAAAGATGTTACACAAATGCTCCATTTTCTTCCCCTCAGGGAGCTGGTGAGGCCCTGGCACAGGGTGCCCAGAGCAGCTGTGGCTGCCCCTGGATCCCTGGCACTGCCCAAGGACAGGTTGGACATTGGGGCTTGGAGCAGCCATGGAGAGTGGAAGGTGTCCCTGCCCATGGCAGGGGTGGCACGGGATGGGATTAAGGTCCCTCCAATCCAAACCATCTGAACACACCTGAGCTCAGCACTGCTGTGAGCTCAGCCAGCAGAGCCCCTCCCTGCAGCCAGGGGAGCTCTGCTGGGCACAGACCACAACTGCATGAAGACCTTTGCTGCTGGGGACACAGATTCTGTGTGGGCACCGCGTGAACTCCACTGTGTTCTTACTGTGGGTTGAACAAAACAAACTTGGGAAAACCACATCCTTCCAAAGAAAAGCAGTCACTAGCAGGGCAGAGGGCAAGTCCCTGGCCATGTCAGGGTGTTTGTTTGGCTTTGCTAGCACTTTGTTCAGCCCTCACCAAAAGGCCCAAACCCCATTATCCTGCCCAAACCCCATTATCCTGCCCAAACCCAGAGCTGAGCGCCCCACACGCGGCTCTTACCTGAGTAAGTGCTACCAGCTGGGTGTCCTGGAACCTGCAGCGTCCCTGACGTCAGCGGGGGTGGCGGGGGCAGAGCCGTGGGAGGGGCAAACATATTGGGGTGGTGTGGGTGTGCGGGGGGCTGCAGGGCGGGCGGGAAGCTGTGCAGGGGGCTGTGGCTGGCCAGGGACAGCGGGAACGGCGACGCCGACGGGTGGTGCGAGATGTGCGGGGCGGGCGCCTGAGTCTTGGCGGGGGTGCTGCTCCTGCTGCTGCTGTTAACGGGAGGAGAAGCCATCAGGGGTCGTGTGGAGAGGGAAAAGCCCCAGCACACACATGAACACAACCTCAGCAGCCCCTCGCATCAAACACAGCACGGCTGCAACTCCTGTTACCATTTCCAGTCCTGCCCCTGGGACACCCCTTCCTCCAACACCGGCAGCACCTGCTCCATTAGCCCTGCACACCTGAGCTGTGCTCTCCCTCGCTGCAAGAGGCTGGTGTTGTGCCACAACGGCACAAGGGTGACACACAAAGGAGTAATCAGCCCTGTGCATTCCTTATTTAATTATCAGGTCCTTTCTGCATGACTGCTCCTGGTTCATGTTTTCAGGAAAACGAAGCTCAAAATCACTGCATTAATAAAAATTTAGGTTCTTTTGCTATTAATTACTAAGATGAAATACTGTAGAAAATGTGAAATAAAGTTGAGAAGGCAACAACGGATTTGTGCTTATTGTACAGGTAATGGCCCTCTCTACCCCCACAATAAAATGAGATAAGACGAATCAACGAAAGAGGTATTTGTGATTACACTGGCTGCAATTTTTCAGGTTTCATTTCCTACTGATGAGTATTTAAAATACATTAATGGAAGGCTTATTTCTCCTTTTTGTTTCAAGTAACGACACGCTTCTATTGCAGTGACTTTTAAAGACAATACCAGCTTGGTTAAAAATAAATCCAGGTCTTAAACACCTCCCAGTCTTCAGTCAAACCATGAAGCAACCACAGCACTGCTTCCCCAGGTCTTGAAGGTCACATCTGCCTGCTGGGAGCTCAGATTTGGAGAATGCCAACCCAGCTTAGAGTAGGGGAAACCTGAGGTCCCTGACTCAGAGGGACACCGCAGGTTCCTGTTCACATGGTGTTTAATCTCACTGCTAATCTCTGTTTTCACAGATAAAAGGTGAGGCTGATCTCATCGTGGCCCGGTGAGACAAAAACACTGAGGCCTGCAAGGTGTCAGCAGTGCAGGAAAACACGGAGCTGTGAAGTGCCTGATGTGTCACTGCTGGTGCTGGGCTGTCACCCGCTGGACCTTGACCAAGGGGCTCCTGGGCTCCTTGCCCTGGGTCATAGCAGTGCCTGGAGAAATCAGGTATTTACAGGGATGGGAGGGCAAAACTGTCAGCCTTCAGCAAGCAGCCCAGCCTGCAGGAATTGGGCTTTTCTTCCCCAAATCTACACTGTGTAAAATTCCCTCCAAAAACCCAAGTACAGCAGAGTAAAAAATCCAAAGTAAATGAACTTAAAATACCCAGAGTTTATGGGATCACTGGGTCACAGAGAGTGATCCTGGCTCATCTCAGGGGTAGAATGGAGGTCAAATGCACCAAGTGCCCTTTATTTCCCAGGGCTAGG